>JAPTHN010000052.1:503045-824441 GCA_026936325.1 Platynereis dumerilii | reverse complement strand
AAGACATCATTGTACTTCCAATACAAGCTCTAGATAGCCTATGTCCAGTGTTGCTGGCTATGGTGTCAAGCACCATGTTGCAAGCAGAATCTGCAAATACTGCGAAAATCGAAAGTTTATCATTCACTCAGGGTATCACTGCATCAGTTTCATTTTAAAGTGGTGGAGCAAATTGGGCCAAAGCCCACACAAAAAGGGCTCCAAGGACATTATAATTTTTTCTGTATAAAATCATCTAGGCCTTGGCCGAAAGTGGTAGGGCAAATGCCCCATCAGCCCCACCTGCACTGACGCCACTGCATTCGCTGCGGCATGAAACCTGCTAAAATGATGTTGCATGTTGAAATGTGGGTAATTTGGGTTCGTAATTCAATTTCTGAGTTTCCTTAAGCAATATCAAATACCGCAGTAGTGTTTTGCAAAGACTAGCCCACCAAATTTGATGTCATTTAGACTGGCCAAAGTGCTGGTGGAGCAATTTCACACAGTTTTATGCAGCAAATTGCGCGATTAATGAACCAAACATATGCAAAAATTCAAACTCAGGGTGGACCCATTAAATATTCTTGGATTTTCATGAAACTTTACCAGGGATGTTTTCTAAGCCATAGGAAAAAAATTAGACTGGGGACAGTTGGCAACTCTTATGGTTAGGCTCCATGTGCACCCTAATATGCATAACCATGGTTATTATAGGTTTTGCACATGTGCTGTTCTCTATACTGCAAATGCCGAATGATGGGGGAAGTCAAATGAATGCTTTTACATCTTTACCATAGAATTCCTTGATCAGGAACAGTGTATTGGATACATTACTAGTATATATAATACATAATGGGGTTCTTTCATGTCATAAAGGCAGTAAGATGCATAAGAAAAAAAAACTGCACAGTAAAATTAAATGTTACTGAATTAATTGAGTGTGTGAATATTGAAGCAAATATTCAAATTCCTATGGTTGATATAATTTTTGTTTTAAATATTTCTTGACACTGATTCTGACAAGCTTCTATAGATATTCAAATTCAAATTTGATCCCATTATAATATAGATAGCAAGGAGTTAAGACCTTGCAAATGAAGTGTGCATCCATGATGATCCATAACATATATACTCTATGGTATATACTGTGCCATTATGCGTTCGCCTAAAGTTCTGAAGGTAAAAGTAAAATATTCTGCCATAGTTCTACAGTAGCGTACATTGTCTGCCCCTATATTTTCAAAACATCATGCACTTTTGCATGATTGTTCCCTTGTATCATAAAAGAAGTCTTGCAAAATTTTAGGAAAAAATTCTAATGCTAAAGGGTGGAACGACAGCCTTGAAATCTCTGTATTAGTCATATTTTAGCGATTCGCGGTTATAAATTATATCATCAATCTGTATTAAAATGATTAAGGGATAGCACAGTTAGATTCTTTAGAAAGAGAGCTTTAATTTGAATACCAGCATCAATGGTTTCCATTGAATAGAAGTCGCAATCAGGTTGAGATATTTTCTTATTTATCGGGTAAAATGCGTTAAATCAAAAAAGGGATGTTAACATGACTTTGGGAAATCAAATAAGTCTACAATATGAGAATATGGTCCATACATCATTTCATTAAACCTTGATTGAATTATGAGGTTGTCAGAAAAAAAAGAGAGCCAGAACGGTGAATTGTTGTATTTCTCATATTTACATGTAATTTATGCAAATTGACACGTTTCAATCTGATGAATAATTATCTAGAAAAAATATAACATTTCCTACTTTCTTCAGCAAAGAGTTCCTTATGTTTTATTCTAATGATTATGTGAAAGTAAGGCAAAGTTGACCTTTTAAGTTGATTTTTCCAAACATTTTGTCATAATAGTCGGCTTTCCAAAAAACTTAAGCATGATAAATTTTCAGAAATAGAGCTTTCTACCATTCAAATTAAAGACAATGTTCTTCTAAGAATAATGGTATATGAATTGATATCACCCAACCAACCATAAGCTAGATATTTCTAACAGCGACTTTTCAAAAGATTAAAAAAAAAAAGATTTTGGACTAAACTTTGAAACTTTGACACAGAAGTACCACCCTAAGGCAACATCCGATCTTATTGAAATTTTGCAGAATGTGTTTATACGAGCAAAGGAACATTATGGCAAAAGTGCAAAAAAAATATGTTATTTTTAGGGGTGCACACTATAATCTACAGACAAAAAAAAAACAAAGACAGATGTTATTCTTTTTTTTAAAGAATTTTCTTGTTTTGTCCTCAAACTGATATTTCGGAAAATATCTTGTAAAATTGAAAATAAAACTGTGCACCAAACTTTACTATCAATCGAGATATAGCATCTGACATTTTTTGAATCGAGATATAGCATCTGACATTTTTGACAACCTGGCATGAATTGTGACTGTATTTCGACCTTGCAAAGTTTACAATTTGAAACTGCTCCAACTTGAACTTTAGCTAATTAATGAACTGCAGTTTTGTATAAATGGGTGTTGATGGTATTTATCCTAAACTTTTTGTATGTTAGACTTTGGTCAGGAGCAGCTAATAATAAGTAACAGGAAAGAATATTATATTCACATATCATTTTCTTGAACTTAAATTTCAGTGCAACAGCCCCAATCACTCTGCCCTCACTATTACCTAGAACGACCTGGAACTGGATACTGCTACTTTGTTAGGCATGATTCGCTGAGTGGGGTGGATGCTCAAACCGGATGCACAAACTACACCTCAGCTTTTCCAGGTGTGAGTAGTCTGGCCAGCATCAGAGATGAAACTATGTTGAATTGGATTCTGACCTCCTTCAATGTCTCACTGGCTGCAATCACAACTGGGTAATCCTAGATTGTTTTCATTATTCACACCTCATGCAAATGCCCTTTACTTATAACAAGTTTCTAGAAAATGTATCATTTATCCACAAGATTGAGTCCTACATGTCAGATTATCTCTCAAATAAAAAAAATACACAGAATTATAATAAACTTAAGAATACATGACTTCAACACATGTTTAGTGATGTTTTAATCTGGAACCAAACCTGTGAGATCAGGTACTAGTTATTCTGTTTAAAATACTATGACTGGCATTTATAGATATTGCTTAGCAAATATATTATTAGAGTAGCAATTTCTTCTTATTCAAAATAATTATTGTCAAACCACATTGCAGCCTTTGGATTGGTCTCTATGACACTGGAAATGACACCTTTGCCTGGAGAGATGGGAGACCATTCTGTCCTTGGATCACAAATGACTCCTTAAACTGCGGACCAAACAACCCCTGGGTAGGATTTCCAAATGGACAAAACCAACGACCAGGACAAGAGTCGTGTGTTACCCTCCATCACCGAGTCTGGAATGAAACAGATTGCTCAGGGATATTCCGGTTCTATTGTCATGGCGTAAAAACAGGAGGAGGTTTGTCTATCATATGCAATAGAGTTCCTTTAAGAAATAGAGAATTTAACATAGTGGTGGCAGTGATAAAGGCCCGGTTTCACCAACAAAGTTAAGCCAGGTCTAAGCCTTAGACCTGGACTTAGTAGTTCCAAATTAAACTATAGGGTCAATTTCCATGATAAAATGGCAGCACCTCCTAGTAAGCACAATGCTTAAGACCAGGTTTAACCTTAACCTGGTCTTACCTGTGTTGGTGAAATCGGCCCTAAAAGAGTTTGGTCTATGCCAGTATCATTACAATTCAAGAAAGAAAATTTGGGCCTGGGAGTCCCTATAAAAATTATATTGGATTTTTCAACAAGTATACAATGTTTCATCTGCAAACTGTGTAGGCCTGTTAATCAGGTGAATGGCAAAATCAAGGATGTTTCATGGCTTGATGTTAATGTAAGTGAAAACTGTTCAGTGTTGGTCTTTCCTTACAATCGATGCTCGTAGATGGCTTTGTTTACCTTTCTATATAAATAACGCTGGATTATCCATTATAGCCTTGGGCGAGGGGGGGGGCGTTTGGCCTCTTGTTGTCTGATACCACTAATTTGAAAATTATCAATCTATGCAAAAAATTGAAAAGACGGAGAAACACTTCAACATTCCTGCTTTTGACAGTTGATAAGGGGGCAATTATTGTCGGATTCAGGAGAGGATGCAGGGGGCCCCGGGCCCAAGCCTTTTTTAGGTCCCCGAAACGAAAAGTGAGGTTTTGAAGCAAAATATAAGTACTGCAAGGAGGGCCCACAAATTTCAAATCGCATTTGGGCCCCTCCCAGTCTAACATATCTGGAGATAAAACTGGCCAAACTTGTGGCCCCTTACTTCACTTTTATTAGTTGTCAAGCACTAACTGGTGGTATTTCATAAGGCCTGAAATTCAATTTTGACTTCTTAATCTTTTACATCTAAATCTTTTACATCTTTTTTCATGATTCTGTTTTTTTTAAGGTTGTTGGGGGGCCCCCTCAGGCGTTGGGAGCCAGGGCATTGTTATCCTGCCCATGGGGCCAGTCCGACCCTGGGTCCCCCTCGAACCCCAAAAGCTCTTTAAAATCTGAGAAGTCCTTTCTTGCGTCAGTTACCCGAAGCACTTTCTGAGGTCATGGGCCCTATGATTAATATGGCCCTATGATTAATATGGCCCTGACTAGGGCTTCACACCTCAGGGGAGCCTCACTTTGGGTGAACAAAATATTAAATTTGCCTAAATTTGTACCAAGTCAAAATAAATTGAGAAAATCAAGAGGGTAAGCTGGGCCCAACTGTATATAATGCCTGCTTAAAGCGGCAAGGTGTTTCATACATGTATGAAGCAACTTGGGTGTCAATTGTACAATTGCACCAGCAGAAATTTTGCAGAAAAATCATTCGAATTTGTAAGATAATAACAGAAATTCCTTGATTTTCGCTCTTTATTTCAAATAAAGAGAAGAAATAGGCACCACGACCAAAGATATTTCGGCAATTATCATAAATATTTCTGCATATTAGTCAAAGAAATTTTCGTAATAACCATAGATATTTTTTATGGTGTTCTTAATACAAATGATTATCTTGAAATTTATGCCGTAATTAGAATCAACGATATGCAAACCTGATTAAATGTCAGGATCTTACAAAACCAAGTGATGCAAATTGACCCATTATGCTAAATCTTAGTGTTTAGTGAAATCAGGAGTTTTAATATTCTCATTACCTTTTAACCCTTTAATGTTTCACTTAATATGATAGTTATGATACCGCAAAGAAGATCACAACAGTAAACCTTACATGCAGAAAAGATAATCACACTTGAGTTTTGGGATATTGTACAGTTTACTGATGTTTTGAATTAGTACATGTTGGTTTTTTTTTCAGGTTGTGCATCTCCTTCATTTGAGTATCCACCAGGAAATTGTTTTTTGGAAGTAAAAACAGTTTCCGACTGGAGAAATTTCACTGAAGCAGGCAAATACTGTGTATCTCAGGGACTTCAATTCGTGTGGCCTGCAAGAGAGGAGACCCACAAAAATGTAGTGACATCAGCATTTGCCCATAATGATCCCTACAAGTAAGCTGCATTTAATTGATAGCTATTTTGATCATATGATTACCTTGCTTAAGGCAGATTTTTAAAATATCTTGTTCAGGAATTACTTTATTTCTAACTTGCACAACAATTATCAGACTTTCAACATTGCGAAATGTGTATATCCACCTCAGTGACACATGTCAGATCACCTACCTTCTCCTCAGAAAATCATACACCCATCATCAATGGCTTCAAACCCATACTTATTCTAAAATCAGCTCTCGATGTTCTTGAAGAATGATGATCTATTACATACAAAAGTGCTAATACCTATATAAATATGTATAAAGTATTTGACAAAATGATGATTCAGAAACCACTGTTTTGAATAGTTACAGTTTTTATATTCGGTTATTTTTCATAATAGAATCATATAGTTTTTACACTATTACTATCCTTCCAAAAACTATGTGGAATTTGAAAAATCTGGCAAAATTGGTATGTGACCTCACACTGCTGGAGCATAGTGAGTGGCTGTGGTGTGGAGTGTGATGCAGTGTTGGCATAATTATGATCTGGTGTTGATAATAGCCATACATACTATATGACATAGTAAGGAAAGTCTAGTGTCCTAGCTTACAAAATTACACAAGTGGAGCTTCCTATTGTCCTGTGAATAGCCACTGATGGGTGTTTTTAAAAAAAATTGCCACTGTTTCCATTCTCGCCAGCCTATTTTCCTCTAATTTTGTGCAACACCACTTTTTAGGGATATTTTGAAACACATAGTACATTTCTGACCTAAGTTACTTGGTATAGTGTGTGAAGAATTCAACATTGCAATAGTTAATTTACGTTTATAAAAACAAATAGTTAAATTCACTAAAATCACCATAAATCTGCCTAAATCTTCTGTGTAATCCTGCTCAATCTACTGGATTGATGTAATATGTGACCTTTTCCAGTTGGGAAAATTGATCTGGGTCAAGCCATTTTCAATTCTGATTCAATCCAGTTTCGACCAAGTCCGCCAGTATGACTTCCGACTGATCTCCGTGTGAAATGCTGAACCTAACTTTTGGGACTCAGGGACGTATCTAGAAATGGCCTGAAGAGGGGTCATTACATGGGGTGAATACAGGGCGCTCTGCAGCTCTTCCTATCTCTTCCATGTTAATTTTTGGCCCGAAGGGGGGCCATGACCCGATACCCGCCTAAATACCCCACTGTTTGGGGTCTGCGGAAAGCGAAGATTTTGTTTCTTGCCATTTCACTCTGTTTTAAAATGGCCAACTTGCAACTTTGCCTTTGTGATTTTCTTCACTTAAGATGTTTTCAAAAATTAAGAGTGTATTTTTTAAGTCTAAAATTGATGAATCATCTAATATTTCACAGTCTTATATCAATGGCTAATTTTGGGCTCTTAGGGGGTCTTATGTTTAATGTCAGCAACCAGATTCCTAGTAGAAGAAGAGGTGAATTTGATAGGCAAGGTGGTGAATGTTTAAGTATTGAAATCACCATCAACAAAGAATGTCTAATTGATGTGATGTCTTCTATTGTCTAGACAAGAGCTCCTCACTTTGTAAAAAGTAAATTTTTATTTTACTTGTTTTGAGTGTTGAGCAATTTGTACAAAGGTTCATTGTCTGGTTTGAAATTGTCCCAAAATAGAGCACGATTACGAAGTTTTTGTTAGATATTCTTTCTAGTATATATGTTTGCTTTTATATTTTCAGTTATTGGATTGGACTGCGCTCTGATGGATCTGGAGCATATTATTGGATGGACAAACCAAATGAAATTGGCCTTCGCAAAAACACCTTCTGGTCAAGAGGTCAACCTGATGGAGGAATAAATTCTCAACAGTGTGTGGCATTGTCAATGCAAGATTTTGGAAAATGGTTTGATGAAGACTGTTCTGCAAAAATGTCGCTCATTTGTCAGTATAAGATCCCTTAACCATAGTTAGGCATGCAGCAAGAAATAATGAAGACATTCTGCAATAAAGCCATACATCGGTCAGGAAAAGATCCTTTAACTATTGAAAACCCTCAGCTAGATAATTATGATGAAGGCTGTGTTGCAAAAAAGCCCTAGGTACATTTGTCAGTATAAGATCCCCTAACCACAGTCAAACATGCAGCAATAAAGCCATACAACGGTCAGGAAAAGATCCTTTAACTATTGAAAACCCTCAGCTAGATAATTACGATGAAGACTGTGCTGCAAAAATGCCATACATTTGTCAGAATAATATCCCTTAACCATAGTAAGATACGCAGCAAGAAATAACGAAGACATGCAGCAATAAAGCCATACATCGGTCAGGAAAACTATTTAAAACACTAAGCCAGATATGATGAAGAATGTGCTGCAACAAAGCCCTACATTTATCAGCAGGTAGAAGATCCCTTCAACACGCTCAGTAAGATATTTCGAAAAAAGGAATACATTAGTCAGAATATGATCCATTGCAATTGGTAAAATACTAAGAGAGATATGATAAAAATTGCTGCAACATAGCCACACATTGGTCAGTATAAGATCCCTAACACATAGTTATAACACTAGGGTAGATATGAAGACTGTGCTGCAACAAAGCCACACATTTGTTAGTATAAGAACTTTTTAACACTATGTAAACACTCAGCAAGATGTTACATTCCCGTAATATTTAATAGCAATAATCATAACATAGTAAGATTTATTTAGCGCCCATTCAAGTTAAATCTGCTCACTAGCACTCACCAGTCTTCCCTGATACAGCCCCTTCTCCCTGGATAACATCAACACATTGAACACCAGAGGGAAAATACATGGGTTTCGGGAATACAGGGTTTCGGGTGAAAAGACCAGAGAAATACAGGTCCAACCCATGAAATAACCTATAATTATAGTGAGTCAGAATACCATACCATATAGTTAGTCAGAAAAACATTCACCAATATTATACATACTACTCGGTAGTCTGTTGATACGAGACTCAAAAATGCTTGTAGATAAATTATATCTATTTCTAATGTTCTCAGTTAAAGAGCAAGTCATAACAAGATCGTTAGTGACATATAATGGATCTTGCGGACAAAGACCTATAGGCCTACATATCCTCAATGGCAAGATAAAAGCAAAATTTGATCCGTGCATATATATAATGCATAATGATGATATAGACATCTTTATTCATGTTTAGCGTTTTTTGGCCTCTTGATAGGTGTAAATATCTTAAATAATCAAGTGTGTTCGCTCCCTGTGTATGTACATGTATACTGTCCATGTTAGAAAAATTGGAAAGTGGTTTTAAGATTTCTCTGAAACAATGTTCTATGTAGTTCTGTCATATAAGATAATAGTACAAATTTGGGGACAATGTCAAATCAGCTTGAACATTTTTAATATTCATTATACATGTATGTTAAAAAAATTCATGTGACAGCCTGTAGGTGAAAAGAGCATGTCTATTTTTAGTGAAGATTTAATTAGCCTGTTCATTAGTATATTGAATTTATACTATTTACACTAGGGCTCTGTCAATTAATCATATAATCAATTAATCAATTGATTAATCGATCAAATATGTGTGTTTTCTGCATTTGAGACAATTTTCCAATGAATCCTTTCTGAATAATTTGGATTAATTTTCCAATTGATCATGAGGTTACAGTGCTATAAAGACAGAATTTAATGTAAGTAAATGTATCATGTTAGATGTTGAGAATTAAGATTGCAGTACACTTGGTCCAGACAAATTATGAATCTTTTGACCAATATCAGGTGGCAGTGGATGATGCTAAAATAATCATATTAAATAATCGATTATTTGTAAGAGAAAAAAACTGTTAATCATTTATAAAATAATGGGAACGAGTCGAAGCTCTAATAGATTCCAGCTATGCTCCCAAAATTAAAAAACAAAGAACTTGATCAACAAAGTTTTATCTGGTGTATAATACAAGTAGGGAGATAACATTAGTCCTAAAGGAAGGTAATTGTTTGAAACATTGATATCTGGGTAGACAGATGTGAGGATTTTAAATGAAATGGGTCATTTTCGTGAAAACGCGCAATTTGATGTCCTGCATTCGTGTGTGTCTGCCTTTGCAGGACTGAAATTGATTTTTGGCCAAATATTTCAAATAATATTTTTCCTGAAGAAAACAAAAATTTCAGTTGGTGCTGCTATGCTGAACATATCACGCATTAAGTGGTCCAAATGTCCTTACCGTGGCATGTCCGCAACTCAACATTTTAATTTCAAACTTGTGCAAATTGAAAATGAGTACATAAAATGTGACATGCAAAGAATAGATTTCTAGATGTATGTTACATTAAAACTAATTTATCCACATCTGCAGGCTTGTTGAAGCTGTGTTCCAATTTTGAGATTAACTCTTTGGCCACGGTAAAGACATAGGTAAAGTTGCCACCAGAGTAAGTTAATACAGCATGATGTCTCCAGATGCCACTAGAGTGTAAAGAACCAGGATATAACTACTTTTTTACCATATCATGGGGAAAGTCAGAGCTTCCATCTGTTAGTCAGACGATGAAATAGGTTTTATCTTGACGTTTTCGCAACTAAACTTTGTCTTTACCGAACCCTCAACAGCAGAGGGAGTTGAAAAGGTATGATGATGTAAATGACACCATTGGTTTAGGAGGCTGTTCCAGAAGTAGTTGTGGTACTCTGAATGATGTAGACTCTGGATGAAATGGTGCATAACATGTTTTTTCCATTGCCAAAATCTCTGTTTACCGTGGTCAAATCAATGCAAATATACTGTGACACGGTAAAGACAAGGCTGGCCACGGTAAAGACATCCAAGTAAATTTGCTTTGATTTTATTGTGCACGGTAAAGACAATTTTTCAAAATAATTGAAAATGTCACATATTCACCAAAATTAGTTATCCCTTTACATGCAGCATTGTAGTACCACATATTGCATTATATGAATAGAAAAAAATATTAGTTGAGTATTATTGGCACAGTTTCCTGACATAAAAAGTTGGCAATGTCTTTACCGTTACTGCGCGTTTTCGTGAAAATGACCCAAATGATCTGTGTGTCAGCTTTCAATTTTATGCTTAATTTTATGTAAAACATGTCTGCAACAAGTATAGCTTTGTCTGATTTTACACAAAGATTCTGAACACATACCAGTTTACGTCTGCTTTAGTTTGTGTTGAACAAACCATTTTTACAATGAACTTTGACTTTCAATGAAGTAAAAGGCCATGACCCTTTTATTTTCACCAACTTTTATCATACAATTCAATCCTAAAATTGTCTTCAGGACTTTTTAACAGAAACTTTTTTAACAAGAACATTTTGTCATGGCTTCCACAAAGTGTTTAATCTCTATTCAATATTTAAGGTAAAAAAAAACAAATTGCAAATATCAACAACACTGTGCCAATCATGGCATTATTGTTAATTTCTAACGAGTTGCCAGCCAGAGGGAGCTAAATGTTGATGAATTTTTTTTCCAGCTTCACTTCGACTGCTGGAGGACACAGGTGTTAGTTTTTACTCAGATTCACTTCACTGACAAGTGTGTGACTATCCATGTATTAAGTTATAATCTGAAATTAATTTTCAAGGCTTTATATATATGGCTTAATATTGTTGCAAAGGTAAATTCTTCCAATGCATAATTTTTTTTCTTGTGAGGTTATGCTGTGCTGTCACCAAAATAAAAATCTGCACATAACTCTCGTTTAAAATATTTTGTCTTTTTTCTTAAATAATCGTAATGACAGAGTGGTTTGCCCAAACGATCCTCACAGGATGTTTTGAATGACCAAAGACCATGCCACATAACCACCAAGGTCCAAGGACATAATTTGGAACGGGACGTGGGGGACATGTCCCCCCCCCCCCACATTTTTGACTCCGAAGGACATTATAATATGAAATTTGCCCCCCTGCAACCTTTTTAATATTAAAAAAATCTATGAAATATAAGAATTCGATTGGATCTAATTTAGGAAAACCCAAAATATTCCAGATTATTAATACAACTGTCGAGTCTGTAACCAAAAATATGAAGCGCATCGTCATATCAATTTTCAATAACTACAATGACAGCAGAAGAAATGGGAATGTTAGCAAACTGAAGACATGCATTGCAAGTTAAAACAGGAATTTCATCAAAAAAAAAGTGTAGCCATTCAATAATATATTAGAAAAGCCAAACCCTAGCTATATTGGTAATTAGGACTCAACATGCAAAAATCGAAAGAGGTCAATGTACTAAGACTTGGAAAGTGTCTGATAATATTAGACTGTACTAGAAATTGCAGTGCAATTGAGGATGTGTTCCATATATTCATGCACTAAAATTTAGTCTGATATCATACCCTTAATTCATGGATGCTTTACGCTACTCCTCCCAAACTACTCAATACCCACAACTAATAATTTGCAAGCAACCTCATTTCATGTCCTACAACAACCATAAGTGGGTGTGCTTTCTCAAACTCTTCATATTATAGGCCTACCACTGCACTAAATTTTGTAATTTCTGCACCACTATCGATCTTCTCCAATGTGGTAGTAGTACTTGTTGTGTTGTCCCTGGACTCGAATGGAGGGACGGGGGGCACTGTCTTGCAACACTCACCCTTGGATGTTCCCCCTCAGCCCTCTCTCTACCATTCTTACTCTCATTAACAGAGTCATTATACCCATTATCACGGGTACTACGCTAGTAGTCTGAATTCATCAAAGAACACCAGGCATGTTTTGAGTCCTACAATTGTTCCTGATGCAAATTTCAACGAAGTGGTATTCCACTGATGTAGTAGAGGCCATGACATCCATGACCGAGCCAAGGAGGTCATCAAAATTTTGCCGGTCTCATGGGCCCTCCAGTGGCCGAAAGACACCTGAGACCGAGACAAGGCCAAAGATTTGGCATCCGAAATCAAGCCAAGGCTGAGGCCTTAAAATATGATTAATATGACATACTCCATGGAACAGATGCCCAAAGAGCCAAAGACCATACAATTTGCTTTAAGTTGGAGCCAGTATTCTTCAATTCTCTCCACCACAATTTGGTGCCATGTACAATATAGTTTGTCAGTTTTGTACGATGCTTTTCTTAGAATTTGTTTGTCAAATGTCGTCCTCATCTTTTCCTGTGTTGGTTAGTGTATACTTGTCAAAATGTTCTATATGCTAAAAGTGAGGTCTTTCTTCATCACAGTTTATGGTAAATAATAATAGTTATCATATTATAAAGTAAACATATCATCAAGTTTTTAGGGAATTCCTAGCCATTTAGGAGTAGGCCTACATCACATTTACATACAGTCAACAAAGAAATTATTTGCACACTTTGATTTTTCGTCATATTTCACAGAAAAATGCCAATGTGATACAACAAACTGCCTATGTTTCAGAGTAGTGTTAGTAGGTTAGGATCACATGGGTTTCATTTTTTATAAAATGTATTTTTCAGGTGAACTTGAAAAAAGTGAATCCCGATGACAAAAAATTATTTGCACGCTTGAACCAACTGCCAGAAATAGCATTTCAAAGATGATACTCCAAATACTTTCCAAAGAAACAATGTTGTTTATGGCATCTTTAACATGTTAACATCAATCAAACATTATTTGGGGTTCACAGGTGGAATTAAATTAATTATTACACAAGGAATACACTCAATCTAATGTTGTTTTTCTATGTATGGCTATAAAAACTGATGAGAAACAAGAAAGTCTGATGAAACTTAGTAATAAACTTCATTATCTTGTCTATTTGTAGGGGGTGGTGATAAAAATGAACTTCACAATTTCAAATGGAAATTATCCAAACATTGTTAAGACAGAAAAATGCTGAAAATTGATGTATTACACATAGCTGTAACTCTATTTTTGATCCCTCCCAAGCTCATCTGAAGATAATAAACTTTTGAGCAAGATTGTTACGTTTTTCGAAATCACGGTTATTGATTACTTGATGTAGGTAAAAGCTATCCCATTGAGAATGGTGCCATTGTCTTCGTTATAAAGAGAGCTTTCAAATGAGTACCAACATGATATGTATTGATGTATATTTGACCATTTTTAAGCATTTAAGTTATAAAATATCATTGAACTATCATAATCAGACGATTTTAATGAGTCTGTTCCCAGTGGAGCTTGCATGCAAAATTTCCAAACAAGCATGCTCTTGGAGATTTAGGTGCATAGAATATTTTTATGAATTTTAGCATCCTTTTCTGATGCAACTGCTTGTAGAATCAAAGATGGCTACAAAAATTGCCAAAAATGGATGAAAAGGTGGCCGCCGGGTAGCATTTAATCCTATTTCAGCCCTAATTCAAAATTAATTATGTCCAAATAGGAGGTCATTTTCTATACATTTTTGCAGAGAGGAAAATAAATACCTTTTTATAAGTCGAAAAGTTATAGACATTAAAAGTACCATACATTTATATCCAGCATCCTGGACTGCAGACAAAATTGCGGAATGGCAGTTTTTCCTTTTCAGGCCTGTAATATCTGTACTGATGCAAAGACATCGGCTAATGGAAGGTAGCCTAGCTTTTCTGCTCCAGAAACTGTTTTACACAAAATCCCTGTTAAGATGATTGTCAAAATTACCAGGTACTTTATATAGGTTAACGAAGGAGAACTAATTTAGTGTTTCAAGAAATTCATCAGGCAGTGACAGGCAATATTTAATGCAAGGAAAAAGCTATTCATATGTTTCCGTAAAACACCTGTCTAAAAAGACATTTCAAAGATCCTTCTACAATGGCAAGATGAGTAATTTAATAGTGAATAATATTTGAGTCAGTACTCAGCATCGTGTAACAATGTAATAGGTGGCGCCTCTGGCTGTGAGCACAGGGAAATTTCAGCAGTGGATATTTTCATCTTTTTAACAAGCTCTGGGATAAATTAGCTGCTGTTCTTGTGTGTGATTGTCGGTAAAGTGTTTCCTACCTGTTATTTGCTATTTTTGTGCTATTTCCAAGTGATTTTAGTGCAAAACTCTGCCATTTAGCTATCTGCTATCTTCAGCTTCGTTTCTGGCTCCAATACACATTGTTTTGACCTCGATTTTCGCCCATTTTACGATCGTTTTTGCACCTGAAAACTTATCTAATTTTCATATTTTCTATTTTTAGCACTTCCTTATTATTCCAGTCACTTTCCACAACACTAGACAGCACCAGTTTTCGGGAATTTAAGTTTTGAAGAGCTCAACACTGCCAATACACATCCAAGAATTCAACTCTGCACTTCAAGCCTCTGCAGTCTGCTCCGCCCAGCAAACACCATAACCTCGTTAATGATTATAATTTAAAGATTAATCTGCTATATTCGTTTTAATAGTCAATACATTTACTTATTTGATTTTAAAAAAAAAATTAAAAATTATAGGCCTATTTTGGGTATTATCAAGATAACTGATATATCTTCAATAATAATTTCACATATTAATCTGCTGTAATTCTTATATGTCTTGATCGGTTGTACATTTGTACATTGTTTGTCCATCGTTCATCCTCAATTCGTCACTAACTGACAGATCACGGACTACATATTCCTTTTCATCTTTTATCTTGAATTTGTCTTATCTTTTGTATTGATCTAGCTATACTGAGCTATCTCAAATTTATTAATTTATTTATTTTTCTCAGATCTAGTCACTAACTGACAGATCACTAGCTAACAATCAGCTTTGTTAAATACTTCGCTCTGATCTAGTCACTAACTGACAGATCACTATTAAATTGTTCTGATCTAGTCACTAACTGACGGATCACTATTAAATTGTTCTGATCTAGTCACAAATTGTTCTGATCTAGTCACTAACTGACAGATCACTATCAAATTGTTCTGATCTAGTCACTAACTGACGGATCACTATTAAATTGTTCTGATCTAGTCACTAACTGACGGATCACTTTTAAATTGTTCTGATCTAGTCACTAACTGACAGATCACTATCAAATTGTTCTGATCTAGTCACTAACTGACGGATCACTATTAAATTGTTCTGATCTAGTCACTAACTGACGGATCACTATTAAATTGTTCTGATCTAGTCACATATTGTTCTGATCGAGTCACTAACTGACAGATCACTATCAAATTGTTCTGATCTAGTCACTAACTGACGGATCACTATTAAATTGTTCTGATCTAGTCACTAACTGACGGATCACTTTTAAATTGTTCTGATCTAGTCACTAACTGTCGGATCACTATTAAATTGTTCAGATCTAGTCACTAACTGACGGATCACTATTAAATTGTTCTGATCTAGTCACTAACTGACAGATCACTATCAAATTGTTCTGATCTAGTCACTAACTGACAGATCATCTTTAAATTTTCTGATCTAGTCACTAACTGACAGATCTACCAACACCTTCGATCAATCACAAATTGATTGATCCTCGATTCTAACCAACTCCTTTGGTCAATCACAAATTGATTGATCCTTGATCCGAACTAACCCCTGGGTCAGTCACAAATTGATTGATCCTCGATTCTAACCAACTCCTTTGGTCAATCACAAATTGATTGATCTTGACTTTTAACCAACCCTTCGGTCAATCACAAATTGATTGATCCTCGATTCTAACCAAATCCTTCAGTCAATCACAAATTGTTTGATCCTTGATTCTATCCAACTCCTTCAGTCAATCACAAATTGACTGATCCTCGATTCTAAGCAACTACTCCGGTCAATCACAAATCGATCCTTGACTCTTAACTTTGGTCAGTCACAAATTGAGTCATCCTTGATTTTCAAATATCCTTAAGTCACATATTGCTTGCTTATCGAATTCTCACATCAAACAGATAGTAACAATGCACAAATATAGAAAGCTTTATTCTGATGCCTTGCGAACTGGTCTAAATAGAAAAGTCAATGGGCTACAACCAGCAACATCTGCAACTCGGCCAAAGGTAAACCGTGTAATTCACGACAGTAGCTCAATCAAACTCTCTAATAGATTTGAGATTTTAGCACAAAATGACTCCATGTCAGCTTCTGCTGAACTGATAAGAATTCATCCCCACAAGACTATTCTCAAACCAAACAATATTCTGAAAACCTGTGTGTGGAATGCTCAGAGTTTGAGACAGAAAACGCAAATTGTTAAGGACTGCAATGATGAATATGATCTAGACATCTTTCTTTTCACTGAGACTTGGTTAAAAGATGATGATAAAGTTGAAATCGGCGAGTTGGAGCAAAATGGTGGATATTTCTTTCTTAGCTCGCCTCGTTTCGGAAGACCAGGTGGTGGAGTAGGTTGCCTTGTCAGATCTGGCATTCAAGCAATTCAAAAAGATCGCATGAAGACCAAGACCTTTGAACATATGGAAATACAAGTTCAAATGGATGGGAAAATTGTCACAATACTTCTAGTGTACCGCCCAGAGCCATCAAACAAAAATAAATACAGTATTGCAGAATTCTTCACCGAATTCACAAAGTTTCTGGGACACTATCAGACATTCAACAATGAAATCATAATTACCGGCGATTTCAACTTTCATGTGAATAAACCGGATGATAACAAGGCCATTAAATTTAACGACATCCTTGAAATGTTTGGTCTTGTGCAACATGTCTCTGCACCAACGCACAAAGATGGCAATACACTGGACCTTGTTATTACTCGAGAAAAATCCATATTGAACAACTGTAGGGTCAGTGACCTGCTCTCTGATCATAACTGCATTCTGTTTGACATTCCAATCAAGAAAGCAAAAAAACCCAAGAAGAAAATCAGTTTCAGAAAAACTAGTAAAATTGTTGTTCAAGATTTCAAAAAAGACATTGGAAGACATCTGTCTGTAAGTGGGATGGAACAGAAAGGTCTTAATGAACTCATTCGACTCTATAACTCTACTGAAGAGGTTCTGGAGAAACATGCTCCCATTATAATCAGAGAAGTAACTCTACGCACACCCACTCCATTCAATAATGCTGATATCAAGCTTCTAAAATCAGAAAAGAGGAAAGCAGAGAGATTATGGAGGAGAACCAGACTTGAAAATGACTGGGAGTCATTCAAAGAAAAAAGAAATGCATTGAATCTGCAGCTGAGTCACCTCAAATCGGAAGATCTGCGAGTCAAGATTAAAGATTCTAATGGTGATGCTAAGAAGTTGTTCAAGTTACTGAACTCAAGTCTGAACAGAAAACAAGAACTACCTCTCCCACCACACACAAATGAAATTGACTTGGCAAATGATTTCAATAAGTTTTTTGATGAAAAGATTAAAACACTCAGGTCTAAGTTGGACTCCACACACAATGATACTGCCAACAATATCGAAACTGCCCCTCATACACTGCGACACTTCAGAAGGCTATCTCAGAATGACATAAAGAAACTGATCAGAGAAATGCCAGTTAAACACTGCCAACTTGATCCTATTCCCACATGGCTTTTGCTCCAATGCATTGATGAATACCTCCCAGTTATAACCAATGTTGTCAATAAGTCACTCACACAGGGAGAAATGCCTCTTGAGTTGAAACATGCTTTAGTAAAACCTTTGTTGAAAAAATGTGGATTGGATCTAATCAAAAAGAATTATAGACCAGTATCAAACCTGTCATTCCTTGGCAAACTTATTGAAAGTGCTGTTATTAAACAATACACAGACCATCTTACTATAAACAACCTGGACGATGAGAAACAGTCAGCTTACAGAAAATTCCACAGCACTGAAACCCTTCTGACAAAGATCCATGACGATATCATGTTGAATATGACCAAAGGTGAAGTAACGATGCTTGTACTGTTGGACCTTTCAGCCGCTTTTGACACAATTGATCACAAGATTCTACTGAAACGTTTAGAAAGCAGATACGGTATTCATGATTCTGCGCTATGCTGGTTCAAGTCATACATTTCTGAAAGGTCACAGTCGGTGATAATTAACGACAAGACATCAACCAGACTGCCACTTAAATTTGGAGTTCCTCAAGGTTCAAAATTAGGACCAATCCTATTTAATTCATACATCGCTCCATTAAGTGAAGTGGCTGAAAAACACCAAGTCAAAGACCAAAAGTATGCCGATGACGAGCAACTTATACTCTCTTTCAAACCAACTTTCTCAGAACAAGGAAATGCTGTAGTCAAAATGGAAAAGTGCATTGCTGATATCAGAAAATTTCTCCATGAAAATAAGCTTTGTAACAATGGAGAAAAAACAGAACTACTGCTCATTGGCAGTCCACATCAACTTAATAAACTGCAAGTATCATCAATCCATGTCGACAATGTCAAAATCAATGCAGTCGATCATGTCAGAAATCTGGGTGTAATCTTTGACAAAAACATGACCATGGAAAAACGAGTCAACAAAATGTGCCGGAATGCCTATTTCAATATTAGAAACATTTCAAAAATCAGGAAGTCATTGGACAAGGAAACCTGTAAAACAGCGGTCAATGCTCTTGTCACACCTCACCTAGACTATGGAAATGGTCTTCTTTATGGAACCTCTCATCGTTTGCTGTATAAACTTCAAGTGGCCCAAAACTCAGCCGTTCGACTAATTGAAAAATTGAGAAAGCATGACAGTGTAAGCCAGCATAGGAAGCAGCTACATTGGCTGCCCATTCCAGCAAGAATACAATTCAAACTCATGTTAACAACTTGGAAAGCAATAAACGGGCAAGCTCCCTTGTATATTCAAAATATGGTTCAGCCAAAATCTGAACGAAACTGTAATCTGAGAAGCAATAACAAAATGCTCTTAAATGAACCACCCTCCTACAATAAAAACAAATATGAAGACAGAGCCTTTTCGCATGCTGCTCCGAAACTGTGGAACCAACTCCCAGAGATAGTCAAGGCCTCCAAAACACTTGAAGGTTTCAAGAGAAATCTTAAGACTTACCTATTTAAAAGTTTCTACAGATAAATCCAGCATCCACAAGCGCTAGTGAGCAGTTTACTGGAATTAGCGCTATATAAATGCCTATTATTATTATTTATTATTATTAATGTTGAATGGGTACGATTTTCAAATCTGTGCAGGATACTGCAGGTTTTAATTAAATTGTGTTAAACTGATAAGTTTCCATGAAATTTCTAATGCTATCTACTTACAGTCCTCGTCATACTTACGTGGAACCTCAAGTTCTTTTCCATGCTGTTGAACTGTGATGTCAGAGATGACACTATTCTAGCATTGCAATATTTTAAAATTAAGAGATTCCCCAGCTTCTAGCCAATGTGAATCCACCAAACTGAGTATCACTGTTTCAACTCAGATGACACTTCATCGGCTGTCATGAGTCACAAAGTGCATTTTTCACAGAGATCTGGTCCTCATTTTATACTATATCAAAGTGACAGACTGTAATGAGTTGCATGACCCAAGATGCAAAGAAACAACCTCTCAGTTTTGGACTGAAATTAGAGTGAACTATGGATTCTTTGATTGGACAAATTAACATCAATCATGTCCTCATATACTAGGGAATTATTAAATGAATCACTGCTCATATGGCTTTAGAGCACCGCATCTCTTGGCCTAAAAGTAAGATATATCTAAATCAATATGAAAATGATCACTCGATGTGAAATACCGGTTGAAATAGAGCAAAATTGAAACTTTTGTGTCTCAGATGGAATCTTGTCCACCACATTGAATTTAACAAGCAGATTTTATCAGAAAAAACATAAAAATTGATTTTTGGGTAAAAAACTGATATGGAAACTTGATTTGCAAATTTGTAGCTGAAATTTCTACGGGAGCCATATAATTACCACAAGAGAACTGACTTTGTAGCTTATCCCGTTGCATTTATCAGTACATTGCACCTGAAAAATGGGGCAGATTGATCATGTTGGTATTCAAATGAAAGCTCTTTTCATACTGAAGCCAATGGTGTTAATAAAATTAACCTAAACATCACTAGGCGAAAGATATAGGAAACCGCGACTTCGCAAGTAAGCAAAAAACTACCAAAAATGAACAAAACTTTCAATCGGTCTTGGGAGGGACCAATAATAATGCTACAGACATGTATTATACATTTTTGGAAACCATTTTTCACCCTTAACAAAACCTGGATATTTTCCATTTGATTATCAGCAATCTGATTTTTTCCATGTTTTATCACCACCCCCTACTATTTGTCAGAAAGAAATGAATTGACAGGTTTCTATTAAGAGGCTATGTGCCAGATTCCCAGTCTACTCATCTCATCACCATATATGGCAGTTGTGCAGCTTCCTCCACAAAAGATGGAAGTTGAGCTGCCCCGTCTGATCAGGTGTACACCAGCACAACTTAATTGAAGTCAGTCACCTAAATTAGCAGAGGCACAGTTCCTATGGTGGTGACCAGCAGTCCCTCAAAACTTGAATAAATTATAATTGTCACAAACATATCTGGAGTAAGATATTCCTTATGAATCTTTAACTGATTCATTTTGTCCACAGTGGACCGATGAGTAGTTCTTGGTATCTCAGTAGAAGTAATTTAAAAAATAAAATGCAGTAACTTATGAAACTATCAATTGGCGGACAGCAAGACTGATGGACAACTTGACAGAAGGACAGACAGACAAACAAAAATAGTTTATTCGTGTTCAATGTTTACATATTACAAAGAGTTAAAATTAATGTTGGATTATTAGCCACTGAAACAAAGGGGATTTGCATTTATAAAGCAATTTCTGCATTCTGCAAACCACCAATATGAATAAATACTACATTAATTTGACATAGTAAGTTGACTGTATGTGTGCAAAATAAGATTAATTTTTTGTTTTTCTGCAGTTTTATAAAATTATATATTTTTCAAGGCCTATTTAGACTGTTTAGTTGGACCACAAGGAATTTTAAGATCTTGAATGTTGGATTCTGTTTCAAATATGCTGGATTCTGTTTCAAGCTTCCTGGATTCTGTTTCAAGCATGCTGGCTTCTGTTTCAAGCATGCTGGATTCTGTTTCAAGCATGCTGGATTCTGTTTCAAGCATGCTGGCTTCTCTTTCAAGCATGCTGGCTTCTGTTTCAAGCATGCTGGATGCTGTTTCAAGCATGCTGGATTCTGTTTCAAGCATACAGTTATCATACAAATAACTAAAGCTCTGATATAAAATGATCTGTAATTGCCATGATAATTGATAAATACACATTTACAGATGAAGCTGTATCGTGTCTGAATGATGAATAGATCTTTATTTATTATCCTTCCCATGAGTGTCGGTCATATTTCATGGGGGATACATAAATAAATGGTAGGATGATTGGGACTTCACATCCTGTATTTATGCACTTGGTTGGCAAATTAGGACAAGACATGGACTAAACTTCACCCTTTTGCTTTAACAGTCAGATAGTAAAACATGATAAAATCACCACAGATAATTTACAATGTCACTGGCCCTTACTTGGACAGAGGCTTGGGACATTCGAACATCAATAACAAATATTCTAACATGCCATGTGTAGGTACAAAAATGTAATATTTAATATGCAAAGTAATAAAGACTATCTACTATGCCAGATCGTCAGCAATTTTGAGCAGTTCACTACATGCGATAGAAGCCATCCCAGGTTCAGTCATCAAGGTAAGTAACCCTCAGTTTGTGTGCCATACAGCTTGTTTGGAGAATCACCTGCTTGACTTCATTTCACTTAAACAACGGTTGACAAGAATTCTAGACTGCATGGCAGAGGCATGCAGCATTTAGTGCAGGCCTAATATTACATTCTTCTTTTGAAGTCTGGGTGAATTCAAATTATGGCAAGCTGCTAAGCAAAAATAAATACTGACAATGAATATTTTCTTATAATTCATTGCTACTGTGGGCCTACATTGTACTTGGAAGTAACTATATAATTTTGAAGCGATCAGGCTGCAAAATACTTTCATTTGAATTGCAACTTGGAAAGAAGGCACTGCAGCAATACAAGGCCTATCAGAGCCTCTTTGTTAACCATTGTGACAATGTGACATCATCACTACATTGCCCATTATTACATAAGGAAATCAGAAAATTACATTATTCCATTCACTATGATTGGTCACATTGCTTAACCACATGAATATTTTTTTTAAACCTGCACTTCACTGTCTAACTGCGAGACATGACCGGGGTAGGTTGTGCCTTTTTTTTCGTAATGCTGATTTTCCGAAAAACCAAAGCTTAATCCTGTAATCTGAAAATCAGACATCAAAATAGAATATGCTGGCCAGAATCGATCCAAGTGTCAGGGCAATCCGACCATTCGGAAGGTCATGGTAAGCATTTGAAAAAAGTAGGTCAAGCGGCACAACTTAACCGGGTGCCGGGTCAAGTTGTGCCGCGTGACGGGGTAAGTTGTTCCGCTTAATTTATTAAAAAAAAAACCTTGTATTTCTCCCGTTTCTTCAGATGGATTATTTTTATCATGTTTTTAACTTATGCCTGACATATTACATGAAACTAATCAAACATTTATGAGCCGTTTTATACAAAAATTTTAAATGCTGAAAAACCTAGAATTATTTATTGTTTAGAGGGCGGTATAACACTTTTAACAGATGTTCGTTTCAGTGTAAGTTATTTCACATCTTTAGGCCTTGTGTAAAATGAAGACAAAAAAAGATGAAAACAAAATTAATTCCTATGTCATACCATTTGCACAACTGGATCCTCGGGAGGCAAAGTGAACTAACCCAAGTTTTGATCATTATTTCAGCAATCCCACTCCTCAGAATGAGGCTGATAAATTGAATTTCAACCAAAAACTTTAAGTATCCTCCCTGATTGGTATTGGGTCATTTTAAACCATCTGGCTGACCAGCATTGCCATTCATTGGGTCGAGGATTCAGTATTACGGTAAAGTGAACCAACCCAAGCAACCGTCATTTTGTGTTAAAGCGAACCAACCAATATTTTTAACTGTCTCTGAAAAACACACTCTACAGAGTGAGGCTAATTAATTCATTTGCCACCCTGAAGTTGTGATGGTCATGAAAGACTAAGTGCAATTATTTATTTATTTGGCCAATTTGACCCAAAATCATGAGCATTTTCAAGCAAAATATGGGTTGGTTAACTTTGCCTTGCGATGGATGTTTCATTAAAATCGCCGTTATCCATGTGGAAAAAATTTAGATCATCAATCTATATTTCAAAATAGTTAATTAAAAAAGCCCCAATCAGGTTGTTAGCATTGTAAAACATATAACTGGAATAGCTTCAAAACCATGTGCCTTACAAACATGGTCAAAACTGCTTTTGCCATTTCCCGAAATTTTGAATTTCAGGGTTGGTTCACTTTGCCTCCAGGAGATCCAACTCACCCCAATCAAAACGGCACAACTTACCCCAAATTGATTTTCTGGATGAAACTGGTTGTCAAAAATAAATAAACAATGCGAAATGAAATCTAACAACACAAATTTCTAGATATAGGGGAGAATGGGGACCGACGGGCCATGGGGACCGATGGGCCATCCTCTTAACTCCACATCAAAAACGTTTCGGAACATCTAATTTGCATTTTTAGTATTGCTTATCACATCTATGAATACCATATTGATGACTGATCGATAAGTTATAGCACAAAAGTTTAGTGGGCAAAATGAAATTTTCAACATCTAAAATAATTTTTTACTGATTCAGAAAAGTTTAATATCTCAAATGTGTGTAGACTTGATGCAATATATTTCCTATGACGATTTTCCCTATATACTGGTGGAATTTTAAACATTGAATTATTGGAATAAGAACCTTATTTCACCAAAAAAAGGGCTTTAACTAATCTGAAAGCTTTTGGGGACCAATAGGCCACCCAACATGGGGTCCAATGGGCCACTATTTCTTGAGACTTTCTGTAGGTGGCATATTGGCATGGGGCTGGATATTAAAATATTTTAGGGGAAAAAAGCCCAATAAAACTTCAGTTTTATCTTTAAATGTCAAGTTTCGACTTGAAGGATTGCCCTCAAATTTAAAGTGACGAATTTGCCTTAGTAATGGCTTGAAACACAAAATGGTGGGAATAATTTTAATGAAAATATCCATAGAAATTACAAATGATCAATCCAGTTAGTATTAGGAAAATAATAAACACAATGACCAGGCTAGACATAATACAATCTTTGAATTTAAATTGAAGTTTACCAAAATATAGCCTTATGAAGGGTTATTGATGAATTTTATTGTTTTGATTCCAGATTTCTCCTGCAGGTGGCATACTAGTACAGTGATCAATCGAAAATTTTACTTTTTCCCTAAAAATCTAAATGGTTGACAGAAATGATTTATTGATGAAGAAAAAAACAAAATATACTCATTTTTAAATATTCGTCAACAAATTTGAGGTATTAGGCAAGATTTTGATGGTCACGGTGGTAGCCAAACTTCTGTGTCGACCAAATATCAAATAATTGTTTTTTGCTAAGTGACAAATGATCCAATCATTTTAAAATTCTCCAATATAGTTTCTAGTACATCTGTTCATGTACTGCTAAAATATAATCGCAGTAGATTTGCTATAACTACAAAAAAATTACTCATAACATCGGTGAAAATTTCACTTTTTTTCAAAGTGTAAAATCTCGGCATATTTATAGTTTTTTGATCTCTTCTTATCCTACACACTCAGATGGATCAACAAAGACACCTTGGACCCAAATTTCAAATTCTTCATCCACCCTTTGGCAAGTTATTAACATGGTCCATCGGTCCCCATGGTTGGGGACCGATTGGCCACCATCTTTCTTGACAGAAAATGTCTTTTCTCATCTTTCTCCCTAGGTTGATCTATGTGAATCTTATATCATTTAATAGAAAATTACAGCGGCTAATTGGGTGCACAGTATGAATCCTGTATCTGAAGCAGATTTGCCTCCATGGCCAATAATTTGTCAAGTGGCCCATCGGTCCCCACTCTCCCCTACCTCATAGCACCATCCTACCAGAGGGACATCATCTTCTTACAAGTACCAGATGACTGAGAAACAAGAACGTCAGTCCTCGGCTCTTCAACTTTTCAGCAACAAATTAAAAGTTATGAGTGTAGCTTTTCATACCATTATATTTGGCAGTTTTTTTCTTGGTGCCTAAAGATTTTGACCAAGGGGGTATATATAGGTGGTATTGCCTTCTTTGCCCAGTTCTTCATTTCACCCCAACAGTGGGCGGCACAACTCACCTTTGGCACAACTTACCCCTGTCTACCCTATTCAAAAGGGTTCCAAAATTATTCCCAGATTAGCCCCAAACATTAAGGAATTCTGTCTACTTCAACGTCGGTGATGTTTAGGTAGACAGATACATGGTAAGTGCAGTCCAGTAAGGGACCGTTCAGAATTTATGACTGGGGGGGGTGGGAGTTTTGCTGGAACTTCCCGTCAAAAATTGATACCCCCCCTTGAGTTTCATGCGGATTTTTAGTACCCCACCCCTAGGTTTCACGCGTATTTTTAGTACCCCCCCTTCCTCGACATACAAAGCAATACACACATATGTACTGTTACACATGGCCACACGTACAGATTCATGTCATTTCGCGGACTTTTGCGCGTAAAAAAGTCCAAATAAAATGAGTTTATGCGTGTTTTTTAACATTTTTTCTTTGTTAAAATTTCTTACCCCCCCCTTGGAAGTGTTATCAAAAATTAATAACCCCCCCTTGAAACACGTGTGAAAAGTTAGTACCCCCTCGGCCAAAACTCCCACCCCCCCCCAGTCATAAATTCTGAACGGTCCCTAAGCCTTTCTGGGCATTTTTGAGGGTTATTTGATGAGATAAAGGAGAAGAGTGGCAGTCCTCGACATTTTACACATTTATCTCGTCTGAGGTATTTCTCAGTTGTCCATCACCAGCACAGAAACCGACACAAAGGGCCAACAATTGAATATCTCATCTGAATGACATCCTGCTGGGACGTTTTCTCATGACAGTCCAATGATTGCTCATGACGGTCCAATGATTATTGAAAATCAATGATTACAAGCAATTTCATTTGAAAATAGTGTGACTTTAGCAGGCTACCATATATAGCCAGCTCTAGTTGTTGCTTTTGAAACTGCTGTTTTTTTGTATCAAAAAACGCAATCAAGTTTTAACATTTTTAATGTTAGATTGTGTATCCAGAATGCAGTGATCTTTTAGCAGCAAAAGCTCTGATATAAAAATGATCAGTAATTGCTATTGCTAAATACACTTTCAGATAAAGACATGACATTGTGTTTGAAAAATAATTAGAGCATGTTAGTCATGTTTCATGGTGGACAGTGTCCCCAGGACACATACATTGATGGATGAATGACTGTTGATTAGCTTCCTGTACTTATGTACTGGGTAGGCAAATTAGGCTGGACGAGGACTAAACTCCACCTTTGCTTTTATAGTCGGATAGCAAACCATGACTTGTTTTTGCTATGATATTCATGTAATTGTATCCTAAATTGTTATTGATGTCAAAATAAACATATCATCACTGTTTATTTACAATGTCACTTGCCAATGCTTGGACATTCCGTGAATAGGCACTAAAATGTAATATCGAATATGCCAAGTAATAAAGACTCTCTACAGTGCACAAAGCACCTTGTAGTGCCAGATCGTCAGCAGTTTTGAGCAGTTCACTACATGTACATTATATTATATTATGACAGAAGGTATCCCAGATTCGGTCATCAATGTAAGTAACCCTCATTATGATTCGACCTATCGGGAGAATCATCTTGTTTTCTTTGATTTTATTATTATTATTATTATTATTATTATTATTATGATTCGACATAAATGGAGAATCATCTTATTTTCTTTTATTTTATTATTATTATTATTTTTCTTGTCCAGTTAATTTTGAAGCTAGAGCCTTGCAACTTTGTACATATATAGTCCATGGTTAGTACTTCATTTTGGTAGAAAAGATTTGACCTTGACCTTGAACTCAAGGTCACAGGTCATCTCAAAGTCAAAATTTTCAAATTTTCAAAGTTGATTAATTCATTAAATTTTATAGTTACAGACATGAGATTGAAATATATGTGTACAAAAGTGGTTTTCTACAAATGTGGGTAGAATTTTTTTTTCTAATGTGACGAAAAAG
Source organism: Platynereis dumerilii (assembly GCA_026936325.1). Taxonomy (NCBI): domain Eukaryota; kingdom Metazoa; phylum Annelida; class Polychaeta; order Phyllodocida; family Nereididae; genus Platynereis; species Platynereis dumerilii. The sequence continues at coordinate 796,900 of JAPTHN010000052.1, read as the reverse complement.
GGGTATTTACCCCATTTTGATAAAAACCAATTGCTCCTGTTTTTAGAGAAAACTACTTCACTTAGAGACCCAGTTTTTGCTGTGATTGGTAGCCTGACTAAATATCCATGGTAAGAAACCTTTTATGTTTTGATTGAATAAGGGGTTTTTGAGTAACAGGACTTTCAAAAATGGGTGTTTTGACCAAAAAGTTAAAACATTTTTTAACTTTGGTTTGAATGGAGGGAATTTGATGAAACTTGGAGTGTATATGGTATTTATGAATTAGAGTCATATCATAAGATAAAAATGACGTTTTGGGGTAGTTACCCCAAAAAGGGGTACATGATTATAATTTGTGATTGACATTGACGATTTACTTCAAATTTTGCAAGAGTTTACTCTTTTGACTTGAGGACCTAATGAAAGTGTAAATTTGAAGTCATGGGGTAATTTACCCTCATAACGAAGGTCGAAAGGGGTAAATATGTATTTTGAACAGTTCTTAAGTTTTAAATGGTGTATTAGACATCGATTGGGTCTTGCCTTTTCATCACTGATGTTACTGGATAAAATTTGTCAGTTTTAAGTATTTACCCCCAAAAAGGGGTAAATAGCTGTAACTTGTGATTGACATTGACGATTTTCTTCAAATTTTGCACAGGTTTACCATTTGGACATGGGGACATGATGAAAGTGTAAATTTGATTTCATGGGGTAATTTACCCTCGTAATCAGGGTCGAAAGGGGTGAATGTGTATTTTGAACAGTTCTTATGTTTTTGATGGTGTATTTCACATTGATTTGTATTTGCCTTTTCATTACTGATGTTTGAGGATAAAATTTGTCAGTTTTAAGTAATTACCCCAAAAAGGGGTAAATAGCTATAACTTTTTATTGTTTTGAACAATTTTCTTCATTTCTTGCAAATGCTTAATATCATGGTTTGGAGACATAATGAAAGAGTATATTTGATTTAATGGGGCAATTTACCCTTATAATCAGGAACGAAGGGGGTAATTATGGTTTTTGAGCAATACTTGTTTTTAAAAGGTGCATTTGTCATCGGTTACTTCTTGCCTCTACACTTGGGATGTTAGGGATGAAAATATGCGTATTTAGGTAATCATCCCAAAAAGGGGTAAATGTCTATAACTGCTGATTGACTTGGACGATAGTCTTCTAATTTTACATAAGTTTATTATGTGGTCCTGCGGACATGATGTAAGTAAATTTTTGATGTTAGAGGACAATTTACACCATAAATCTTAGTCGGAAGGCCTTAATATAACATTGTGTTGATAATGGAGTATTAGGTTTTCCACCTTGTTCTACGCATATTATCGAATGTTTTAATGTCGAATCATCCCTTTGACCTTTTAAGGTTGAAGTCCCCTGGGACCCTAGTTATTATTATTATTATTTTCTTGGCCAGTAGGTTTTTGTGCTAGAGACTTGAAACTTGGTACATATATAGTCCATGGTTAGTACTTCATTTTGGGAGAAGATGGTTGACCTTGACCTTGAACTCAAGGTCACAGGTCATCTCAAAGTCGAAAATTGGAAAACTTAAAAGTGGAATAACTTTTTTAATATTACAAGAATCAATTTGAAACTTTGGAATATATATATAAACATGTATCCCAACATTTGTAACCCATAATTGTTTTTGTGCAATGAGGGTAAGGGGGTAATTACCCCAATTTGACTAAAACAGGTTTGCACAGGTTTCCAGAAAAACTAAGCAAGCTAGAAACTCAGTTCTTTCACTGATAGGTAGCCTGACTAACCATTCAAGGTAAGTGATATTTTATATTTTGATTATGTGAAGGGGTAACTATGTAATGGGGTGTTGAAAATAGGGTGTTTTGCCCCAAGAGTGAAAACATTGTAAAACTTTGGTTTTAATGAAAGGATTTCAATGATAGTCTGGTAATATATTAATGGTTTCTGTATTATGTAATCCTTGTTGCCCGAAGCTTGGTAATTACCCCCCAAAAAGGGGTAAATGTCTATAACTTGTGATTGACCTGGACGATTTTCTTCAAATTTTGCACACGTTTGGGATATTGACACAGGCACATATTAAACAAATAATTTCAACAGTATTGCCAACATAGGGTATTTACCCTCGTAATCAATGCCAAAAGGGGTGAATATATATTTTGAGGAGTTATGTTGTTCAAAATGAAATATCAGCTGTATGTTTGGTCTACGGGTATCCGGTTGGATTTTACTGGATGAAAAGTTTCTGTTTTGGGTAATTACCCCCAAAAGGGGTAAATGTCTATAACTTGTGATTGACATGGACGATTTACTTCAAATTTTGCACACGTTTGGGATATTGACTCAGGCACATATTAAACAAATAATTTTAACAGTATTGCCAACATAGGGTATTTACCCTCGTAATCAATGCCAAAAGGGGTGAATATATATTTTGAGGAGTTATGTTGTTCAAAATGGAATATCAGCTGTATGTTTGGTCTACTGCTATCCGGTTGGATTTTACTGGATGAAAACTTTCTGTTTTGGGTAATTACCCCCAAAAGGGGTAAATGACTATAACTTGTGATTGACATGGACAATTTACTTCAAATTTTGCACACGTTTGTGACATTGACTCAGACACATGCTAAAAGGAAAAAATTCACAGAATAGGGTGATTTACCCTCGTAATCAAGTTCTAAGGGGGTAAATACATATTTTGAAGAACTTGGTTGTTTAAAATGGAATATTAGTTGCACGTTTGGTCTAGGTTATTCGTATGGATGTTACTGGATGAAAAGTTTCGGTTTTTAATAATTACCCCCAAAAGGGGTAAATGACTATAACTTGTGACTGACATGGACGATTTACTTCAAATTTTGCACACGTATGGGATATTGACTCAGGCACATGTTAAAAGAGAAAACGTTACAGTATAGGATAATTTACCCTCGTAATCAAGGTCAAAGGGGGGTAAATACGTATTTTGAGGAATTTGGTTGTTTAAAATGGAATGTCAAGTTTATGTTGGATCTAGGCTTGTACTTAATGGATGTTACTGGATGAACAGTTTCGGTTTTAGGTAGTAACCCCCAAAAGGGGTAAATGGCTATATCTTGTGATTGACATGGACAATTTTCTTCAAATTTTGCATGGGCTAAGTGTGTCTACTTTACGACATAATATAAGTAGAAACTTCAGCTTACAGGGTCTCTACCATAATAGTCCGACATAGTCTCATATAATTTGTTTTACTCATATATTTGAGGTCGAATCATTGCCTAACCTTTTTAAAGGTTGAATACTAGTTTTGTTTGCAACAACTTCTTTGGGGAATCGCCTGCCTGACTTCATTTCACTTTAACAATGGTTGATAAAAATCCTAGACTGCATGGCTAGTATATCATTCTTTTTTAAATGTCAGGGTGAATTCAAATTATTGCAAGCTGCTTAGCATAAATAAATATTTACAACGAATATTTCCTGATAATTCATTGCTACTGTAGGAACTTGGAGTCGACTGAATAATGTTCAGCGATTAGGCAAATCATGCATCACTTAGCAATTTCAATGTGCAATTGGAACTTTCAAAACTGAGGTGTTTCACAATTGAATTTTATATACTTACTGTCATGAAAGACAATGTCTAGTTAACAACTTGCACTAGAGATTAACATAGGGGGGACCCGCAGTCTGGATCGAGCAAGACTGCTTCTGTCCTTTAAGCCTAAAATGACTCCAAATATTCAATGCACTAATGCACTATGCTCTCCAGAATCATCCTTATGCGAACGTAGTGAGCAGTCTGGAAGAATTCACTATGAATTACAATCATAGTGGGGGAGATAGAAAGTGATAGTAAACAATGACTTAATTATTGCACACTCTGTACATTACTTCCTTCAAAATGGTCCTATTGAAACAGTCTACTCTGAAGTGTAGAAGTGGGGACTATTTGCCTGGGCGTAACAATAAAAACCTTCATTGGCAGTTAAATATTTGAATCCTGACAGATTATAGGTGTCGCCATATGTGGCATGTTTGACAGGGTTGATATCTTAGTAACTGCATGGCCCACTATTCAAACCCTTCCCCCCATTTATGACAAAGAAATATAAATACTGGGTTTATATGAAATTGACCAGTTTCTGGTGATAAACCATTTTTATCAGCTGCTTCAGGTGCAAGACATCATAAGACCTATCTGATGTGAGCTAGAAAATTGAAGACTGGCCACACCTTAGTCAAAAATATTGATCTGTGGAATCTATATTTTCTGTCAAACAGTGCACCAGTTTGCAATGAATCATTTTTATCTGCAATGTGCAACCCACTGTTGGGGTCCTTGGGGTGAAATGACCCCAAATTGATTTTCTGGTATAAATTGATTGTAAACCAACAATGCAAGATTAAATCTGAAAACAATTTTTTTTATTTTTAGATATACCTCCTACCTCTTCTGTCCTAACACAGGGCCATCATCTTATTACTAATACCAAATGACAGAGAAACAAGAAAGTCAGACCTCGATACTTCAAGTTTTCAGCAACAAAATTGTATTTATGAGTGTAGCTTTTCATTGCATTATATTTGGCAATTTTTTTCATAGTGCATAGGCTAACGACACCGGCCAAGTTTGTATAGATGGGTACCCCGGTCACCCCTACATAATCTGATAACTTTGTAATCTGACTGACAACAATTTGTAACTTAGAATTAACATCACATATCTCAACCCAAGAAAAATGACAAGAATGAAAATATATTTTGACAAAATATGTATAAGATCAGGCGGGTGTGTATTTCTCGTTCTGATCCCCCACATATTAAATCTAATGCACTTGAGTATTTTGTAAATCCATTCAGTCAATAATTGGGGTTATTCTGCCCACTTAGTTTCATTAATAAATTAGCAATGGTTGCCATGTTAAAAGTATTGACAATAGTATTAACATATATGCGGTTATAAAATGCCATTGCATAAAGACACATTAAACAGACGAAATATGGAATGAGAACAACCTTTTATCACTTTTTTTATTGATTAGCATAACAAATAATTCATAATTTTATGTCTATTTATAATTTCAGCAGTATATTCACGTGGCGAATATTGAATTTCTAGAAACGTTATATATTAATGAAAAAAAAAAAAAAAACTGGGATTGTTATTTAAGATATAGTGGAGCGCTGGGCACAGCGAGATGCCAGGCACAGTGAGAAAAGTAACATGCCCAAGGCACTTTAAAGGGCGCTCCTATAACTCATGACACTGCAAGTTCTTGAAAACCAAAAAAACGATTAACCATCTAATCCATTTCACTGTTTCATTGTTTTCCTTCTTTCTCTATGTCAAGCTGTCAGTCAGTCATGCTGTGTTTCCAGCCGTGTTTCTAGCTTTCTACCCATCTATCTATCTATCCATCCATCTATCTATCTATCTATCTGTCTATCTATCTATCTATCTATCTATCTATCTATCTATCTATCTCTCTATCTATCTATCTATCTATCTATCTATCCATCTATCTATCAAAGTGTGCAAATAATTTCTGTGTTGACTGTATATCTTGAGTGGAATTTCAAATTTTTTTTTTTGCCAGTAAAAGTAAATAGTTTTGCCAAATGACTCTTTGTTATGATTCCCAAAAAAATGGGATAATGCAAATCAATTGCAAACCTTGGTTAATGTCTTAGTTTAGTAACAATCCATGATGAAGGCATCTGGTCCCAAGGATTCCAAAATTATGTAAAGAAAGCTCTGTCGGGCGCAGTGAGAAAGTTTGAGACGCGGCACAGTGAGACATCACAAAATACACTAGAACTGACCTGAATGTAATGTAAAGCTCACCATTCACATTAAAAATAAAATGTGTGTCACAAACATTTGATTTTGGTGACCCATATCAAAAGGGAAGCATCACAGATTAGTATGTAACAGGTGCTGCAGGTTATAAGTCATTCATGTGCCGTGTGATTAACTTATCAAACATGCTCAAAAAGGAAATAAAAATTGCCAAGCCAGTTGATTTAATTAGAATATAGTAGTTTTTGGAGTATAGAACAACTCATCAGGTCCAGGGGGTCGGCAGTTACAGTAGCAGACACCCTGTCTCACTGTTCAACGCCTCCTGATTCATTATGCCCTGCTCAAGGGGCAGGGTGAGACACTTGACCAGTGTGGATGTTACTCAAAATTTCTCAAAACCTGTAAAATTTAGGAATCTGAAAATACTGGACAATATGCCCAGCTTCACCATCTAAACTGCTCACACTTAAAAACGCACACTTCCAAAAAGGTTAAAAATGGTACTTTCTCTTAAACTTCTAGAAGTTGCCATCGGGTATATTCACAAAAATGTTCAAATCTCTAAGTCCAGTACTTTTGTAAGTGTCAATGCTGACCCGCTCGCTACAGGAGACTTTTGTCAAAATCTTCAAAAAAAGATGTTGTATTCAGATTTTTGAGAGTATTGATATGGAATGATTGTCTATGTATGTGTTTCTACCCTGGGTAAGCAAAAAGCCCCATAATTTAACAGTTTTGGTTCACATGCTTCATTTCCAGATGTTGTGTCGTACATCTTGACTTTTCAATTCAAAATCTGCTTTATCATTAACTTTTTTTCCAAAAACTTCCGTGTGGCAGTTTTTGGATGTCCTGTGCCTGTCATGTGACAATTTCATAAGATTAATCCTATCCTGTATGCCACAAAAACCAATATTTCCATTGGTGCATTTTGTGTTGAAGTGCAGTTTGTGACTTGCATTTACGACAGTAACCACGACAACTTAATTTAACACAAAAGTACTGCACTTAGAGATTTGTAAATTTCCATGAATCTACCTGATGGCAACTACTAGAAGTGAGTGTTCAAACTTTCATCTTGATACTGTAAGAGGAAGTACTGTTTTTAACCCTTTTGGAAGTGTTCATTTTTAAGTGTGAGTAGTTTTACTGTTAACTACAAACTGTTTGAAACACTTGAAAATAAAAAAAGTGTCTCACCGTGCCCCCCTCTCCCCTAATGAACTTAACTTTCAGAATCGCACCAAAATGTCTGCAGGTCAAAATGACCGTAATCATTGTTATATTCAAGGAGGAGAGTGGCATAGGGGGGATGAGTAACCAAGTGCTGCAATATATCGGTGTATGAAGATTGCACCCATATCCCACTAATATTTGAATTAAATCTCAGGTCATATGGATTCCGTGGAAGCTTCCACTCCCGTTGCCAGCCATAAACACCTCTTACAGGCATGTCACTCACCCAAACTATCCATCTATCCTTCTCTTTTTGTCCTCTACTTCAGATGTGAGCCCACAAGGGTCCCACTTCTCTCTCACTTACATTTTCCAAATCCACCTGACCACCCTCGCCAGGGTGCATGAAACCCTATCGACCGCTCGGGCGCAAAAAGGAGCTTAGTGGAGCCTTTCACTTTTGAACAGTTGTTTTCAGTTCTCGGCTTCTCGCTCGGTCAATACTGGTCCGATGTGAATGATTTTTGGTATATGATATTATATTCATACAGACATTTTTTTACACATATATATAAAACTAGTTGCCTTTGGGGGACCCCCAGGGCAGGGCTAATAATGATATTAATGTGAGTGTGTTTCATGATAAAATTGGCAATATTTTCAGGGGGGCCAGTTCATGAATAGGTCAATGCAGCTCTCTGCCCACATTTTTCAAATCTTTGCCCAAATTCAGGGACATTATTACACAAATATTGACTGGTGATGAGGGCAACAGTTCAATCTGTTTGACCCGAGGGAGTGATAGTCACCTACTGTTGCCCGAGGTCGTAGGCCGAGGGCAACAGTAGGTGACTATCACTCACGATAATTGTTTTATAACACCTCCCCCCTTGTGTGACAACAATACAATGTAATATCATGTCCTTATTAGTCTAGCCAGGGCCGGATTAACTCTATGTGGGCAATTTGGGCAATTATCCAAATACACCAGTCAACAATTATTTTACAACACCTCCCCCCTTCTGTGATAACAATACAATGTAATATCATGTCCTTATTAGTCTAGCCAGGGTCGGATTAACATTATGTGGGCAATTTGGGCAATTATCCAAATACACCAGTCAACAATTGTTTTACAACACCTCCCCCCTTCTGTGACAACAATACAATGTAATATCATGTTCTTATTAGTCTAGCCAGGGCTGGATTAACATTATGTGGGCAATTTGGGCAATAATCCAAATACACCAGTCAATAATTGTTTTATAACACCTCCCCCTTGTGTAACAACAATACAATGTAATATTACGTCCTCATTAGTCTTTTTAAGGGTACTTTTTTTCTTGTTAAAAGTGTAATGGATATCTCCATTGCTTCACTTTATGACCATCACATAAATATGATTTGGATCATGTTTTTTAAATTTTAGCTCAAAATATAGAGGTCAAATCAAAATATGTAGGTTTGGGGCGAGAGGCCTCACATGGTATTGGGAATGAGGCCACCTTCCTTGGGGCCTCAAAGCTGTTTCAGGAACCACTTAAAAATGTGTAATTTACATTAAATCTTGATAGAATAGCTAATTAAAATAGAAAAAATTTTGCCGAAAATGAAACAGGGCAAAGAATATTTAAAAAATGAATGTATGAACAGAAAAATTCAGAAATTCAGAAGAAGTGAATAGAATGCCTTAAAAATGATAGAAGAACCCGCAGAAATAACTTTCAAGCTGAATGCGCAAGCAAAAAAAATTGCCATAGGATTATAATAGGGGGGCTTCTTGCCCGATGGGTGGGGTAAGAAGGCCATTTTAAATTTTTTACAAAAAGGGCCGTAACTCCTATGTTAAAAATGGTAGACAGTTTTTTCACTAGTTATAAGTAGAGTCAAGTGATCCTTTCCTGACAGCATAAGCATTTAAATAATAGACCACAAAAAGTAGGTCAAATTGCACCTCGAAGTTAAGGGGGGCTGCATGCCCCGAGCTACTCTACATACATACATTATGACCAGATCATGTGTGTGAGTGTATTTAATCAATTATTTATCCTTCAGATACAAGCAGTTGGCACCCGTGGTCTTTAACAATAAGGCACAAGTTGGGATGACAGGCAAGCACCAGGACTGACATGAATACTGTGACACTCATAGTAGCTGTAATTCTCAATTTGTCAGTGATTGTGAAAGGAGAAACTTGCAGCAACAATGCTTTTACCAAGCGCCAAGAAACTCTCAGTTGTGAAATCCAACCAACAAAGACGATCCCACCAAATGCACCTGGTACTGATGCAACCTTCTGCCACTTTTCATGCGTCGAAGCTTCCACGGAAACCTGCAAATGCACTGGATGGAGGACAGCAGAGGGTTCGTGCAAACTGTGTCTTAAATGCACAGGAGGAGGAATTGCTTCATCAATGAATGCAACATTTGTGGGAAAGAGTGACCTTTTCAATACAAGATAGCCTACATGTATTACGAGTTATGGTCGACTGGTGGTACGTCATACACATGTCCATCAAAAAGGGCAGAGCTACTATAGTCCAGTAGCATTAGCTCCATATTGGCATACACCTGGAACAAATTAGTAACAAGCTGAAATTTTCAGGAAACGTTCAGAATAACATACTAAAAGTCCTCAAAAATCCTCCCATTGGCACCTTGGGAATTCAAGATGGCATCCAAGATGGCTGACTTGAGCAATTTTACCATTTTTTTGGCTCTAAATATGCTACAAATGCAATCAAAGTGTCATGGATTTCATTCTCAAGACCATAGAATGAACTAGAAGAAGTTATTATGTAATCAGAAATTCAAGATGGTGTCCAAGATGGCCGACTTATGATTCTGTTATTGTCAGGTAGCCAGAGTGTTTTACCCTGCACCGAAGGATAAAGTTTTTTTCTTAATGGATTTGGAGTCCTTAGACCCTCCGTAAAACATAAATGGCGGGTAACTAGAGTGTATCCTTGAGCAATTTGAGAAAATGGCCGAATTCAAAATGGCCGCCAAAACGTGCATCAGTCAGCCTAACTTTCTTAATTTTGGGTCTAGAAAGATGTGCAATACCTCTATTTCAGGTAAAATAGACATGGAGAACTCATTTTTCAGGTTTTTAGATGGTTAAGATCAACCTATTGGATATTATGTGGAAAAATATAATTTTTATTTCTCAAAGTTACAACCATTTCCGTGTAAGTCATAGTTTTATAAATTATTAGGTTTTTAATTCAAGTGCATGTCAAATTGTTTTTAGCACTTATATATTTCTGTAAGATATAGTTTCAGTGGATTATCAAATGGTGTTATTCTGGATAATGCTGACGCATTTAAGGTTATAACATTGACTATCATGTGATTTAAGACTGAATTGGTGTATGGACATTGTCACAATAATCGCTGACACAATTTGCATTCTTTGACTTGCAAATGGCTGTTTCAGTTCATACAAACTTCAATCTGTCAAGGGAAAGAGCCCAATGTAATCATAAACATAAAACACATGGGTATGCTCTGCATAAGGAACAACTTGACATAAATTAAATTGAAATAATGGTTCTTCATACCAGATCAGTCACCATAAATTCACATTTCCGATTATTTCATCAAGAAAAGAACTGCTGAGATGAAGAAATCAACTGATGTTGATTTTTCTCCTGCACCTAAAAACAGGACAATCCTTTTAGTGGAACCATAAATTTACTCACAACACAATTTGACTCGAAGAGTTTTCAGAGACCATCCAGTCTCCTTCCTCAGTTCTAAGTGTGGATGTAGTTGTAACGTAACAAGGCGTTGTTGTTGTCACGTGACGAGGTGTAACATGACATAAGTAGCCCCCGGTATATCACCGGGAGAGTGTGACTATCCTTTATCCTTTGTGTTGGACCTCCCTTTGACTTAATAATTAAGTCAATGTAAGGGGTTTTGCTTTTGCCAAATCTGCCGATCCATTGCATCTTTGGTCATTGCAAACCTGCACATTTGATCAACAAAACTGAAAAAGGAAGTTAAAGTTGGAAATGGGTTTGCAACAAATCAAGGAAAAATGCGATAATAGGAATGACTATAAGGCTGGAGGAGCGCAAGGGCAACTGAACATGTTGATAGTACAGACAGTCTCCATGCAACACATCATTTATGGTACCACAAATGGTATTATTCCAGATTCTTCAGTGATTTGGCAGATACAGAGATTCTCGAGCAGAATGTTTCTGGATCTGAGAGCAGTGTTAAGAAAGTCATGAGATCCTCAACGAGAACAAGCAAGTGCAATACCACAAGAAATGGGACTTCGATCAGTTGAAAGAATGGTACTTCGACCTTAGAGGCAGAAGAAAGAGATGGTTACCTTCCTAAACTTTTAAAATCAGCTTTGTGACTGCAGGATTTGGATAGTGTTCTAGCACCAGATATTGCTCCATTATTTTCTTCACAGAAGGACTCAATTTTTAAAGGAGGAGGACACAGCTCTAGGAGAGGTCATGGCGATTATAAATACTATAATTGCTGTTATTGCATCCGATGAATTAGTGCTCTGGGCCAGAAAGCAACCATTATTGGGATCACACAACAATGTCAAAGGCTGTTCCTGGTTGGTGTTGGAGGAAAAGTTTCACATAATGATGATGACATTCGGAGCAAAATTTTAATTTTAACACACACTTAACAGTTAACATTACTTAATTCATAGTAGCCTATATAATTTTGACGCAGATCCCACCTGCTGTGGAACCGTTTTCCATCATGGTACGGCTGTTACAGAGTCACTGAAGTGGCCAATCTGACTAGCAGAAGCAGTTCTATGGCAGAGACTCCCCAAGAATATAAAAAGATGAAATATCAATGCCAAGAAGTTTGGTTGTGGACTGTGATACTTTGATTTTCCTTGATTTGCTGCAAAGCAATTTCCAACTTCTTTCTTTCTCAGTTTTGTGGATCAAAATTCTAGTTTGCAATGACCGAAAATGGAACGGATTGGCAGATTTGGAAAAAGCAAAAAAACTTACATTGACTTAATGTCTTATACTAATAATTTATAAAACTGTGACCTACACTGGAAATTACTGGAAATTTGAGGGATAAAATACTATTTTTCCACATAATATCCAATATATTGGTCTTAACTATCTAAAAAACTTGAAAAATGAGTTCCCCATGTCTATTTTACTTGAAATTGATGTATTGCACATTTTCTAGACCCAAAATTAAGAAAGTTAGGCTGACCAATGCCTGTTTCGGCGGCCATTTTAAATTTGGTCATTTTCTCATAATGCTCAGGGATACGCTCTCGTTACCCGCCATTCATGTTTTACGGAGGGCTTAAGGACCCCAAATCCATTGAGAAAAAAACTTTATTTTATCCGTCGGTGCAGGGTTCAGGTAGAAAATCAAGTTTGGCTGCCTGACTACATAAATTCCGCCATATTGGACGCCATCTTGAATTCCAAATTACGTAATACATGCTTCTAGTCAATTCCCTAGCTTTGAATATTAATTTCCAACACTTTGATTACATTTGTAGCATATTTTGAGCCAAAGAAGCAACAAAAATGCTCAAGTCAGCCATCTTGGACGCCATCTTGAATTCCCAAGGTGCCAATAGGAGGATTTTTGAGGACTTTTAGTATGTTATTCTAAACAATTTTCTGAACGTTTCCTAAAAATTTCAGCTTGTTACTAATTTGTTCCGGGTTAAATCTAATGCTCCTGGACTATAGAAGAAATTTAAAAATAATGTGCAAGCACTTTAACAGCTGCTTGTAGATAGACTATCTAACTGTCTGCCCATCTATTAATCTGTCTATCTAACAATCTGTCAAACAATCTATATCTGTCTATATATCTCCCTTCCTTCCTTCCTGCCTTCCTTCCAGTCTTCCTTCCATCCTATTTTCCACCCAATTTTCCTCCTTCCTTCTTTCCTTTTCTGCTTTCTGCTTCCTTTCCTGCTTCCTTCTTTCCTTTCCTGCTTCCTTCCTTCCTTCGTCCTTCTCTTCTTTTATAGTTTTAAGCTTTTGAAAGAATAATTGCAAACAGTCCCCCAGGCAATCACTTTCCTGTTGCTGCTTTTGTCATTGCCGCAGAACATTTAAAATTTGCGGCAAAAACATACATTTTAGTTTGGAAAATAAAAATTCATTGTCACAGAAGTTTGCATGGAATGACCCTTCAGGACAACTTACATGATAACACATGAAAGACAACAAAATTGTTGTTCATACATTTAAATGGTACCACTCTTGGTTTAGCTGAAGAATCAAATCTGATGAAGACAAAATATAAAATACAACAGCCCCATATGATATTCTTAGAGCTTTTGACAAGATGTATCATAAAAACTACATGGGTCATAAAGCAAGCATTTTCATGAGCCAAACTTGTTTAAAAATTATATCTATGGTCAACGTGCCATTTTCATATTAAGATTCACTGCAACTGGCAGAAAAGAAGTTCTTTTTCTTTGAGTGACGAATCAATACTGGTGAGGATATAACAAATAATATAACAAGTCCATCTATTTTCAGCTCTTTGACAAGTTTTATCATAAAAAAAAAATTGCATCAACCCAAAATTGGCTTAAGGACCACATAATTAATAAAACATTAAAAATAAAAAAAATTCTGTTTACATGGTACAATTCTTGGTATCATGATGGTATACTGAATCAAATCTGATGAAGATATAACATGAAATTTAACCGTCCCTTCCGACATTTTCAGCTCTTTTGACAAGATTTATCATATCTTACAAAGTTATATATGGTCATCATGCTTTTGTAGATTGAGAATAAAAACAGCTGGCAGTAAAATGTAATAATTAAATAATTTTTTTTAGGTTTAATCACTCTAAAACAGTTTCGTATGTAATAATTGTAGACCATTGACGTTGGTATGCAAATTGAAGGTCTTTTTGAGACTTTTCCAACCATGGTACTAAGAATGTTGCATGATACAAATTGACAAAATTATAGAGAATCGCGTATTGTGAAAATTGTCTAGAATGAGCAAAAATCACTAAACTTCAAGGCACTTGAGGCACCAGTTAATCATGTTGAAATGCTTTATTATCGTTTTCATAGCTAGCCTATGTGTTTTTTTGAAAACTTCGTTTTGCAGTTAAACCGTTACATCATCGGGTATCTGTCAATGTGATTGGTCAAATCTTCAATCTGTGACATATCAGTTCAGAGTTTGACATCACAGTTTATGACAAAGGAATTTAAAACTGCCAGGCAATGTTACTATATGTGTACAACCACAACAAACAACACATGTCTAAGCTGAGTGTTGCACCTCACCAAAAGATTTTCATTGTTTTCCAAACAAAATGTGTCAGTCGTCACGATTTCAAACAACTTTTGTTGTCAGTAATTGCAACTCTCCTTTAGGGCTAAGTAGTCTGTTTGGTTCAGTTACAGTTCATTGAAGCATCTTTCAGCCAGGGCAAGCTGAACAGGTGAAACATACATCATCCATGTGTCATTGCACTTCGTCAGTTTTCTGAAATCTGTGCTTGTAATAAACGAAATTATTCAACTAATCTCTGACATCGCAGTTTTGGAATGAAGCAAATTGCAAACCTGAAAACCATGTAGCTAGATGAAAACGATAATAATATTATGCGTAGGTCCTTTTTATAGGTTGTATCACAAAATGAGGGGGTGCACCATCAAAAATTAGGACATTGTTTTGTTCTGGGACACCCTGGGCAAACACCTGCAGGGAACAAGGCAGACATGCATCTGCAGTTGAGGGAGAAGCTAAAAAAAAATTATTTCCATAATCAATATTCTAACTATAAAAATGATATTAAAAAAACATGGATGACCATAAATGATATAATCACCAGAAAAAATGACATTAAAATACCACCTAATTACTTTCTTATTACAGCCAAACACTTTGATATAGAATTAGAGTGGACTGTGGCTCTTTGAAAATGGCACTTCATGACTCATGATAGCCGATGAAGTGTAATCTTCTCTACTTTCAACATGGGAAACATAGAGGCTGTTTGATTAGTCATGATCAAGAGAACGCCATTTGACTCCTCATAACGGATTTTGTAGTGAAAATCAGATGCATAATCCTTTCGTTTGGCTGTAACCAACACGTGGGATAAGTCTCCTTCAATCAAATTAACATTGAAAGTATTGGGTTTGATCATGACAAATCATCAGCATGATGACACACGAAGTGCCATTTTCACAGTGCCACAGTCTACTCTAATTCTATATCAAAATGTTCAGCTGTAATGATGACAAAATTACTTATGATGAAGATATTGCTTATCAATTTAATAATTTATTCACCAACATTGGTCCAGAATTAGCTAAGAAAATCAACAATCCCGTTTATGAGAATTTTCAAAACTATCTAAAAGACTCATGTCCTGTTGATTTTTTATTCAAGCACATCACAGGAGATATAATTTTAAATGTTATTAACAAATTACCCTCCAAAACAAATACTGGAATAGATAATATTTCTACTATTCTATTGAAAAATATTAAGTCTGCTTTATTGAAGCTCCTAACAATCTTAATAAATCAATCTCTAGAAACTGTTTTTACAACCTATTCTTCACCACTCACTGTCAAAATAGTCCACAAGGGCCAAATTATGTTTTTTGATTAAGAGTTTTTCAGTTTGGTTCTGCCAATGTAACTGTTTTCTGGAATTTCGTAATTGCATATTGAAGAAGATAATCGAAGAAAACCCGCCAATTCATTTCTTCTTTTATGACAAATAGACATGATAATGAAGTTTATTAGTTTCATCAGACTTTCTTGTTTATCATCAGTTTTTATATCCATGAACAGAAAAAAAAAAACATGGAATTGAGAGTATTCCTTGGGTAACCCCTTTAATTCCACAGGTCTGTGAACCCCAAATAATGTCCTATTGATGTTTACATGTTAAAGATACCATAAACATCATTGTTTCCTTGGAAAAAACTTGGAGTATCATCTTTGAAATGCGGTTTCTGGTAGTTGGCCTTTTTTTTGCAGTTTTGAAAAGCATCAAACCCCAACGGGTGAACAGCTAGTAACTGTTATATTTGTACAACTAATAATTATACAATCCAATATTTATTTTTAATTAGCCATCTATTATTAATGATGTATCTAAAAATCTGAATACTGGCCTATTCTTTTCTTTTAGATCTTTTTTTCCCATCTAACCTCATCTCCTAGAATAATAATTTGTTTTCCTATCAAAAAATTATTTTTGTGAATTTCAACTAAAATATATATTGTTAGAAATTGTCATAAATTGATGCACTTAAAAAAAGGAGGCAGTGACAACAGCGTTGTAAATTCAACTTGGTCACTGCCTCCTTGACTACAACTGACGTAACTTCATATAAATTGTATTCTGACTTAATTGTTTGTTAAATTTTGGTCTGATAAAAACATCTGAAATCTGAATCTGAATGTGCATCTGCAAGTTACCCGATGGCCCAATGGTCTAGAACACTTGTCCCCTGGCTTTGAGCTCATGGGTTCAAATCTCTCCAGGGCTTTGAACTCACTCTAGTCCGAGCTCACAAACATTAAAGGGAGGCAGGTTGTATCCAGTATTTCATGCTGGGGCCTTTGAAAGACCCTGATAGGGTACCTTCAAGAATCCAAGTCTTCGCATCTCATCATCAATAAGTATGCCTTGGGTCATATTTACCATTGCGGCTGCATATGGTCTTCATATATATTTATGGTATAACTACTTTATATATAAATATATCAATAGTGATGGAAATTCTCTTAACCCTTACATCTCAAGCACAACCGGCCTGCCCTGACAATTACCAAGGGAGACTTGGAACTGGATACTGCTACAGACTTCTGGAAAGTGATTTGCAGAGTGGGGTAGATGCTCAAACCCAATGCGCAGACCACGCATCAGATTATCCAGGTGTGAGTAGTCTGGCCAGCATCCGAGATGAAACTACACTGAATTGGATTCAGACATTCTTTCAAGCACAGTTGGCCACAGTGACTAATGGGTAATCATTGATTTTTTTCATTATCTACACCATATTATGCAAGTGTCTGATTTTTAGAGAAATTTCTCAGAGAATATAGTATTCTCGGCAAGAATGGGTTCAAAGTGTCAAATAATCTCTCGATAAAATTATTACAAGACTTTTGTTGGATCCAAGATTAAGTTTTGTCAGATTTAAAATTTTTGGTGTGCTAAGTTATTGAGTTGATATATACCAATGCAGAACATTTGCAAAGGAAATGAACCAAAGTCTAACATATCCAAAACATAGGCTGCGCGGCAGCATACCCTCAGCTATTCAGCAGGCTATTCTGAAGCCGGGGAAATCAATTGACATATCGGCGATAAATTATGACCCTCAAGTAAAGTTTTACCAACCCAGTCATATTTAGATGACCCACTGGCCCAGTGTCCCTTTGTATGGCCCAAGTCTCCAACTTGATGGGGAGAGCTGGGCCAATTTTTTACAATTTTCATATGGTTTTAGCTCATATATCCATGAACATATATATAAATGCCCCCTACAGATATATTCTTAACTATTTCTTGATGCAATCAATTTATCAAGCATGTTTGTATAATCATAATGGTCAGCTGGAGGTGCAAGAACTTAAAAAGTGGCCCAACTCTCTCAAGCTTCCTTCCTAATTCTGGCTGACAGAATGTGATTTTGGATGAATGAAATTCTAATTTATCTATTTTATATGACGTTTTATTGTATTTAATTTTGAAAATTCCCAGCCTTAGCATTCAACAGATTCAAGGTACTGAAAAGAGATGTTGCAATGAAATAAAAGGGTCACATCATTGCTATGTCCTTCTCCTGTCCTAATTAGCCTACCAAGTGCATAAATATAGGAGGTAAAGTCCCAATCATCCGTCCATCCATGATCATCTGTCCATCCATGATTCTCTGTATGTATTAGATTGCCTTATTATAGACAATCTATCAATCAATCAATCAATCAATCAATATCTAACTATCTATCTGTATATAGATATATATACAATGTACATATATATATATAACTATGTATCCATGTATCTATCTATCTATCTATCTATCTATCTATCTATCTATCTATCTATCTATCTATCTATCTATCTATCTATCTATCTATCCTACCTTTATCATCTTATCATAAATTATGAATAGAATAAAGGCCTGCCTCAAAACAGAAATAATAGATAGGTTGTCTATCCATCCAATCTATCTATTATAAATATTAAACTAAAACAATGTGTGGCCTACAGATACTTTTTAATACATTCACTACTTTTTTAAAACACCAAAAAGGTTAAATGCAGTCCAAACTTGGCTGTATAAGTATAACGTATAACAATAGCTGAAAAGGCAAAAAAAAAAGAAGCCTGCATGGGATATAAAAAGTCACATCTCAACTTCTACTTTGCCTATATTTCTGATTTAAATTGAAATTTCATTATAATGTTTAAGATAAAAAAAAATTAGGCTATCAATGCAGTTAGAATATATTTCTAAGAAAAAAGGGAATTTTGTTAGAAATATAGGGATGCTATTCAACCGCTTCTGTACCCTCCCCTTTGTTCTTGGGTTTGGTCATTGGAGAGGATTAGTGACATCATGTTGCATAATGTCCATTCGACAAAAGCTGCTCCCTATTCCCCAACAAATCATTGACACTTATTGTCTTCAAGGTGCTAAAATGTGCTTGGGGTGAGTTTTGTCATTAATTAAAATTCAGATTTATCCAACAATAATTATCAGTGGATATAAAATGAAATTAGAATTAAGGTTTTGTTGCATGCCTAGTAAATTTCTAAATAACCTTGTATTTAGTGGAACCATTTCTGCTGTCATTACTTGATCACATTTAGTTTTTATGCAATATTAAAATTAAAAGCAGGCTGATATTAATTTACTTTCTTTCCTTTAATTAACATCACCGAGGTTAGATTTGAGCAAAAGGGGGTATTGAGATTTCTTGTCAAAAGTTTAGAATGGTAAGGCCCGCTGATTCAGAACTATGTGCATAAAGCATATTTGTATACATGTAATATATATAACTTATCATATTTAACCACATAAATGACAGACCAAAATTCAAGAAAAATGTAAAAAATTTAACATTTTACGAGTATTTTGGTTTTTATGCAAAATTCGTCAGATTGACCCTCTAAACGATTCAAGCAGTTAAGAGACCTATATTTTAGACAACTAAATTCTAAATTTCAAATGTATAACGCCAAAATTGAGGGAATTACAGATTGTTGAAAAAAGAAACCCATTTTTTTACATTACATTTTTGGTTCATTCTTTGAAATCTATTTTAGTTAGGGCATTCAGACCCCCAAAAGTCACAACTAGAGTATTTAATACATTTTATGATAGATTTTCATGCCGATAGGTATAACCGTTTCCGGGTTCTGGTCCAGAAACGAAAAAAATTAATATTTCCGAATT
The DNA here is from genome assembly GCA_026936325.1 of Platynereis dumerilii. Classification (NCBI taxonomy): domain Eukaryota; kingdom Metazoa; phylum Annelida; class Polychaeta; order Phyllodocida; family Nereididae; genus Platynereis; species Platynereis dumerilii. The sequence continues at coordinate 777,501 of JAPTHN010000052.1, read as the reverse complement.
TTCAATATTTTACAAAAACTGTAGTCATTACATAAATATGAACTCCAGAAGGCACATTAACACTAGAAGACCAATTCATGTGTCAAATTTCATATATATAAGTTTAATAGTTTTGGCACAGAGGCCAATACACATTGTGTGATGCTGCCCACCTGCCCGCCAGACGGACAAAAATTTGCCATACTAACTATAATACCCGACGGCAATATACATGGCCCTGGGTAAAAAAAAAAGCATTTAAAACATGTGAGGTGATGTTTGAATATAACCAACCTGTGCAAAAAATGATGGGATCTGGTCCTAGGTATCCTTTTTAAATACTATTACTGGTATTTCTTGATTTTGCTTAATTTACTTCGTGAAAGTATTCATAATAGTAGTAATCAATATTTTATGAATTAAAAAATGTCAAACCACATGCAGGCTTTGGATTGGTCTCTATGACACTGGAAATGACACCTTTGCCTGGAGAGATGGGAGACCATTCTGTCCTTGGATCACAAACGACTCCTCAAACTGTGGACCCGACAACCCCTGGGTAGGATTTCCAAACGGAATAAACCAACGACCTGGGCAAGAGTCATGTGTCACCCTCCATCAACGAGTCTGGAATGAGACAGACTGCTCAAAGAAATTCCAGTTCTATTGTACTGCCATAAAACCACCAGGAGCAAGTTTGTATCTATTCACTATCATATTCAATAGAGTTCTTCAAAATAAAGGAGAATAGGTGAAGTGGCACTGTGGCCGTGATTAAAAGAGTTTCATTCATAAATGCCAGTATCAATACAATTCAAGAAAGACACTGGTACTGGTCAGAAGGATGTGCATCCTCACCTCTCAGTGTAGACTAGTGATAGTCTACCCTGATCTCATTCAACATGTTTCAATGAAGTAGGACAGAATGATAACTATATATCCGGCAATTGGGCTTGATGCTCTGAGAGGTACGCACATGGCTTTGAAAGGTTGTAATGTTATGTTCTGGCCAATTACAAGCTGGTTTACAGGTGGGAAATTTCTGAACATTCGCAAGTGTTTGAGCTTGGCAAATCGATGCCATTTACAACCATGTATTGCTAAAATATGACCTAATGCTAAATTTATAAGGCTATCAGGCCACCCTTCTAGAAGGTGTGGATTATGCAAATAGGAACGTGATAAAAGTTGTGTGGCATTTCAGTAAATTTAATCGCCTGTTTTATCACTGATGTCACTGGCTTAAAATGTTTCGTTGGCATCAGTTAAGGTTAATCAGTTGATTTTAGTGCTTATTATATCAAGTAGTACATAAACAAATTAATTAAATGGCTCAAGGTACTTCATCAAATAAGAAGATTAGGAGACCAACTGAAACTGACATTGATGTGGCAAAGCCAATTTGAAAATTGAAAATCAGAAAATAAATATTCCCAGTGGACCGCCAATCCGCGAAGAGCTCTAGCATGATATAGCAAAGATTATCACACGAGCAAACCTTCGCATACAGCAAAGATGGTCATTCATCACATGCTTGTATACTTAATGTGATTATATAAGCTCATGGGATATTGCACAATTTACTTTTGTTTTGGATTACTGACGGTTGGTTTTTTTTTTCCAGGTTGTCAGAGTCCTGCGATGTCATTCCCACCTGGAAATTGTTTCCTGAACGTAGAAGGTCCTGCATATTTCAGTAATTTTACTGAAGCAGGCAAATACTGTGTAACTGAGGGATTTCAATATTTGTGGCCTGCAAGGGAGAAGAGCTACACTGATGCGATTACATCAGCTTGGACATATCACCAACCCTCAAAGTAAGTACTTGATTTGAGCGATTTTCATCAAATAACTATACAGGCTTTAAGATCATTATTTACTGTCAAATCACCAGTTTCGGACTTGCACAACAATCAGCTACATTATTCACAACCCCAATTTCATAATTTGTAATTAAACACTCATCTTTTGATCAATAGCTTTAGAAACATGGTTATGCCCATATAGGCAAAATAGGTTTTAAAAATCTAAATAATAATGATGATCTATCACATATCAAGGTAGATAGGAAGACCAACCTTCTCAGTGTTAGCTGAGAAGGATGGGAGACAAATCACTAGTTGAGAACGATACACCCGCGACGCAGGATCGTGTCGCATCAGTTTAGGGCCTATTCCCATCAAAAATAAAGGTATGGGCTGATAGGAAATTGTTTAAAATGTATTGTGTGCGAATTTCAGAATTTTCCTGTACTTTAAATTGTCAAAATCGGCCAATTTTCAACAAAATTTCCACTAAAAATGACAGAAGTTCTATGTTGAATGGAGGGAGGCTTTGTATACAAACAAATAACTGTTAATTAGAATGTTGTACAAACATAACTGTTAATCAGTATGTTGTTCATGATTCACTTTTTCTGTTTGTGTTTTATGTTTTGAAATGAACAGCTTTGGCCTGATACTTTTAGCAGTCAATCAAACTCAGCCAAGCATTCTCTGATTTGTGTGATTGGTTGCTTCAAATACACTTTGCTGAACAGTGATTGACTTAGATCACATTTGACAAGTTCAGATCGCATTTTGGTGGAATATACTTAATTCCAGCCCTCTTTACAGGCCTAAAGTGTTATTGTAATCCCTGGTATATTAAAAAAAATTTAACAGATTGCTTAGATATAAAAAATATATAGTAGACGGATGGATACTTGGATAGACAGATAGATAGATAGATAGATAGATAGATAGATAGATAGAAAGATGGAAAGATAGATAGATAGATAATAGATAGATTTGATAGGTAGCTAGATAGCTAGATAGCTAGCTAGATAGATAGATAGATAGATAGATAGATAGATAGATAGATAGATAGATAGTAGATATAGATAGATAGATAGATAGATAAGATAGATAATAGGTAGATAGATAGCTAAATAGATAGCTAGATAGATAGATAGATAGATACTGAAACCAAAACAGGAAAGCACATTTTAATTTAATTTTTTTTAAAATTTTTCACAAGTGATGAACTACCACATATTCTGATATTTTTTACAATGACATACAGAAATACGTGTTCCCGCCCACTTTTCGAAATCTTGACTGCTCTTTGTGTTTAAAACACCTCAGGACTGGCGACAAAACCAGATGACTGCTTATGTTGCTTTCTGTTTGCAACTTTGCAGATTACAGTTTTGCGGTTGTATTCTTGTTTGATTGTTTGTTATTACCACTTATGGCTTGCAATGATTTTCAAGAGTGCTCAGCAAAGGTAATGTCCTCAGTCTACGTTGCCTACAGCAACGTGAAGACTGTGACCTCGGTCTAATATCAAGGTGCAAATATCTCAGGTACAATGTGTTTATATTATACGGGACTGATACTCATAATTTGGTGTAAATCAGTGAATTAAAAAAAATCTCTAAGGGTCAGAGCTGGATGATTTGACATGGAATGACCCAACATTCTATACTAATAGGCCTATCGTATGAGTTGCTGTATCAGTTATTGCCTTGAATATTAACAAAATAGTTTATTTAATTATTCAAATGTTCAACTTTCACTATTGTTCAGTCGATGCAAATACTGTAGTAACATTTGTATGTCAGTATGTTGAGCAAGTTGTTATCAAGGTAAATAATAATATCTGACTTGACATTCACGCCTTTCCATCTTTATAAATATTTTAATTTTTAGAAATATTCTTTCTTGCATATATGCGTTTTTGTTTATAGTGTCTGGATTGGACTGCGAACTGATGGATCTGGAGCGTATTACTGGATGGACAAACCGAATGAAATTGGCCTTCGCAAAAACACATTCTGGAAAACAAGTCAACCGGATGGAGGAATAAATTCCCAACAGTGTGTAGCGATGTCAGTGCAAGATGGTGGAAAATGGTTTGATGATGACTGTGCTGCAAAAAAGCCCTACATTTGCCAGTATAAGATCCCTTAACCATAGTAAAACACGCAGCAAGAAATAACAAAAACAGGCTGCAATAAATCCATACATCGATCAGGAAAAGATCCCTTATGTACTTAAAACACTCAGCTAGATATGATGAAGACTGTGCTGCAACAAAGCCCTGCATTTGCCAGTAGGTAGAAGATCCCTTAAAAAACAGTCAGTAAGATATTATGAAAAAAAGTAATACACTTGTCAGAATAAGATCCATTACAATTGTTAAAACACTGGGCAGGATATGATGAAGATTGCTACAACATAGCCATACATTGGTCAGTATAAGATCCCTTAGACATAGTTATAACACTAGGCTAGTTATGAAGACTGTGCTGCAACAAAGCCACATGTTTGTTATTATAAGAACCCTTAAACACCATGTAAACACTTAGCAAGATGTTACATTCCTGTCATATTTAATAACAATAATCATAATATAGTGAGACTTCATGTAGCGCCCATTCCAGATAAATCTGCTCACCGGCACTCACTAGACTAAGAGGCAATCCTACCAATCATTATTCCATGTCTAGGTACATTTCTTCCCTGATATCCCGCAATTGCGAGCGAACACCATGAAAAAACCATTGAGTTCACACCATTGAGTTCATCCTTGTGAACTCAATGAAATAAATTATCTGACGTTGTTATGCAAACAATGGGCAGCGATTGTTATGTCATGACATCACAATGGGCAGCTGGTGACGTCACAACAAATTGCTGCCCCCAACTTGGGAGAATTTGAAGTTATCAGACTAAAAAACACTGTTAAAGTCATTGCGGGATATAAATAAAACCCCATAACAGTGTAGTTCACAGCTATGAACATCATTCGTGTCAGGTCTGCCTTCTGAATAACACTCGTCCTGCGGACTCGTGTTAATTCAGGGCAGACCTTACACTCATGATGTTCATAGCTGTGAACTACACTGTCATGGGGTTTTATTATAATACACAGCACTTCTTCCCTGGTTAATACGAACAGCAGAGGGAAAATACATGGGTTTCGGGAAATACAGGGTCTGGGGTGAAAATATCAGGGAAATACAGGTCCAAACCATGAAATAACCATATGGTGATTCAGAAAAACATTCACCAATATTATAAATACTGCTTGGTAGTTTGTTGATACGAGACTCAAAAATGTTCGTAGATAAATGATACCTATATCAAGTGTTGACAGTTAAAGAGCAAGTTGTAACAAGATAATTAGTGACATATACATTGTAATGGATCTTGCGAACAAAGACCTATAGGCCTACATATCCTCAATGGCAAGATAAAAGTAAATTTTGATTTGTGCATATATATTATGTATAATGATAATTAGAGATTTTTATACATGTTTAGTCTTTTTTTTTTGCCTCTTGATGGATGTAAATATCTTAAATATATCAAGCGTGTTCATTCCCTGTGTCCCTGTGTACATGTACTGTCCATGTTAGAAATTGGAAAGTTTTTTAAGATTTCTCTCAAAGAATTTTCTATGTAGGGGAGAGTGGGGCATAACCACCCCCAGGGGCATAACCACCCACCCAGTGGTTCCAGGTGATTTGTTCCATATAGTGAAAATATTGTTTCAGTGTGCCTCGGCGGCCCAACGTCGGCCCAAAGCTGGACCGCCGAGGCACGCCGACAGGGTAGTGGCTGTTTTACCCCAATATGGGGCATATCCATCCGCCCCTGGAAAAAATACAGTAGGGGGATGAAAGAAACAGGAGGGGGGGGGGAGGGTTTCAAAAATGTACTGTAAATGTGTGAGAAACTTGGGAAGGGTTAGAATAGATTATGTCATTTGGGCTGTCTTGAAAAACCAAAAGATTGGTATTGGCGGGAGCGTCCCGGAGAGAAACTTCTCAGAAGTCTTTACCATAGCATACACTGATATGGTTTGATACTTTCCAAGTCAAGAGCACCCGCATTTTCATCAGAAAGGGAGATAGTTAGATAGATAGATAGATATGGTAAGTGCAGCCCTCTAAGAGAGTATCCTTCCACCAGATATGGAAATCCTCCAGTTATTTTTGTTGCTGGTACCTTGGGGGAGGGGTTATGCCCCATGGGGTGGGTGTTTATGCCCCGAGCATGGGGTATAACCACCAACCTTGTACCAAAAACTATTTCATATCCCTGTGCTATAAGGGAGAGTCATTTGATGCTGCAGGTAGGGGATATGAAAGTACTCTAAGAGTGTGTCATATTGCCAATTGGAGTTCTTAATTGTGTTTGTCATTATCATCCTGTGAGACATTTTGTCTTAGGGGGGTGGTTATGCCCCCTCTCCCCTACATTTGTCAATATAACACAATAGTACAATGTTTAGAGACAATTACAAATCAGCTTGAACATTTTTAATATTCATTATACATGTATGTTAAAAAAATTCATGTGACAACCTGTAGGTAAAGAGAGCATATTGATTTTTAGTGAAGATTTAACTAGCCTGTTCATCAGCATATTGAAGTGATACTAAGGCTCTGTCAGTTAATCGATATAATAGTTTAATCGATCGATTAATCAATCAAATATGTTTTCTGCATCTGAGACAATTTTCCAATGAATCCTGTCTGAATAATTTGGATTTACTTTCCAATTCATCATCAGATGACAATAAAACTATAAATAAAAATGTAGCTACATGTGTCATGTAAGTTGTTCAGCATTAAGGTTGCAGTACTTGGTTCAGACAAATTATGAACCCTTTGTCCAATATGAGGTGGCAGTGGACGATGCTAAAATAATCATATTAAATAATCGATTATTCGTAAGAGTGAAAACAATTAATCATTTATAAAAATAATGGGAAAAAGTCGTAGCTCTAATAGTTACCAGTTACAGGGGCTCCCATAACTAAAAAACAAAAAACTTGATCAACAAGTTTTTATCTGGTGTAATATAAGTATAGAGATAACAGTAGTCCTAATTAAAGGAAAGTAATTGTTTGAAACAATGATGTCTGGATGGACTGAGGATTAACGAAATGATCTGTGTTTCAGTTTTAAATTTCATATGTTTAATTTGATGTAAAACATGTCTGCAACAAGCATATATAGCTTTTATCTGATGTTACACAACGATTCTGAATAGATACCAGCTTATGTCTGCTTTAGTCTGTGTTAAACAAACCATTTTCACAGTGAACTTTGACTTTCAATGAAGTGAAAGGCCATGACCCTTTCATCTTCACCAACTTTTATCATGCAATTCAATCCTAAAATTGTCATCAGGACTTTTTAACAGAAACCTTTTATTACGAACATTTCATCATGGCTCCCACAAAGAGTTTTATCTGTAGGCCTATTATTCAATATTTATGGTTAAAAAAATTGCAAATATCAACAAAACAGTGCCAATTATGGCATTATTTTTAATTTCTAACGAGTTGCCAGCCAGAGGGAGCTCAAGGTTGATAAAATGTTTACTGCTTCACTTCGACTGCTGGAGGACACAGGTGTCAGTTTTTACTCAGATTCACTTCACTGACAAGTGTGTGACTATTTATGTATTAAGTTATAATCTTAAATTAATTTTTAAGGCTTTATATCGCTCAATATTGTTGCAAAGGTAAATTCTTCCAATGTATAATTTTTTTCTTGTCAGGTCATGCTGTGCTGTCACCAAAATAAAAATCTGCACATAACTGTCGTTTTTGATATTTTGTCTTTGTTCCTAAATAATCTTAATGACAGAGTGATTTGCCCAAATGAATCTCACAGGATGTTTTGAATGACCAAAGACCATGCCACATGGTTGTAATTTGGTGGGGGACGTGGGGGACATGATGTCCCCCCCACTTTTTGACATTAAGAAATTTATAGAACACTAGCAGAGTACCCGTCTAAAAACGGGTAGAGAGGGCATTGACATTGTACTGTTGATTTTCCCAATCAGGAGTTATGTGAATAAGTCAACCAGATGTCTGTAATACTTGTTTATGGGCAACGAAAGCGGTTCTTTTGAACCCAACCCCCCCCCCCATCTGTCTGTTTTTGTTGGACAGCAGATTGACATTTCAATGCTGCTTTGCCTCATTGTGGTGTAGTTCATGGTTGGTTAACAGAAGAAATCTAAATGAAAATCTAAATGTAATTTACCCTTCTGTCCGTCTGTCTTTATGGAAGTGTTGATGTACTGGAGATCCCTTTTTTTAACAGATAGACCTATGTCCATCTATCTATATGTCTATTTATCTATCATCCTGTCTATTTATCCATCTGTGTATCTATGTAGCTATGCATGTGTCTATCTAACTATATGTCTATGTGTCTGTCTATGTGTATATCTATATATATATATGTCAATGTAGCTGTCTGTTTATCTATCTATCTATCTATCTATCTATCTATCTATCCATCTATCCATCTATCCATCTATCTATCTATCTATCTATCTATCTATCTATCTATCTATCTATGTATACGTATCATCCATCTGTTCTTCCAGTCTCCCTCCTTCCTTAATCCATTGTTCAAGTCTTTCCTTTAAAATTCCTGCCTTTAATAATTGCCGGATGCCTTAATACACATTGCTTTCTTCTTCCTTTCTTACATCTGTCTTTCTTTCTTTCTCTCTTTCCATCTCTCATTCCTTCCTTCCTTCCTTCTTCCTTCCTTCTTCCTTCCTTCTTCCTTCCTTCTTCCTTCCTTCTTCCTTCCTTCTTCCTTTCCCCTTTCTTCTTTTCCCCTTTCTTCCTTTCCCCTTTCTTGTGTATTTTTAAAGGTCATAACAAAAGTGAAACCACTCGCCGAGAGTGGCTGCTGTTGCTGCTGGCATATTTTATCAGATTTAGCTCTCTATAATCAACAATTCTGAAGTTATGATGTATTGAAAGCTTGTAGAACACAGCTTGGACATAATAAGAGACAGTGGCAAAATATTATGATTGTCAGTAGAGCAACAACAGAGAAGACCCGTTACAAAGGAATATGGAGAGGGTGAATTTTATATATGTATATAGATGAGAATTAGATTGGATCTAATTAAGGAGAAACAAGAAACAAAATACACCAGATTATTAATACAACTGTCGAGTCTGTAACCAAAAACATGAAGAGCATCATCATATCAATTTTCAATATCTGAAATGGCAGAAGAAATGGGAAAGTTAACAAGCTGAAGACATTCATGTATTGCAATTCCAAAGAAGAATTTCATCAAGAAAAATTGCGTAGCCATTCAATAATATTTTAGAAAAGCCAAACCCTAGCTAAATTGGTAATTAGGACTCATCATGTAAAAATCGAAAAAGGTCAATGTACTAAGACTTAGAAAGTGTCTGCTAATATTAGACTGTGTACTAGAAATTGCAGAGTAATTGAGGATGAGTTCCATATATTTATGCATTGAAATTTAGTCTGAGATACTCTAAATCTGAATTCATCAAAGAACAGCTGGCAATTCTGCAGGCATGTTTTGAGGCCTACAATGGTTCCTGATGCAAATTTCAATGAAGTGGGGTTCCAGTGATGTAGTCGAGGCCATGACATCCATGACCGAGCCAAGGAGGTCATCAAAATTTTGCCGGTCTCAAGGGCCCCCCAGTAGGGGTCTACACCGGTTCGATAAATACCGGCCTTACCGGTACAGTCTGGTCGGTTCCCGAACCGGTTTTCAATGCAGCACTTTCGTTTCGGTGCAATAACGCTATATCCAGCTCAAAAAGTCGTTTTATTGTCGGGATTTGACAGAAAATGTCCACAAAATCATGAAATGAACTCGAGCGCTTCGTCATCTTGACGTCCGCTCTGATGCGAGATGCGACTTTCCGGGCCAAAAATTCGGTTTGCGTGGTTGCGTATTTCAAAAATGTGGATAGGCCCGAATTTGTTTATGTTGTTTATGGCATCTTTAACATGTTAACATCAATCAAACATTATTTGGGGTTCACAGGTGGAATTAAATTAATTATTACACAAGGAATACACTCAATCCAATGTTGTTTTTCTATGTATGGCTATAAAAACTGATGACAAACAAGAAAGTCTGATGAAACAAAGTAATAAACTTAATTATCTTGTCTATTTGTCAGAAAGAAATGAGATGTTTCTATTAATAGATTATGTGTTCAGTGTTTACATATTGGCATACAAGAAGGTAAAATTAATGTTTGATTATTAGACACTGAAACAAAGGGGAGTTGCCTAAAGTAATTGACACATTCTGCGAATTACCAAAATGAATAAATATTGCATTAATTTGAGACATTCAGCTTACTGCACATTTGTGCAAAAGAATTTCTTTTTTTTTCTGCAGTTTTATGAGATTATATATTTTTCAAGGCCGATTTAGACAGTTTAGTTGGGCCACAAGGAATTTTAAGATCTTGAATGTCGGATTATGTTTCAAGCATGCTGGATTCTCTTTCAAGCATGCTGGCTTCTGTTTCAAGCATGCTGGATGCTGTTTCAAACATGCTGGATTCTGTTTCAAGCATACAGTTATCATAAAAATAACTAAAGCTCTGATATAAAATGATCAGTAATTGTCACGATAATCGCTAAATACACATTCACAAATGAAGTCATGACATGGTGTTTGAATGATGAATATACCTTAATTTAATATCCTTCCTATGAGTGTCAGTCATGTTTCATGGGGGATACATAAATAAATGGAAGGATGATTGGGACTTTACATGCTGTATTTATGCACTTGGCTGGCAAATTAGGACAAGACGTGGACTAAACTTCACCCATTTGCTTTAACAGTCAGATAGTAGAACATGATTAAATCATCACTGTTAATTTACAATGTCACTAGTCCATACTTGGACAGAGGCTTGGGACATTCGAACTTCAATAACAAATATTCTAACATGCCATGCATAGGTAATAAAATTTAATATTGAATATGCAAAGTAATAAAGACTGTCTACAAAGCAAAAACTCATTGTAGTGCCAGATCGTCAGCAATTTTGAGCAGTTCACTACATGCGATAGAAGCCATCCCAGGTTCAGTCATCAAGGTAAGTAACCCTCAGTTTGTGTGCCATACAGCTTGTTTGGGAATCGCCTGCCTGACTTCATTTCACTTAAACAATGGCTGATAACAATTCTAGACTGTGTGGCAGAGGCATGCAGCATTTAGTGCAGGCCTAAAATTACATTCTTCTTTTAAAGTCAGGGTGAATTCAAATTATGGCAAACTGCTTAGCAAAAACAAATACTGATAATGAATATTTTCTGATAATTCATTGCTACTGTAGGCCTACATTGTACTTGGAAGTTACTGAATAATGTTTAGCGATCAGGCTGCAAAATACTTTCATTTGAATTGCAACTGGGAAAGAAGGCAAGTACCTATCTGGGCCTCTTTGTTAACCATTGTGACAATTTGACATCATCACTACATTGCCCATCATTGTGTAAGGAAATCGTAAAATTACATTATACCATTCACTATGATTTGTCACATGGTTTAGCCACATGACTACTTTTTAAAAAACCTGAACCTCACTGCCTATACTGTGAGATATCATGAGCACCCAAATCTCACCTAAATTTTCAAAGGGGTCCTGAAATTATTCTCGGATTCACCCCGAACGTCACAGATTTCTATCTGCATCAACAACTGAGATGTAACGCTATTTGCTGCCACCTAGGGTCCAAAATTCGCGAGCTCCAGTGAGCGGTCAACAGAATTTCATTGTCTGGAAGAAAAAAGGACAGTTCCATCATTTAGTGATGGTCTAGTCTATTTCCAAAAACTCTGTAGGTGTCTAATCTGACTTTTGTTGACGTCAATTTTAAGATGACAGCTTGTAAATACCAAATTAAGTTGGAACTGTTTTTTATCAAGGAGGATGTATACATTGTAGCCCGGCAAAGATCCAGTCCTCTGCTTTGAATGAAAATGTTTAGAAGTCATGAGGCAAAAGAAAGTTCTGAAACTTTAGTATAAACTTTTGCCTGTGCAATTGATGATTTTACTCATCAGAAGTTTGATAGTATTCAATCTACTTATAAATGCCTTTAGGCTTTTCTGCATGTTAAATTGTGGTCAGAAAAGTGTCCAAGAAGAATGCTCTCTCACTTATTCACGTGTCTATACAAAGCCAATGTTTTTGCTTTGTGATATCAAAAATACTCATTTGTATTTAATCTGTTGCTTTATGGAGATTTATTAACTAGGACAACAATATAATTTACAATTCCATAAATGCTGTGTAACACTCAACAAAATGACTTGTCTATGCCACAAGGGGCACCCTCTATACTGGCATTGTATGCAGCAACCATGCTATGTGAAAGTAGTTTGATGTAATAATATGTACAGCTGTTGTAAGACCTGATCATGTGTTCTGCCAAAACAGATCAAATTAATGTTGACCCAATTAGATTTTCCAGGGACTGTCAGCGTTCTGTTGCCACTTGTCAGTCCCGAACAAAGACAGCAGGCACATGGTAAATGCAGTCCAGTGAGCCCTTTTCTGGGCACTTTTCAAAAGTTTTAAGGGTTAATTGATGAGATATAGGAAAAAGAGCGGCATGCAGTCCTCAATATTTTTACACATTCATCCCATGTGAGGTATTTCTTAATTTCTCAGATTATTTCTAGATAAACCCATCATTAGAAATGCAAGCTTAGGGGAGCCGCCCCAAGATCCAAAGATTTTAGATCTGCAGATCTACGTACACATCACAAATAGATAAATGGCAAAAATAATGACACATGGTGCAGAGCGTATGTCTTTATTTTTGCCCAAGATTTTTTTTTTGGGGGGGGGATGGGGCAGGGGGCTCAGTCACTAGCACCCCCCTAGTGATGTCACTGCAAACATCATGGAAATTCCATGAGGATCACTGCCAAGTGTGGGATATACTCGTGGCTTCGCCACTCGTGAGTTCCTCCGCCAGCCAGACCACTCATGGGTTTCAGTGGACTGATCCACCATCCTGAGTGGGTTTTATTATATTTCTTAATTGCCCATTACAAGCACAGACACTGATACAATTTAACATCTCATCTGAATGACATCCTGCTGGGATTTTGCTCCTGAATGTCAATGATTATTGAAAATCCATGATTATAAGTGATTTCATTTGAAATAGTATGACATTAGCAGGCATGCAACCATAGCCAGATCTACGGTGTGTCCAGACTTAGTGAAGTTTTTCAGGATAAGGGAACTTAGCTGGCTACTAAGACACCAAGGCCCCTTATTCTTGGTGGAGGTTCCTTAGAGGGATTACAGAACTGTTATTCTCAGCTTTTATATAATTTCATTGCAAAGTTTCTGTGTTAGTCATAATATTGAGATTAAATAAAAATATCCTAATGTGTGAAATAAACAAAGACCAGATTGTGTGCAAGCATAGACTGCGCTTAAGCAAACCCACAATGCAATGTGACAAGGTTTACATACATTACAGCAAATATGAGCATTTAAACCTTCGGCAAAGCTTTAAATTACGTACACAAAAATCAAACTTAATCAATCCATATATGACCATAAAATATGCATATTGTTAAACCGAGGCCTTCTGTTAACACCATGAGTTTGGTGTATGCATCCTCCTTCTTCAAACATGTACATTAACATAAATATTGTGGAATGGATATTTCTAACATTTTTCAGTGGGGCCTGGTACATGTGCAGTTGTGTGTTATTCAAATTTTTACTAAAAAAAAAAAAAGTAGGGGAGACTTAGGTAAGTTGTGTCGTTTTTGCCTTGGGGTGATTTTCTATTTAAAAAACTTACTTCGTGAAGCAATTAAAACAATGGGACACAATAATTAAGGAGATAATGGTGGACCTTCACAAAGAGTTCTAGGTTGCACATCTGAACCCTGTGTTGCTGTAAGGTTTATCACTGAATTAGTCAGGTTGGTTGATCCTCCTTTTTTTAAACTTACGTTGTATTTTACTCTTTTTTTTCCATATTTTAATCATTCATAATATTTGCAGCATATACCTGGTTTGTTATAGTATCTTATATTGACACAATTTATTGGTTGTCTAAATGTATCATATCATGCCACCAGTCACTCCAAAATTGGTTTGGGGACAATGTTACTCAAATTACAGCTCAAGTGTTACTCACAATCCTGACAACATATCAGTTAAACATGTTAAATTATAAGTTACATGGGGCCGGAGACATTTATGTTGCTAATTCAGCACTGGCCGATTGTAAGTTTCATCTATAAATTTTGAGTACAGAATTTTCACAATCAAAAATGACATTTTTGTCTGGTGCAGCTGAGACTGAGCCAAGGCCCACACCATAAGAATATGACCATCAATGGAGGCAGGTCTCGAACCTCCAACGCTAGCTTCATGTATCAAATTAGGGAATCATCTGCCTGATTTAGTTTCAAATTAACGATGGTTTATAAAAGTTACAACTTGCCCCAATCTCCCCTAGTGAGAATTAGAGTAAATTCTGGAATGCATGCAGCATTTACAGTACAATTTAATCTTTTTGGTTTTCGAAGATTATCTATCTCATTCATAATTTTATTCAATTCAAACCAATTGTATTGATTTAGAGGCACTGAAAATCAAGTAATTATGTTTTGGTCTAGACCCCACCCCCTCATCCAACATCCTTCCAATAAACAGTTTGATTGTACATATCTGAAACTTTGGCATGTGTATCAAGGTATTTTCTTACAGAAAAATGTATGGCTCATGCTCCATCATATTGTTCCAGCAACAGAACTGGGCAGTCGTGGGTTTGCTGCTGCCCTTCTTGATTTGTCAGTTTTATCAAGATTATGTATGTGTTGGTAAAACAATGCAAGTCAGTTAACTGGTGTGTTTTCCTCAGTATGGGCTTGATGAACCAATGCGAAATGAAATCTGCAAAGCTTGTCAAACAAAGGATTTTCACCTCAGGCATTCTCACTTCTGTAATCCCTCTTAGGGGACATTCTTAGGAGACTTCATGCTCTGCAAGTGGATGGAACTAACATAAGTACCCATAAGTACTTATGTTTTGCTGTTAGTGGATTCTTAGGTGCCTTACAGTTGTCATAAGTAGCCAAATGTGCTGTAAGGACCCATTTAAGGGGCCATGGCTACTAGTGTTAGTACCTAAGCAGCTCATAAGTGGGTGTTTCATGTCTTAGTAACCACCTTAGTTCCCTTATCCTGAAAAACTTCATTACGCTCCCATGCTATTTCATCATATCTCCAAAAGAAATAACACCATTTGGATATACTTTACACATAGTCATATTCGTGCCGTGGAGCCAATATGTTCCATATTTTGTCTAAATATGTCAGTTCAATGAGGCGTTGTGGCCTACAGTCAAAATTTTTGGGTGTTCACACTTATTAATTATGTATTTTCTTAAAATTCCCTCAAAAGCACCAAAAACCTGACTGTAGGTCACTTGTAGGACTCACAACACCTCATTGAACTGACATATTCTGACGAATTGACAGCATAGTGGCTCCATGGCACAAATATGACTATGTGTAAAAGATATCCAAATGGTGTTATTTCTTTTGGAGATATGATGAAAAAGTATGGGTGCCTAATAAGTCTGCATGGACACACTGTAGTTGTGATTGTAACTTAAGGGAGCAGGCTACAGCATTTCACTAGAGCTGCTAGATTGCACCTCCTCGCAACATGACTTAATTGAGTTTCTGGAATTGAGAATCAGTACTTACGGCATCCACATTATGGACTATTGGTAAAAGGAGAAGCTGCTTTTGAAATTGGTGTGTTTTTTCTCAAATTTATGCATGCAAGTGTCAAAATATTCTTCAGCTGGTATTCAAAACGATTCGGACTTTTTAAATTAACTTTCATCTTTTCAATATTCAAGATTTTTAAATTTATCAACATTTCTTTATATTTCAGTGAAAATATTAATGGAAACGCTTAAATTAGCAGCGGCAAAGTTCCCATGGTAGTGGCCATGCAGCAGTCCCTCAATACTTCAATAATTATAATTGTCACAAACATATTTGGAGTATAAGATCCATATTCCTAATGCCTCATCAACTGATTTATGCTATGACAGCTATGCCCAGTGGTGTGATGAATAATTCTTAGTCTCCAAATAGAAATTACTTTTATAATGCTCTAACTCATCAAATCATCGATTGAAAGAAGATCCCTTATATTTCTTTATTGTTTATTGGGCAGTTTATTAAGATTATACATTTTTCAATGCCCCTGATGGCTGTTTAGTTGGACCACAACGAATTATAAGATTTTTAATGTTAGATTGTATATCAAGCGTGCAGTGACCTTTAAAAAACAAAAGCTCTGATATAAAATGATCAGTAATTGCTATTGTTAAATACACTTTCATATAAAGACATGACATTGTGTTTAAATATTAATTAGAGCATCCTTCCCACGAGTGTCAGTCATGTTTCATTAGGGACACATAAATTGATAGAAGGATGATTTAGGCTTTACGTCCTGAATTTATACCCTGGGTAGGCTAATTAGTATTGGATGAGGACGTGGCAATTAGGCGAAGGACGAATGAAACAGACATCCAACATTGGCCCAGTTGACCTGGCAAGAGTTGGACTCGAACCCTTGACCCACTACACTACCACAAGACCAACCCTCCCCCCCTGGGGGATGCATAAAAAGGGAAAATAATTTTATCAATATGCAAAAAGCATATCAAGGGAATCACATAGAGGGCACCTAGTAACGTTTAGGAAGGCACACAATATTCTTAAGGGGCTCCTGCTATAGGGGAACTGTGGCACACAGGGATATATAGGCTACTAGGCGCAATGTTGACAGTTATTGAGCCACTCAGAGGTTTGCATGAACAATTTATTGAACAATGAACATCACTAACATTGTTGAGCTGAAATCCAAAACATCTTTTAAAATAATTTTATGCAATGAAACTGCACCTCTGCTTTTGCAGTCACGCAGCCAAATGTGACTAAATCATCACTGTCTTAATTGATTGATGTGACACTGGCGCATGCTTGGACAGAGGCTTGGGATATTCGGACGTCAATGTAGAATGCTTTAACATGCCATGTGTAGTTGGGTCATTCTACAGAAATGTTCCCATTTGGGTGGCAATTTTACTGTTTTTCAAAATTTTTAAAGTGCATGATATAATTAGTCTGGAGGTCAACAAAGGCTCTGAAAAACATCTGGCAATGGTTGCCACGATTCTTTTCTCAATTTTAATTTTGACTAAAATTAACATGCATTTCCTATGAGTCATTACCGCAACAGTGGCAAATTGTTCCGGTAATGACACGTTGCGGTAATGACAAATTCAGTTGTAGTATTTTTTTAAGAGGCCCGGCAGCACAGACAGCAAGGGAGGTTTAAGAAATGTGTACTAGAACAGCATCGCTTCATGACAGTTAAAGAAACGTTTTGCTGCATTCCTTTCTTAATTGTTAAATGTCCGTTGCGGTAATGACACATAATAAACCTACTCACTCAAAATAGGAGTTTTAAATGGACATAAAATATCTTTCGCCAGTGTGATTTTCTTCAGCATAACATCTTTCTGTCAAGCTGCTCGAGTAGTCTTATAATGTCATGTGACTGATGATGACACTTGTTTAGGAAAACGAATGGTGTCAAAAATAGTACTATGTTCCGGTAATGACAAAAAAACTCAGGGACAGACTTTGCAGCTTGTTTTCTTAAAATTCAATTGAGAGTAAAAAATAAAAACAAGCCCATAAGTTAAAGGACATTGTTCTGGTTACAATCATATTAAAAATATGGCATATTCAGATAATTTTACAGGTATACTGAGGTTTGAATTCATAGAAACGAGTACAGGGACATGCAAAAAACAGGTACATGTGTGACTTTAGGGGAGTAAAAAATAGTCAAAAAAATTAATGAATGACAAAATTAACACTAAACATTTTTGTTTAGGTTGCTTGTGATCACTAACTAGCAAAAATTGATAAAGACCAATTAGTTATTGATTAAATGACATTGGTAGTCCAGGGACAGGAATAGGACAATTTCTGTAGAATGACCCAGTTACTAAAATTCATTATACCATTCGACACCTCTGCCAGCCAATCACATTACAGAATTTCAGGGGAATAATTCCCATATTCTTTGTTGTCCAGTTATCCTCTAATGTTTGACTGTTTCTCTCATGGTATAAGCCGGTTATTCACCATGGGATCAGGAATATGTGTTTATCACACCTTGGCCTAAAGGCCTCGGGTGATAAATCACATATTCCCTCTCCCGTGGTGAATAACCTTTACATATCCCACAATAGACAGTGTAGTAGGGGGCGCTAACCAAAAAATCGTTACGGAGTGGATAAAGCTACGAAACTTGGTAGAAATGAAGCTGAGGATCTAAGCTTTGATTTTTTCCTAAGCTCCAAAGATTATTTTAAGTGGAGCTGTTTCAAAAATGCGTTTCCATGGCAACAAGTCACTGAAATTTTACAGTTTCCAGAAAACGTATTATTTTCCCATAAAATTCACAAAAATTTAGATATAAGCAAAATATCCGGGATTATCAATCTTAGTGATGAGGCTCATTAATATCTTATATCAAATCCAAATTTGTTGTCTTAAGTTGCCATGGAAATGGAACGCAAATTCAAAAATATTGCATTTTTTCATGACTATTGTCTATTTCATTGCACATTGTGGCTAATCTGTATTAATCAGATGAGGACTGAATACATGCTGAAAACCCTGAAACATTTGCCATTAATTATGGCAAATTTGAAAAACATGGTTCTTTAAATAAATCCATGAAATGTGTTTCTATAGTAACAAATCAATTTGTGAAGTTTATTAATTTGGGAATAAATCTGTAGATTTCAAGAGAACTCTTGTATCTAGACACTTCATTTTAGGAAAATGTTGCCCGTCTATAGTGTAGGATGTGCTGGAGTATTTGTTTATCATATTGTTGAGGTTGGTTACCATGGTTACCATTGTTATCTGTCTTAAAAACCAACAAAATTTAGTTTATTATTGCTCAATATTGTGGACTTAGGTTTATCAATATATAATGACGAGGATTTGTTGTTTAAACATTTTTACAGTTCTAATGAGATTTACATATTTCCAAATTGGTTTCCATGGCAACATAAGTGGACCAATTTCTGGAAAGATGGTCATAAATCTATCAATGTTAAGAAAATTATTGTAGATGCAAAGATCTCATTTGGCGGTTAAAGTATATTGTGCCCTTGGTAGGTTTAGATGTAATAAGGTTGGGATTGATATCATGTGGGTGTTGGTTACCATGGTTACCTGTGATCCAAGGATGCTATGTGGTAAAATGTCCCATTCCATTTGGCCCAAAATGGTCTTTTTGTGTCATATCTTGACTTAGAAATTGAATTTTTGCTCGTATTATGGGTCATATGAAAGGTAACATTGTCATCCTTCAGATGAAGAGCAGAAAGTGTATCCATCTTTCCCTGGTCTTGATACAATAAGTGATATACATATGCAAGTTGGGTCACTTTTTGCTTATGGGCTTGACATTACATGTGAAAGTTTTATGTACATTTTTCCAATACTACAATGTCGATACATTAAAGATAAAGTTCCATGTGAAGAATTGTTCTCTGGTAAGCTGGGCATTGGGCATCTTATCAATGCAGATTGAAGCCTTTCAATGGCTTTCATTGTTGCTATATCTTTTATGACACCTTTTGTTTTCTAGAAGAGTGGTGAAAATGTGATTTTTTGATTCAACCGTTTTTCTTTCATTGAGTTTTGCATATCTGCCAGTCATTTAAAAAATAGTCACTAAACTGGACTAAGATTTGTGAATTAGAGGTTGATTCCATTTCAACATTTGACCAATTTAGTTTATTTCTATTCTCTGATTGTTTGAGGATAGTTGAAAAATTACCTTAGTATTATCAGAAGCTAACATGTACAAATTGGAAGTTGACAAAACTTTACAATTTAGAAAACTCCTTTCACATTAGACATAGTGATTGTAAAAAAAAACTCACACACATATCGGTATTGTCTACTGGAAAAATAAACTGTTCCCGTTACTGGTTTTACTTGCAGTCACAAGAGTGAACGGACATATTATACTTATCCAGTTCCGGTTAATTCTTGAAGAAAAACTCTAACTATATTTCACTTATCAATCTTTAATAGATACTTCCATACAAGGAGAACAAGCATGGTCATACTTTTTTTAACAGGGGCATTGTAATGTTTTTAAACAGACATTGTTAAACATGTTTATCAGCAATTGTACACTAGTTTTATGGCAACCAGACTATAGTCGCATAAACTTGAAATCAGGTCAATTTTGTTTAAGCTGTAAGAATACTAAAAATATTTTGAGAACTTTCCTAAATTTGTTGTCAAAATGTATATTGATATATATGTAGAGGTGAAGTTGTCAATAATTCACCACTACTTGCCTGCCCTGCAATTATGGTACACTAGAAAAGTTCTAAAATATGTTACTACAGCTACATAAATTAAAACAGACAAAAGTGCATTTGGCACTCTTAGGCATTCTCTTTCGCAGGAACTTCTTCGCCTTGATCAGGGGACTTCTATGTGTTCATTCTGTACTATTTTCTCACTTCTTTGTTCATTCTGTGTGCCAATACATATTATCTTGTTCCAGGGCAGTCTCTATTATTTTTGATTCTGAGAACTCTTTCTCTCTCTGGGGTACTTTGCATCTCCCTTCATCCTGCAAGAACTCTTTCTTCTTCTGGGGCACTCCAACACTCTTGGTCCATTCTGTGAGAACTTGTTCTCTTTTGGGGAGGGATGTGGACCTTGCAAGCGTGTTCTTTTGTTAATGCTGTCAGCATTCCATCCTGTGAGTTCACCCTCTCTTTCATTGGGACTTTCTTTCTTTGTTCACTCTGTGCAATCTCTTTCTCTTTCTGGGAGATTTACTTCTCGGGCCATTCTTTTGGAACTCATTCTCTTTTAGGAGCTACTTCACTACACTTTCTGGGGCATGGTTGTTGTATCCGATCTCTTTCTCTTTCTTGGAGCTCTGTGTTTTTTGTTCATTCTGTGAGAACTCTGCCTCTTTCAGTGGTTGAAATGCAAGCCTTGCTTGATGCAGTGAACGAGTACACCAAAGAGCATCTCTACACTATTCACACCAAAAGAGCTTGGCTACCATGCTGACTCTCCCTGAAGCACATCTACACTATTCTTGAAATTAGGAAATTCCAGAATCTGCTTCCTTAACACTCACTGTAAAATTGCAGGCACTGATTTAGCTCAATTCATGAATCTAATTCCACCCACAAATTAATTTAAGACGGATGAAAATTTAAGGTGACCACTTAAAATGGGTGTGAAATTTTATTTTCTCGAGGATTATTGCAAAATAAATGTTCTTTTATCTTTTAAGTAAATAATTATTTAGAACATAATGAGGTGCTATGAGAAGTGCTTGCTATATGTGGCGCTATATGTGGCATGGCTGAGATGTCAAACTGTCTGTAACAATTGAAGCTTTCATGTTTTCACAGCCAAATGTTATGATTCATTTGAATAACTTATAGCATTAAGCTATCATTGCTTGCAAACTTACAGCATTGAGCTATCGATCATAGCTTGAAAATTTTGAACACTCTGAGACAGCTCAAAACATTGCTAGAACGCAATTTTCAATTTTACAGTGCACTTGGGACATGGTGTACGGGCAAAGCAGGACGCTGTATTTCAAACAGAATACAAAAAGTCAAGAGATCTGCATATGCCCTCATGGACAAAGGTTTACATGATGCAACTGGTCTTAATCCAAATGTGTCAACCAAAATGATTTAGACCTACATAGTCCCCAGGTTACTTTGTGGTTGGATACTGTTATACAATCAAGAAAGGAAATCGACGAACGATGTGTATGTACCATAAGCAGCTACTTAGACAGGTTCAAGGCTTTCCGAACAGTACAGCATGCAAAGCAATCAATCTGACCACCAGTTATACCCGTAGAAGCAGACTTACATATCATGACATTGAGTCTGTTTGTAGCCATTTGCAGGGCAAGTAATGCGTCTCAAGTAATTAGCAAGCAGACAGCTTGGTCTTGGCGATAGAGAAAGCTGATTTACCTATGCTACAAACATTTCCCAATCCTGCGATATTATTTGACAGAAGCCGCCATTGCAGTACCCTGGATTAAAACCAACTGGAAGAGGTACATACAGTCTACTACTGTCCATGGTAAATGGCAGTCCATGTTGGAAAGCACAGGCCAAATGATATCGCTCTGTTTGCTTGACCCCACCGGTGCAGTACCACATCCACCATGGACGTTGTATGAAGGCCCAGGCTGGTCACTCCAGCTTCAACAAGAGCAAGATTCATTACTGGTGCTTACACAACACAGCAGAAGGTGGGAAAGAACAGAATTCAGCAAGACACTACATGCCAACAAGAAGAAGAAAACATCTGCCATATAATCTTTAGATGTAGCAGGCTTCAGCAGCAAAGAGCTCTGAGTCTCTAGAGGCTGGAACAGCTGAACTTCGAAGTGAAAGGAAGAGGCCAAGAAGAGCTCAGGAAACTTCTCTGGGAGCCTTTTGCTGTTATAATGCAAGAACCCTTCTTCTTTTCTGGTTGACTTCTCAACACCTTTGTTCATTCTGAAAGATCTCTCTATCTTTTGCGGGACATTCAGAGCATAGAAAATAAACACAAATGGTTAAATTTTGAAATGGAATCAACTTCTATTTTACAATTTTTGGTCAAGTTTTGTGACTATTTTGTGACTTGCTGGGCAATGAGCAAAACGTTGGTCATGATGAAACATAAAGGGTACCACCAAAAATCACATCTTCACCACTCTTCTAGATAACGAAATGTGTCATAAAGATATAGAAACCATGCAAGACATAGATCTGCATCTCATATAAAGAGGTACTCACTGTCCTGCTTACCTGGGAACAATTTTGCACAGGGAACTTTATCTTTAATGTATCGACGTTGTAGTGTTGGAAAAATGTACATGAAACTTTCATATGCAATATTAAGCCCATAAGCAAAAAATTACCCAACTTGCATACAATGCCATACATATATGGCTTATCAAATCAAGACCAGTGAAAGATGGATACACTTTCTGCTCTTCATCTGAAAGAAGACAATGTTACCTTTCATATGACCAATTGATAATACTAGCAAAAATTCCATGTCTAAGTCAAGATATGACCTAAAACATCCATTTTGGGCCAAATGTGAATGGGACATTTTACCGCATTGCATCCTTCGATCACAGGTAACCATGGTAACCGATATCCACATGATATCAATCCCAACCCTATTACATCTAAACCTACCAAGGGCACAATATACTTTAACCGCCAAATGAGATCCTTGCATCTACGATAATTTTCTTGACATTGATAGATTTATGACCATCTTACCAGAAATTGGTCCACTTATGTTGCCATGGAAACCAATTCGGAAATATGTTTATCTCCTTAGAACTATGAAAATGTTTAAACAACAAATCCTTGTCATTATATATTGATAAACCTAAGTCCACAATAAAGCAATAATAAAGTAAATTTTGTTGGTTTTTAAGACAGATAATAATAGTAGCCATGGTAACCAACCTCAACAATATGATAAACAAATACTCCAGCACATCCCATATCATAGAGGGGCAACATTTTCCTTAAATGAAGTGTCTAGATACAAGAGTTCTCTTGAAATCTACAGATTTATTCCCAAATTAATAAACTTCACAAATTGATTTGTTACCATAGAAACACATTTCATGGATTTATTTAAATAACCATGTTTTTCAAATTTGCCATAATTAATGGCAAATGGTTCAGGGTTTTCAGCATGTATTCAGTACTCATCTGATTAATACAGATTAGCCACAATGTGTAATGAAATAGACAATAGTCGTTAAAAAATGCAATATTTTGAATTTGCGTTCCATCTCCATGGCAACTTAAGACAACAAATTTGGATTTGATATAAGATATTAATGCGCCTCATCACTAAGATTGATAATCCCGGATATTTTGCTTATATCTAATTTTTTGGTGAATTTTATGGGAAAATAATAAGTTTTCTGGAAACTGTAAAATTTCAGTATTGTTGCCATGGAAACGCATTTATGAAACAGCTCCACTTAAAATAATTTTTGGAGCTTAGGAAAAAATTAAAGCTGAGATCCTCAGCTTCATTTCTGCCAAGTTTCGTAGCTTTATCCACTCCGTAACGATAATGCCAAATTTTGGCCTTAAGGCCCCCTACTAGTGAAGTTCAGCCAAAAAACCATGTGATTCACACCATGTGGTTTATTGCTGTGAACCACATGTATATAATTATACCATTCGACACCTCTGTCAGCCAATCACATTACAGTATTTCAGGGGAATAATTCCCATATTCTTTGTTGTCCAGTTATCCTCTCATGTTTGAATGTTTGAGTGTTTGTCTCATGGTATAAGCCAGTTATTCACCATGGGATCAGGAATATGCATTTATCACACCTCGGCCTAAAGGCCTCGGGTGATAAATCACGTATTCCCTCTCCCGTGGTGAATAACCTTTACTTATCTGACTTTGTCATAAAAAATAGAAATAAAGCTTTATTACAATATAACCACACAGGTTAAAATGATACGATTTTACAGTATCACTTTGAAATCTTATTGTGAATACTTCAATAGGGGCATGATTCTTGGGGCTTATGATAAGAAAATAATCCCACTAAAAGTGTTCTATTTATAGACCTGAGATATAATATACTGGAACTATTTAATATAATTCAATAAAAAATAACCAACTTGAAGAAATGACAAACACAATGACCATTAAAAGTGAGGAAGCCATTAGCGTTCTTGGAAAATATGTATATAAATGCTCAGATAAAAGAATGACATTCGACAGCATTCAACGTCCAAAACCTGGTGTTACATCACTAATTTATTAGAACGATAGTCAATATGGACTTATGACGAGAAGCTCTTGAGATTGATTATTAATTTTGTTTTTTATTTTTTATGTTACCAGTAACTGAGGAATAACCTTAATGCTGGAGTTTCAAACTAACTTTTTAATTGACTATGGTAGTGTCTTTATGATGACACAATAAATCATTTTGTCATGTTAATATATTTGTAAATGTGTTTGTAGAACTTCATGTTCTGATATATAGCCCTATATATTAATGGTTATTTTGATATTCTCATACTTATATATTTGTGTGTCCAATTAATATTATATATTTACAAATATTATATATTTTCAGCTGACTTATGAGTCAGATGCGACTCTTTCAGTCAATAAAATAATTACTTAAAGCATTTTTGTTCACAAAGGACTTACCAATTTAACCATGAGTAGTCTCGATAAAAGTATTGATAACAGATTTCACATATTGAATTTAAGGATGCCATTCCATAAGGGAGCGACCAGATGATCTTGGGGGGGGGGGAGCAATGTCTGTTCAGCCCATGAAAAAAAAGAAGTTTGTTTCCAACTGTAGCTGGGGTACCGTAATGTTAAAATTGCAATAAAAAAGTTTGTCACCCGTTCACAAGAGAAAAAAATTATTCGTTGAAGCTTAATGAGCTTAAAAAAAGTTTGTCTCAGGGTAAAAGCCACAGCCCTCCCCCAACTATTGTCTGGTTAGCCCCTAAAGACCTACAGAAAACACATGGCAGTCTGTTAAATAGTGGATCCAGGGGGTCTGGGCCTCCCTGGACCACTAAGATGAACAGTAGCATTTTGTAGAAAAATATATTGAAAAAATGCCGAAGTATCCAACCCTGTAGGGAGTATGGTGCAGATCCACCAGACACGATCAAGGAGCCAGGAAAATCAATAATTATCTTCCAACAATGTATTGATATGGAGAAAATTTATTAACGAATGATGTGTTTGGGATACTCCTGGGTATATTGATGCACAATCATCAGAAATGTTCAATTATCACCCACTCAACATATTCTGGACAACAATATGCTGTGCATACATAATGCTGTAGTTGATCTTTTATGCAAGAAGTAGGCTGTTGGGACTTATTAAAAATATTAGGAGCATTACTCACTTTCGCTGCCGTGGAGACTCACAAATTCAAAACAATTTTATTTGACCATTCCAAATTTATATTCATGATGCTGAGAGTTTTGTCCAAGGGGGTACCAACTTTATGCATTTCTAGGGGTGGGGGGGGGGGAAGGTACTTATTTTTGTAACATGCACACTACTGTATCATAAAATACACCGAACATTAAATTTGTATTCATGGAAGTCTGTAAATCTATATGATTATTCCCTATTGTCCGCGGTGTGCAATGTGCATAGATAACAATGTGACTGTATAACTTTGCATGTATGGGGAGGGTACTAAGAATCTGCGTGGATCCTGTATGGAGGGACTCAAAATCCACTTGAAACCCAAGAGGGAGATTCAAGTTTCTTCCTTGCAACTTTCAACAAACTTGCCACTCTCTCCCCAGTGGTGGATCCAGACATGGTAGTCTAGGGGGAGCCTGAGCGTCCTTTCGGCATTCACAGGCGTGCATAGCACGAGCTGAAGTACCAGTCATTGATAGACATAGTATATCAGGGCTTGTAGATCGATTTAATCCATCCATATACTAGCATATGACCAAGTCAAAGAAATGCCCTGGACATGTGTGTTTTGATATATTTATCACAGATTCTATCACATTTGTCAGTTGACTATGAAAAACATTTTCTCGAGATTCACAGTTATTGTTGGGTGTTGTTAGTTCTATAAGTTGCAAATTCGTATATATTTTTATCTCATGTCTAACTACTAAAAGCACACATTGTAACAAACAATGTATAA
The DNA here is from genome assembly GCA_026936325.1 of Platynereis dumerilii. NCBI lineage: Eukaryota > Metazoa > Annelida > Polychaeta > Phyllodocida > Nereididae > Platynereis > Platynereis dumerilii. Next base: position 750,824 of record JAPTHN010000052.1, on the reverse strand, counting down.
CAGTTTGTGATCACTGCTATAGTTGTATTCTAATTGGAATTTATCATGTGACTTTGGCATAGGCTCCCACTATTTTTGCATTTCTTCAAAATATGCAAATACTATGAAAAAGAAAATATTTTGCATGGCAGAACATTATCAAAATAAGTGAGATGTACAAGGTCAACTATTGCATTTGCACCATATCTGTATGTTATTTGCAAAATGACCCTGCTTCTGCAATCTCCAAATTGGAATTGCATACACTTGTATTGTCTTATAGGGTATTATTGTTATGCATGCGCGTGATGCATAGGCATCATTTAGACATTCCCAGGCCCGCGTTACTCAATATTTTCTTTAAAATGTTATTACCATCTCAGTGATCTAGGGGGGACCCGGGCCCCCTAGGCCCCCACCTGGATCCGCCACTGCTCCCCCGTTCATTTGTATGTTCGGAATGATTCTTTAGGAAAGTTAGTTCTGCCATGTTACATTTTCTTTCTTTATGCCTTCATTCATTGAGCAATCAAATTGACTGTGTAATATGATCTGTTTTTTACTGTAGTAGAATGTTGCTACCTTTGAACTTAGGATCACGAACACGAGAAATAATTACGTTCATATTTAACATTGAAATCACCGGGACAAAATGTGCATCATTGCAGCTGTAAATTACAAGTGCAGAATTGCACTGGCTTGTTCCTTGTGAGGTCATTGTCATCTATCTATGTCAATGATGCCATGTTATTTTCTATCATTAAGGCCTATTCACAGTTTGTGAGGTCATATCATATACTTTCAATGTGACCAGAACTAACCACCTGAGTCACAACACTAATCACTGAGGTCACAAGTCATTCAATGATGAATTGACAGTTCATTTCAATGCAATGGAAAGGGTGTGAAGTTAGATCATTTATGGCCATAAATAGCTGAATGTGACCAGAACTAACCACCTCAGTCACAACACTAATCACTGAGGTCACAAGTCATTCAATGATGAATTGACAGTTCATTTCAATGCAATGGAAAGGGTGTGAAGTGAGATCATTTATGGCCATAAACAGCTGAATGCAATTTTAAAAGTCCTCAATAATATGTATGTATGATGTATGAATTCTATTTGCCAGTATAAGCCAAATGCTTATCAAGCTGGTATACGTATACATGTATACGTTTTCACTACAGTAAATATTGAAAGAAAATGTAAAATATAGAATTATCTAAATTTTGGGTTGTTGAAACAGAATTGGAAATAGCACTCTGTGATTCATAATACTGAAGATGTTTCATTATTTAAAAAAAGTGCTTTCAATAGTTATTTGATTTAAGGAGACTAACACTACTTGTTGGTGGTAACTGGCAAATGGAAAAATCATGCACGAGATTCGTGCACGAAAATCAGTAATGACGAATCATAAAGCTTTCTCTAGGATAGCCATGTTACAAATGATTTCATGTTTGTAGACATAAGTGGTAGAAAATACATCATTTTTCATGCAATTTTCATTGGTTCAGAGAAGGTATGACACCACTCTCTCCTGGAAAGTGACATAGCGTGGGTGACCGTGACCATGGCATTCTAATCCATTGATCTCCTCAATTGGTACTGTCTAGCTGTTTCAAGTGACAGTTTCTGTTTGTGTTTCACCCACTTTAGTACACACATTCTCAACATCCAATACTCTTGCATTCAGATGATTGGGATCAGATGATCCACATAACGATTATTTTACAGACACAAACAAATACATGAATGGAACACTTTCTCAGAGGAGGGCTCTGCTCAGATGTCATGGCAATGGGCTACCAATTGCTGGGTCCCTGGTTTGATTCCCACAATGACTTTCTTACGGATGTTGGCCACATCACTGGATCATCCTCCTTTCCAAATGGACCATTCAGATTTTTTTGGGGGGGGGAGCTTTGATGGAATTCTGTCAAAAGTGATGCCCCCTCTTGGTTTCACGAATATTTGTAGCGCATCCCTTTTCTTTCGTTAAAAACCAAAGTCATGTGCAAAAAGGTCGTTCCCATTCAAGAAAACCATACGAACTAGTAGAAACTACCAACCCGCCCTCCTCAACCCAGTTGTAAAATTTAATTCCGAATAGTCCCTTAGCATAGTCCCTTAGCATTCAGAGATGTGAGCCATTGAGAGTCAGCTTGAGACTGATTAAATACCAACTTGAAGCAATCAACAGGCACACAGGAGTGTGAACTACAACGGTTCATGAGGAAATGTAAGAGTTCATGTGGATTGCAGTTTGACATGTGTGAACAACTGCCACAATAGTGACAATACCAAGTTGGCCTTTGCAGCAGTTTATTGGTCGAAATTATGTCATCATTTTTCCAGCCAACTTCGCTTGCTTGAAGTAAACTGAAAAAAAGTGACACGCTATGTGCAGCTTGACCAACCACATGGCAGGATTTTCTGATGGCAGACCAAAAATTTTGCAAATTTTTTTGTGTTATTCGAGAAAAGTCTACAAATATGAAATCATCTGTAATGTGTGATGATGACACATCATCAGCTGTCCTGAGTGAAAAAATGTGTTTTTCAGAGTGGAATGTCCTTCTCTTTTTTCATTTATAACCAACATACCGGCCGTAAAGATTAGATCAGTAACTAAAAGCAATATGACTTAGTGCTGGAAAGGTTTACTTGTTGCCACCATGTAATATATGAAATTGTCAATGCTAATGACTTGCGCGCGAGTTCTGTAGGCCTATCAATCATTTAAACAGCAAGCTGAAGCTGTTGCGGTCTCTACAAGCACAGTCCAGCACATTTAACAGCAAGGCACACTTTGCAACGGATGATTGTCAAACTTATTACTTTATACTTAAGTGATTGTTATAAATTTGTAATTTTGTTGTCATTGCACATGGAGCAATTAGCACTTATACTTTTATCAAGCAGCAACAAAAGCTAACTTATGAAATCTTATCAATGAAAACCACCTGAGCAACGTGAGTGGGCTTTGAAGCCATTAGCCATACTCAGCAGTGGAGGCACACCACAGCTGAGATTAAGAATGCAACCTGTATACATACACGGTAAGAAAGATTACATTCCTGGGCTAGCCCTGGGACCCATGCGCAGCTTGGGTCATGGGTTGTCCCATACAAAATCTTGAGATTTAGGGAGATTTGAGCTAGATTGACCAATTTCAATCAATCTTCACAAAATTTGGAATTCCGTTTTTCTAGATACTAGCATAACACCCATGAAAGCATGTATGAAAGGGAAGGAGGAAAAGAAAGGGTGTTTTGTAATGGCCTATGGTAAGATTATGGAAAAAGATGACGGAAATTTCTTTTACTGTAATTTGAACATGAAACCTGGCTAAGGACATTGTAGAGAATACATAAAAGCTGCTTGCAAGTTTTTATAACTGAGGAATCAGTAGTTTGGCTGGAGTAGCGTAAGGGGTCTGTGAATTGTATTGTATATACTATCAGTCATGCACTGCAATGCAGGCCCAAATTTGTGGTGAGCCTTCCACAATGATACAGCTCAGGGCAGCCATAGTACGGCGCCCATGGGCAGAGACAAGGGGAACATTGCCCAAGGTTCCCACGCCTTAGCATTCTTCAGTGTTGGTGACCGCCGTATGATGATGAGTGATGAGAAGACTTGTGAGTCTGGTACATACCCTATTAATTCAGAGATGTCCAGGGTCTTTCAGTTGCCCCAGAACAGAACACTGGATACAACCCGCCTCCATTTAATGTCCCCTGGGCTCGGACCAAATTGAGTTCCAGGAGTGGGAGTCGAACCCACGACCTCACAGTCAGTGGTAGCACAAACAAGCGCCTTTAACCATTAGGCCACGGGGATTAGTATGATGATGATAATGATGATTTTGATGTGACGGCATTACATAGGCCTATATGAAGAGAAGAGACAAATAGATCACTTTGCAGTGGCGGATCCAGGGGGGGCCCTACACCACTGAGATGTAAAGTTGTCATCACGTGAATCGCGAACACTCGTTTTCACCGATTCCAGAGCAACCAGGGCAAATAGAAAAGAAATTTCTTCACTATCATGCTTCTGTCGGCTGTTTATAATTTCCTGTCACACTTTTGCGATGTTTTTGGGATGTAAATGATGTAAATTTTGTCTGTTTTCAGTCAATTTCACTCGTGCACTAACCACAGAAGTAAGTGTGCGACTGTGCGTGGCTGTGACATCATCACAACTTGACAGTGTCGCCACCACCATTTAGTTCACAGTTCATAAGTTACGTGATGATGACTGCAATGTATCATTTTGACGAAAAATACAACAAAGCAAGCCTTTCAATGCCGAAAAATGTCGTTGGCCCCCCGTTAGGGTGTGTCTGGTCCCCCAACAAATCTTAATTTTCACGGCATCCCTCCTGACTTTTTTTTGGGTGTGAGGTTCATCACAAAAAGTATTTCTGCCAAGTTTCATCAAATTTGAACATTGCCCTAGGGTGGCACGTTTGAGTTGAAAATTTGAAGAAAAACGCAAATTTTGCCAAATCGAGGGCATGCTAAACAGGTTTTCTTTGTTCAACCATCATCAAGAAACATACAATATAACATCAAATCATGATTATTATAAATGTTATGTAATTTATGACCACAATAATACACTACAATCCTATACGACCCATAAGTATCTTGTTTATTCTCTCAAAATGCCTAACGTTTCGTGCTCAATTTCTCACACTTGGCGAACTTACTGGTACTGCTGATAGTTCTTGTCTTGACAGATTTAATAACATCAGAGACTAGTTTTAGTCCTCTGAACTATTATTACAGGCTTATAAAGTCTCAATAACTTCCTTGTCATTGTAAAATTGGGCAGAATTTGGAGATTGTCTGCAGCACTAGTGATATTTTTCTGTCATCCATGTCTTTATGAATGGAAGTTGTGAAAACTGAATCATTAATTGGCTCTACATAGACAACTCCTAAGGAAATACATTAACCATCTTGCAAAGATTGTAAGTGCGTGACTTCAATAATCCTGAATATTGCTACAGTTTATCCTGAACATCAGCATAACCCATGGACATATTTCTCACCACAATCATTGAATTGAGATATTTAACTTCCTAAATGTATGCATTCGATTATTAATTTGTATTCACAAACAATTGGACAACATGTGGTCTAATGGTTGTGCCAAGATTCAGCTCACATGATATAAATTTCTGCGAGTCTGTATCATCAGGTATCAAATTTTCTGTTAGCTATCTATCTTATTTCATAGCTTTTTATGGAATTGGAGGCAACAGACTGATTGGCATGCCTTTAATGCCATTGAATAAGTTAACATTTTTAGAAAGTATATACTAAATCAAATATAATTTAATTGCAATTTTTAATTCTTCTGAATTTACATAATTATTCCACTCCTTACTGATCAGAACATCATTAATCTACCCTTCTCAGAAAGCACAAGATATAATAAGTGTATTGTGCGTGTTTTTCCATGAAATAATAACCATTTTACGTGAATGGTGAAAATAGCCCCAAAATAGAAGTGGGTAGGGGGAGATTTTAAAATCAATGGTTTTGGCTGAAATTTGCACTGGGTGGTCTGGTCACATAGGAGATCAATTGGTTTAAAGACTAGCGTGATCCGGGAAAAAGTTCGAAAAATGAGACACCCTACCTGACACTCATGGTGTTCATAGCTGTGAACTACACTGTCATGAGTTATGACAAATCAAATGGCCTTCACTTGATCGTGACAAATCAAACAGCCTCTATGTTTCCTATGTTGAATGTAGAGAAGATGACACTTCACCAGCTATCATGAGTCACAAAGTGCTTTCACGGCGCAACAGTCCACTATTTTTGCATATCAAATTTCCTGGCTGTAACTGAACAGCTCAGACCGCATTTGGATGGATAGATCACATTCCCAAGCCTACGCTCTAAAAAATTTTGGATATTAGTGGTATTGTGCATAACCAGTGTGTACAATAAAAAACCAGTTTGGTATTTTTCAACTATATTTGGTTTTCTTCAGAGCAAGTGGTTTTTTTTCATGAAAATTGGTTTTGGTCATGGGGAATTATGGTATTTATAAAAACCAAACTTCTGAAAAAGCACCTTTATTATCATCCATTTTTAAAATACTTGTGGAACAATGATTTGAGATGTTTAAAATGTTAATGTTGTGGTTCATGTTTTTAAAATTCATGCATGTTACTTTATTTAGAAGTTTTAAGAGAGAGGACTAACTATTCTGTATATCAGTCATGGCTACTGGAATATCAAATTAGGTATTTTAATTATCTCTCAGGGCTCACTCACTGGTTGACCTCATCTAAGAACACAAAACTGTGAATATGTTGCCTGGCAAGAAAAGCTATTTGTTTACCAATCAAGACTTAAGAAGGTTTAAGGCAGAGTTTATTAGTCTCAACACTGCAGTGGAAGAGTGTGCATGTCAATGTACAGAAGATTGAGAAGAACTTGGTAAGTTTTTTTCTTAAATTCCTTAATTAAACTCCTAAGAAATAAGCATTCTGAATGCAACTGTGTTTATTTGGGTATGGTCTACACAATGTCTGGTTCATATATATGACATTATACATAAATCAAACACATGGATAGGGTTCTGATGTATAACAATGAGCCAAGGCATTCAATACTATGAATATTTCATACTACTTAAAAGGATTCATGATAATTCAAGGCAGCATGAAATTGTGGTTTGGCATATGGAATACCCAGTTCCATAATTTTCACCGGTCTTCTGCTGTAGGGGAGACTGGGGTATTGTGCCACCAACTGCAGGTTGAATTGAAGAACCATCAAAATTATGAACAAAACAACTGCCAAATATATAATGTGAAAAAGTGTCTATCAGAAATTTAGTATTTTTGGTTGAATGTACTCTGAACACCAGCATTATTGTTCTTCTATTGCCAGGCTGGGGGTCACCTCGGGGGAAGGTACATAGAAATTCTATATTTTACAAGGCCCAAGGGGGTCACCTGGGGGGGGGGGTACTTGCAGGGGGGTCTCGTAGAGGTATATCGAAAATTTTATATTTTGCAAGGCCAGAGGGGGTCACCTCGGGGGAGGGGTGTACTCACAAAAAAATTCTTTTTTTGCTAATTATATTGCTAGGCTGGGGGTCACCTCAGGGGGAAGTATATTGAAAATTCTATATTTTGCAGGGCCTGACGGGGTCACATTGGGGTTTCTCGCAAAAAAATTTTTTTTGCTAATTATATTGCTAGGCTGGGGTCACCTAGGGGGAGGTACATTGAAAATTCTATATTTTAAAAAGCCGGAGATGATCAACTGGGGGAGGGGGGCAGTCGTTAGAAAAAATTTTTTTTTGCTAGTTGTATTACTAGGCTGGGGTCATCTCGGGGAGTACTTATCAAATTATATATTTTACAAGGCCCGAGGGGGTCACCTCGGAAGGAGGGTGCTCGCAAAAAAATAATTTTTTTTTGCTAGTTATATTGCAAGGCTTGGGGTCATCTCGGGTGAGTACCACAAAATCATATATTTTACAAGGCCTAAGGGGGTCACCTAGGCGGGGGGGACACTTTGCCAGATATATTGCTGGGCTCAGGGTCATCTCAGGGGAGGTACTTTTAAAATTTTTTATTTTACAAGGCCCGAGGGGGTCACCTTGGGGAAGGGTACTCACAAAGAAAAAAATTCCTGGGATGTACTCAAGTTCTCACTTCTTCTTCATAAAAGCTTACCATTTACATTACCCCCACCAAGTCAATTTTCAAAAGTTATTTCAGCTCCGATCGAAGAACATTTTAGCACCGCACCGGTTCTAGTTATTATTTTCATATCTGATATTCACGTTTTTCTGACAAAGGTACAGTCACCCATACATTTTTACCCCACATTGGGTTGAGTTGTATAGTGTTTCTAATGCGCTTTACTATTTTTGGGGTGAAATGTGTTACATTATGCCTGTGAATTATGCAAAATTACATACAGTACTTCTACTGGTAAGTTGACATTTTAAAAGATAGTTTTTTACTTTCTGTTTCAGATGAAGAATGGCATGTTCACACAGAGGCCCTTAATACAAAACACCACATTTGGAAGAAGTTTGCGCCATAAAGCAAGTTGGGAAAAATATAGACAATGCCTCTCAAGGAACGTAAGTTGAATAACAGCTCTTCCTTATCTTTTCCAATTGACAGATACTTATTGTATAGTATTCTGATATTCTCTAGTGTTAAAAAGAGCTTGTTTTGACAAATCTTCAGTCAAATAATGAGTGAACAGGGGATGTTGCACAACCAAGGCATGGATTTACTTGAATAAAGTTATTTGATATATTTTTTTTGCATTATCCTCCTCATGGATGTATCTACCTGCTATTTCAGACCTCACCAGGAAATGGTTACCGTGCCCCGCCTAGAGTACCAAAGGAAAATATCTACATCCTTTTTGCAATATTGAGGTGAGTGCAAACAGTATGAGATCTTTTATTGGTAAAGCACACAGTGACAAGACAAGAATTCAGAATTCATATTCTGCCAGATTGTAAGGAAACTAAAAAAATTATGAAATTTTTGTGAATGTTAGTCAGTAATGAAATGTGGAGTTTTAACACCAAAAGTTCCATTGAAGGTTTTGCAGATAAAGTATTAGATTTGTATATAATGACAACCTTGACAGAGTAATTTTTTTTTTGCATAAAATTGATATTTGGATACCAATGCTTCTCCACTTTCCACTTTCAGGATCCCAATGATGCACACCGTCAAGGTTCGATTCAAGAACTGTCGTTCATCTTTCATTCAACCGAATTGATCTAAAAGTGCATAAATAGTGATACAAGAAGGAAAACTTCAATCATACCATCCCAATGCTGTGCATTAATGATGACAAAAAATATCCTCTTCGCTACAGAGAGAGTTTCGTTGGACTCGTGATAGCGTGCTGGACTACCAATCACTGAGTCTCGGGTTCGAATCCCGCTCTAGCCGGACTCATTGCTTTGTCCACCTACTGTCCTAGTTAGGCTACCAAGTACACTAATACAGGACGTAAAGCCCCAATCATCCATCCATCCATCCATCCTCAGGATTGTCAATTGGCTTTGAGGGCGTGGGTTCAAATCTCACTTTAGTCCGAGCCAATGGGACATTAAATGGAGGCGGGTTGTATTCAGTATTCTATGCTGGGGCAACTGAAAGACTCTGGGCATCCCTGAATTAATAGGGTATCTGCCAGACTCACAGTCTTCTCATCTCATCATCATACGGGGACCGCCTGCCTCGAAATAGCCCACTAAGGTCCAGAGGCGTAAACGACAAACAAACAACAAACGAAAATCATACTTTTATTGATCTCTGCTTTCGTGTGTTTTGATTACCAATGACTGCTGCGATGTTTTGATTTTGTGTGTTTGATTACCAATGACTGCTGTGATGTTTTCATTTCGTGTGTTTGATTACCATTATGACTGCTGCGACGTTTTTTATTTCCAAGGCCAAACTGTGTGATAATTGAGTGTCAATATTGGTTTTTCAATAAATTTTAATCTTGTAATATCAATATTTACAATTATTATGAATGTGTGTGAATGTGTATATGTAAAAATAAAAATTGAAATCAGATCCATGGAATCATTGTTTTTATTTACTTTTAACTACATAATATTTTAAGAGAAACATGAAAAAAAAAAGATTTATTGATACTAATGCTGAAATACTTGTAAACCAGCATTCGGATCATAATAGATCAAATTTGGGATTTTCCATACCGCAAAATTTTTAAAATGGTCTAATAAAATACCCACTGATGCATAATGGCAGAATCAATTTTGATATTTTTAGTGATATACTGGTTGTTGTAAGTGCAGGAAATGGTTTAATTTTCAATTAACGATAAATCCCAAAGATTTCAAATTTCAAGGAATAAAAAACCCATTGTGTTTTCTATTGTATGTACGTAGGTATAAATGGATTTCTATGATGGAATTACAGTATCTGCAATTTGAAACATTAATATTCACTACTGACTTCGGCAAATTAAACAAAAAACCAATACTGATTTTTTCTTGTACAAATGCGACTGGTTTTTGAAAATATCAATTGTTAATGGTTTTTTAAATAATCAAAAGGTGTTCAAAATACGGGACAAGCTTAAATATCAATATTGGTATCTTATTAGAACTTTAGTTTTTAGAGTGTACTGGACTGATCTTACTTGTATCCAATAAACTCACCAAATATAATCTTTGAATGCATCAAATTCATGTACATATTTTCATTATTAGCAAGCATGCCAGTTATACAACACATACACGAATAATAGTTTTCACATATAGACGAGTATCATGCTCGTTTTTGCATGTCCACAAATTCGTTTATGCTCGTTTTTGCACCTACACACATTCGTGTAAGTGTCAAATGTTGAAAAATATATACATACATTTGTGAAATTGGTAGATAATTAGGGTTTAGGGTTGGAATTAGGGTTACAGTTAGTTTTTGGCGAGTTCAGGGTTAGAATGTTCGTAATTACACTTCTACAAATTCGTGGAAGAAAATATCTGACACTTACACGAATGACAAATTCGCGTATATGTTCGTTTTTGCAGGTATGCAAATTCGTCAACATGCAAAATATTGAAAAGCATAAGGCCTGCTGGCAGTCCTAAATAATATCAACAACATTAAAAACGCACACATTTTGAAACAGCTTAAAAACTAACTTTTTATGTAGATATTCCCATGAAACTTTACTTTTCTTGTTGAACCTCTGTTTTGACCATTTGAGATCAATTAAATGTGATAACATCTGTACTCTACTCCCCTATCCCTTTTGCTATTTTGCAAATTCCAAATTTGACATGATGTCACAAAAGCATGTCTGGTTCTGAGAAATATCAATCGATCCTTTTCAAAAGTTTAGCAGCTAGTAAGCAAATTGCAAAGTTAAATCAAGATAAATTCAGTGCTTCAAAAGATATGATACTTTTAAAAAGTGTGCGTTTTTAATGTGGCTGAGTTTATATACCTCTTATTAGGCATGCACACAAAATTTGTGGAGGTGTAAAAACGAGCATGTGCGACTTTGTGGATATGAAAACACAAATATAGGCAGTCGTGTAGATGTCATAACTAACACTGGTCTGTGAATGTGCTTTATTATTCGTTCATGGACCTCACTGGACATGCCAATACCAACTTTCGTAGAGGTATTACAAGTCTCAGTTTTAGGGTCAGAATTGGATTTTAGGGTAAGTTCAGGGTTATAATGTTCGTAATTACGTATGTACACATAAAAATATAAATAAATAATGTAGCAAAAACAGAAGATATACAAAAGAGGAATAGCAGCTGCATCCACGAATCAGAGCAGAGATAAGATATTACATTGTTATTGACTATTATGATATTTTAATGAATATTGACAGTTTTAAATTTTATCAAATATTATAGTAATTTTAATAATATGTACTTTAATATTATATAGGTTATAACAAGAATAATTATAGACCAGTTCAAATTCAAATTTAAGAGAATGTTCAGATAATTACATAAAATGGTAATATTTTAATATAATTATAACAGATCTCATATAAGTGTGCCATGTCCCATGTAATATATGCAGAGATGATATCAGTATCTCAATACTGACATCACTACCTGGGCACTCCCTGTGAGCATTTGAGACCACAGCTCAAGTATTGATTCCAACTGGTAATAACAAATTAGGCTTACTAAGTGTGAATAACAACAAGATCTGTTTTCATATGTGTAATAATTGTTGTGCAAGATGGTTTATTCAGTTGGAGAATATTAGCAGGGATTAGAAACTTTTGAGTCTTTTCAAAACATCAAACAGAATGATCAGGGCTCACAAACATTTTAGCAGTTTTATGTATATTTATAATGATCAGATTGGGAAGGTCCCAAGTAACACAGATGAAACTGTGAATATTCCACCGTGACATCAATATGCTTATATATAATACTGACATCACATGAGCACTGTGGCAGTTGAAAAGAACATGGTACACTAATATGAGATCTGTAATAATGCATAAAATTAATTCAAGTAAATGGCAATGGTATCAAAAAACATACATATATACAAGCCTATTTTAGTACTTATAATTTTGTGTATCACTCTGATGTTCATTCATATGAAACCAGAGGCAGAGAAATGTTAATGACCCCCATGCTACAATATGGATTTTCTAAACATTGTTTGAGAAATAGTTTACCATCTTTAATAAATCAGGCTCCGAATAATATTTTAAGCAAAATAAATACACATAGCTTACATGGTTTTGCCCTCTATATAAAAAAAACAACTAGTTAATCAATATGAGAAGTCAATCAAATCTCAATACTTGGATTGTGGAAATAATCAAGATGGTCACTTATGCTTTTTCACGACATTTTGTGAGTTTTTGGTTGATTTTTCAGCCAAGTTGGTGTTTTTCACAATTGTTTGTCACATCATTTTCGGCGTTTTTGCCTCATAACCATTGGCAATTATCCTGTTTTTGGTCAAATTTATAGCAGAAATCTTGTTGAACCTCTGTTTTGACCATTTGAGATCAATTAAATGTGATAACATCTGTACTCTACTCCCCTATCCCTTTTGCTATTTTGCAAATTCCAAATTTGACATGATGTCACAAAAGCATGTCTGGTTCTGAGAAATATCAATCGATCCTTTTAAAAAGTTCACAATCTAAATTTTAGTAGCTAGTAAGCAAATTGCAAAGTTACATCAAGATAAATTCAGTGCTTCAAAAGATATGATACTTTTAAAAAGTGTGCGTTTTTAATGTTGCTGAGTGTATATACCTCTTATTAGGCATGTGTTACAGCTGAAAGGTCTACATGCCCGATTTGCAAATCGGGCTGCTTTTTGCATGCCAGACACTAAAATAGGTCTTTGTCACAATATCTACTCCCCTCACCATGCTTTGCCAATATCCCTCACGAAATAGCCAAAAAGTGTAACCAAGCCACATTTTCTTCTGAACTTTTCCAAAAGTTCTAATGTGCTATGTTAGAAACTTTGTCATAGTATATTGACAGCCATCTCTTCTACATCAAATAGTGACCAAATAGTGTCTCATGGTTGGGAACTATTTGGATACTATTTGTTAGAACTTTGGGCTGTCATGCACTGCCATCTCTTCTACAACACAAGATTGCACTTCAATGTAAATGAAATGCAGCATGTATCCAAGGCCTCTGAAGTTGAAGCCCCCTCTGCTGGATATTTTGGAACCAAAAATAGGACCCGGAGAATAATTGGCAGCTGCCAAAGCTGCATACGGTCTGCCAAAGCTCCATACGGTCAGCCAAAGCTTAAGATGGAATATCATCTGATGAAATAGGGTCTGATGAAATATCCAAATAGCATCTTGGGGGATATTTGACCTTTTCAAATATCCTCAAAGTGCTATTTGGAATATCCAAAGTCTTTTGAAAAGCACTTTTTGATATTAGACACAATGGCAGTAGAGACATTGTCACAAGCAGCATGTACACAAAATTTGTGGAGGTGTAAAAACGAGCATGTGCGACTTTGTGGATATGAAAACACAAATATAGGCAGTCGTGTAGATGTCATAACTAACACTGGTCTGTGAATGTGCTTTATTATTCGTTCATGGACCTCACTGGACATGCCAATACCAACTTTCGTAGAGGTATTACAAGTCTCAGTTTTAGGGTCAGAATTGGATTTTAGGGTAAGTTCAGGGTTATAATGTTCGTAATTACGTATGTACACATAAAAATATAAATAAATAATGTAGCAAAAACAGAAGATATACAAAAGAGGAATAGCAGCTGCATCCACGAATCAGAGCAGAGATAAGATATTACATTGTTATTGACTATTATGATATTTTAATGAATATTGACAGTTTTAAATTTTATCAAATATTATAGTAATTTTAATAATATGTACTTTAATATTATATAGGTTATAACAAGAATAATTATAGACCAGTTCAAATTCAAATTTAAGAGAATGTTCAGATAATTACATAAAATGGTAATATTTTAATATAATTATAACAGATCTCATATAAGTGTGCCATGTCCCATGTAATATATGCAGAGATGATATCAGTATCTCAATACTGACATCACTACCTGGGCACTCCCTGTGAGCATTTGAGACCACAGCTCAAGTATTGATTCCAACTGGTAATAACAAATTAGGCTTACTAAGTGTGAATAACAACAAGATCTCTGCCCTACTTTGACAAAAGGCATTGGATGACAAAAGGCATTAACTTTTTTTTTGGCTCAGAATGTTCTATATACCTAGATCTATATGCTTATAAAATTTCTTGGTCATCACATACATATTTGTTGTAGTCAGATTTTAAAAAGGCATTAACTTTACAAAAATACTTTGACAAAAGGCATTATCTGATGATGAAAGGTAACTATCAGATGGAGAAAGGCATTATCTGGCCACTATCAGATGACAAAAGGGATTAAATCAGCATTACTCTGACAAAAGGCATTATGTTCAGTATTTTTGTTACCTGCTATCAATTCAATTACACCTCATGAATCTGTCTACCATGTAAGCCATACAAAAGGAATTTATTAAATGTCAAATATTTTTACCATTTTGGCACTATTCATGTATTATATCTTGTCATAATAGAAGTTAATGCCTTTTGTCGTCCTTGCTCCAATTTTGAAACTGTGACAAAAGGCATTAACTTCTATTAGAAGTATAAATTCAGCAAAAAAACGACAAAATAAATATTTCTGGAAAAATTCTGATAAACCTGCCATAATTTGACAATGCAACAGGTCACCTATGTTCAATACTCTTTATGGGGTCATTCATTGAAAATATAGCAGCGTTTTTGAGCTCTCCTGAAAAGTGGCTATTTTGGAGATAATGCCTTTTGTCAAAGTAGGGCAGATCTGTTTTCATATGTGTAATAATTGTTGTGCAAGATGGTTTATTCAGTTGGAGAATATTAGCAGGGATTAGAAACTTTTGAGTCTTTTCAAAACATCAAACAGAATGATCAGGGCTCAAAAACATTTTAGCAGTTTTATGTATATTTATAATGATCAGATTGGGAAGGTCGCAAGTAACACAGATGAAACTGTGAATATTCCACCTTGACATCAATATGCTTATATATAATACTGACATCACATGAGCACTGTGGCAGTTGAAAAGAACATGGTACACTAATATGAGATCTGTAATAATGCATAAAATTAATTCAAGTAAATGGCAATGGTATCAAAAAACATACATATATACAATAGGTAAGACATGAAACCTGTATAACACAGATAAATATATATATATTTTATTTTATTTCTTTATTGAGCCCCCATATTTGAGGAAATATAATATACAATTACATAACAATGTGAATAACGGTAAAAACAACGAGTAAAAATAGTACAAATGGATATTAAAATCAGAGATTAATAGGATCACAGCTAGATTGCTAAAATGACTGAGTGAGTAAATTTAAGAGTTTTACGGACCTGACCGATGATATTCACCGAGGCCGAAGGCCGAGGTGAATATCACTAGGTCAGGTCCGTAAAACCTGATATTGACCGAAACTGAAGTCCACAATTGTTTTGTTCCATGATGATTTTTTTTGGGGAAAATTAAAAAAAAAAATTTTTGTGGAAATTTTCTTTTTTTCGGAATTTTTTTTTTTTTTTGAAATTTTTTTTTTCCGGAAATTTTTTTTCCAGGGAGGTCAATAAATGTTATATTCACTGATCAGTGAATATAACATTCCAGGGAGGTCAATAAATGTTATATTCACTGATCAGTGAATATAACATTCACTGATCAGTGAATATAACATTTGTTAACAAATGTTATATTCACTGATCAGTGAATATAACATTTGTTATTGACCTGCCTGTCACACACCACCGCACACAGGTGAACATCACATTATGCAGGTGGGTTGTTGGCGAATCAGGAAGCTTGTTACATAGGGGTCATGGAACAATACCAAATATTTAATAGAATCAGACACACCATTACAATCAAATTGAAATTTAACTTTTTCATATTTATACATACAGTCAAGCGGGCTAAGACCTTGTGAAATAATTTTATCTAATAATGTATTTTTGATAGTTTTATAGTTAATAAATAATGCACCCCAAAAATCTGGCCTGAATTTGCTGTACAGGTGACTCAACATTAAGAGCTCTATTATAGAAGCTGGAAGAGTTCTTTCTAATAACATCAGCCACATTAGGAATTTCAAGAGCATTCAACAGCTGCGAGTGGTGGTGCCTTTTACTCAGACCAATAACATTTTTAATGATACTACCTTGACCTGATTTTAAAAGAGAAATATCAGCCTGAGAAAGCGGAATACAATCCATGGCATATAACATTGTTGGACAACAAACGCTTTTCCAAAGATAGGATTTAACATATATTTATATATATAAATGATAAAATCTACGATTCTACATATTAATTTGCGCCTAAAGGAAATCGAATTCATGTTAGAAACAGTTATATGTAAATAATAATAGAGCCAACACAGACAATTGACGTATGCAGTTGACATAAAAACAAAACAAGTGTATATACACAATTATTCATGATCATCAGAAAGTAGATAAAATCATAGCTAAAAATATAGTACATATATACGAGGCAGAAACAGTACCAATAATTTTGCCAATCGCTACCAAAATTAACGCAGGTCATACCAAAAAGGTATCTCAAGTATTCTCATCACTGAACGAAGAATTCAAGTAATGACCAAGTGCTACATAGACATCAAGTATTTTGCTTGTCACTATTTTGAGGAATTGTTGATTTCGACTAGATACTAAAAACCCAGGTATAAAGTTTGATACATTATGTAAGATATTACAGCAAACCAACCTCGAATATGATTAGGAATTTAGTCCAAACTCCAAAGAAAAAAAAATCCCCAATCTGTTAACATTGCAGGAACCCTACTCATAATAAGGCTCTTTAGGCAGACCTAAATATTACAGATGATTTCATATTTGCAGACATTTCTCAAATAGCAAAATATTTGGCAAAATTTCGGGTTTTACATCAGAAAATCCTGCCAGGTGATTGGTCAAGCTGCCCATTGCGTGTCACTTTTTTTCAGCTTGCTTCAAGCAAGTGATGTTTGCTGGAAAAATGATGTCATAATTTTGACCAATAGTACACAGCAAAAGCTAACTTGGTATTGTGGAAGTTGTTCACACATGTCAAACCGCAATCCACATGAACTCTTTCACTTCTTCATGAACAGTTGTATTTCACACTCCTGTGTACAACTGTTGATTGTTTCAATTGATATCAAATCAGTTTCAAGCTGACTGTGAATGGCCTCACATCTATTTACACTAAATTATCATGCCTTGACCAAAAGCCGCGAGCGTTGTCTCTGACATCAGTAAGGGACCAGTCAGAATTTATGGCTGGGTTGTGGGGGAGATGGGTGTTTTACCTGAGTGGGTGCTACATGCTTCAAGTGGGACAGTGCTAATTTTTACCTTTTGTCCAGAATCTATGTGCCTTGCAGGCTAAATAGAATTTATGTCTTGAGGGGAATTTGAGTTTTGCCCGACAGAGGACCAATTTTTCACGCATGTTTCAAGGGGGGTACTTACTACTCACAACATGCTTAAGGGGGGTATGAAATTGTAATAAAAGAAAAGGGGACATACTAAAAATCCACATGGAATGTATGAGAGGTACAAATAAGCATGAAACCAAAGGGGGTATACATTTTTGATAGGAAGTTCCAACAAAACTGCCCAGAATCATCAATATTCTGAATGGTCCCTCAGGACAGGATGGTAGCCCAGTGTTGTGGTCAACATTCATAAGAAAATCCCAGTGGGAATCAGATCGAGGACCCCGCGATTGGTAGCCCATTGTCCTACCACCTGAGCTGAACCCCTCTTCTGAGAAAATGTGTCATTCACAATTATACATGTTTATTTTCTGTATAAACAGTCATTGCATGGATCACCTGAGCCTCATCATCTGAATGCACAACATCGGACTTGCGGATTGTATGTACTGAAAATGTGTGAAACACAAACTGAAACTCTCGCTTGAAACTGCTGAGTCAGTCCCTGTCAGGAGATCAATGGCTTAAAATGCCATGGTCACCCATGTAAAACGCTATGTCACTTTTCAGGAGAGAGTGGTGTCATACCTTCTCTCAACCAATGAAAATTGCAAGAAAAATGATGTATTTTCTACCTCAAATGTCTACAAATATGATTCATCTGTAGCCTAATAGATCAGGCAGATAACTACCAAAACACAACTTCAAGCAAGATACAGCTTCTCAGCTCTTTAAAAAAAAAATTATTATTTTTCATGGGTGGCTGATGTACACCAATGATCATGATCACACTCTTGCCAAAAATAAGTTTTCAAAAATGGAATCGTTATTGTAATTGGTGCTATTTGCACTGCAAATTTGTGATGTCACATTAAAGCCTCTTGATTCCATGCTATTGACAACAGCACAAGAATAAGCACAGGAAATGTAACTTACTGATCTAACTTCACCAGGGCTTTTTGCTAAACTTTTCTCTAATTTGAGAAAAAACACAGACT
The DNA here is from genome assembly GCA_026936325.1 of Platynereis dumerilii. Taxonomy (NCBI): domain Eukaryota; kingdom Metazoa; phylum Annelida; class Polychaeta; order Phyllodocida; family Nereididae; genus Platynereis; species Platynereis dumerilii. The sequence continues at coordinate 732,245 of JAPTHN010000052.1, read as the reverse complement.
CTGGGAAGCTGACCTGATGCCATGTAACATTCTTGAATAGATGACCAGTTTTATTTATTGCATAGCTGAATAATTTCTAGCAGCTAATTGACAACATCTGCATGTGATATTGAAAACTGTACAAATTTTTTAACTTGCAATTGGATAGTTTTTTTAATATTACAGATGATTTCATATTTGTAGACATTTGAGGTAGAAAATACATCATTTTTCTTGCAATTTTCATTGGTCGAGAGTAGGTATGACACCACTCTCTCCTGAAAAGTGACATAGCATTTTACAAGAGTGACCATGGCATTTTAAGCCATTGATCTCCTAACAGGGACTGACTTTGGCAGTTTCAAGTGAGAGTTTCAGTTTGTGTTTCACACATTTTCAGTACATACATTCTGCAAGTCCAATACTGTGCATACAGACGATAAGGATCAGGTGATCCATGCAATGACTGTTTATAAAGAAAATAAACATCTATAATTGTGAATGCAACATTTTCTCAGAAGAGGGGTTCAGCTCAGGTGGTAGGACAATGGGCTACCAATCACGGGGTCCTTGATCTGATTCCCACAGCGATTTTCTTATGAATGTTGACCACTTCACTGGGCCACCATCCTGTCCTTCCGGAGGGACCATTCAGAATTTATGATTGGGGGGCGGTTGGGAGTTTTGTTGGAACTTTCTGTCAAAAATGTATATCTCCTTTGGTTTCATGCTTATTTGTACCTTTCATACATTCCATGTGGATTTTTAGAATGTCCCCTTTTCTTTTATTAAAATTTCATACCCCCCTTAAGCATGTGGTGAGTGATAAGTACCCCCCTTGAAACATGTGTGAAAAATTGGTGCAAAACTCCAATTCCCCTCAAGGCATAAATTCTATTTAGCCTATAAAACACATAGATTCTGGACAAGTGTCCCACTTGAAGCATGTAGCACCCGCTCAGGTAAAACTCCGATCTTCCCCTCAACCCAGTCGTAAATTCTGAATAGTCCCTTACTGATATCATAGACAATGCTCATAGCTTTTGGTCAAGGCATGATTTTAGTGTAAATAGATGTGAAGCCATTCAGAGTTAGCTTGAAACTGATTTAATATCAATTGAAACAATCAACAGTTGTACACAGGAGTGTGAAATACAACTGTTCATGAAGAAGTGAAAGAGTTCATGAGGATTGCGGTTTGACATGTGTGAACAACTGCCACAATACCAAGTTGGCCTTTGCTGTATACTATTGGTCAAAATTATGACATCATTTTTCCAGCGAACATCACTTGCTTGAAGCAAGCTGAAAAAAGTGACATGCAATGGGCAACTTGACCAATCACCTGGCCAGATTTTCTGATGTCAGCACAGAAATTTTGCAAAATATTTTGTTATTTGAGAAAAGTCTACAAATATGAAATCATCTGTAATCTGATGTATCAAATATTGTCTAGGAGTAAAATGCATTCCTACAGAGGTAATTGCATTTACAAATCGACATTTTGCATGATAATAATTATGATACATCTTAATTGCTTCATTACTTTGACATTGATTAATCTTTTACAAATTTAAATTGGACATATACTTTATCACGAGGAGAGTTGTGAATCAATGACTTAAATGCATTTTTGTTTTCTCTATTTACAGCAAATGGTCAAAAGGATAGATCCAAGCTAATTAAAGCGCTCCCTGGGATGTGATGTTTTCAGGCCATTTAATTGGATTATAACAGCTTACCAGACATTACGATTGGTTATGAAGTACCACATGCCATCACAATGAAACTTGTTACATACTCAGATCTCTGCTCTCAAGCAATAAATGTCACTTATGAGTGTATCACAATAAAAAAGATTCAGCGCTTTTGACTTAGGCTGTAAGCCAAAGCTAACAGCTTGGTCTATTAGGATCTCTCAACAAACAACTGGGGAATTGCATTGTCTCAGGCTCACTGCATTCTCAGGACCAAAAAGACACACAAGACATATTTGGGGTGACAGACATTAGTGATGGAGATTAACATTGTAGCATTAATTTTCGTGGCAAGTCTCAATCTGTCTACCTTTGTTCAAGGAGCCATTCGGACCAGTGGAACTTTCATCAAGAAACAAGAAATTCTTGGTTGCCATACCGTATCCATGAAGACTATCCCACAAACTTTTGCTGGTTCTGAAGCTATTTTCTGCTCAGTTGTGTGCATCCAAGCTTCCACAGTATCATGTACATGCATTGGATGGACAACGGCTGGGGGATTATGTAACATGTGTCTTGAATGCACTGGAGGAGGAAGCACTACAACCATTGTTGCAACCTACATGGGTAAGCAAGACTTTCTACATCTGGCACATTAGTCCATGCCATGTTCTATTATGTAGACTCTGTTCTAGTAAACCATATGTTATATTGAACGAAATTCTTACAAACTTCAACTAACAATTTCCCAAGGATATTCCTAACAAAAATAAAACTCACCCATTTACTCCCAGACACTTGTTTGAAGAAGAGCTTCACCTTGATACTTAAACCTTCACAATAATGTAATGCAAGATCTTGGTTCAGGAACAGAAGTGCAGGCAGTTCTGGACTAGGGGAGACCGGGGCTATTTGAAGCGCGGGGTTATATGAAACATGGCCTAAATTTGACTTTTAAATTTTTTTCTTGCCGAATTGGTACTTTTGGCAGATACATTATTTATTGGCACACGTTATCACACCCTTAATAATCCATATTTCCAAAATGCTAATTCTGTAGGCACGAAAGTTTGTTTTTAGGGTGTCCAAGTAACTTCTTTGCACAGATTTCGATTGGAGTTATTGCATAGTAAATAATTATATCCAGGTGAACTAACCCTAATTCCAAAAGAGCAAACCCATTCCAAATTCACACCCAGAAGCATTTTGTTATGCGCATTTGATAAGACTGAAAAATAAGACAATATTGTGCTCCAGGTGTGATGGGGTTCGTTGAACCGCACATGATGGAGTTGGCCAAAACATGATTTTTCTTGTTCAAATTACCTTGCAAGTCATTGCAAGTTTGAGTTATTGCAATAAAGAAGTAACACAGTGTATATTTGCATTGCAGAATTTTTTTTTTTGGAAAACCAGCTTTTTTCCCCTAACGGACAAAAAATTGAGTAAATTACTGTACACAATATCTTTTCTAATAACTATTTTACTAAAAGTGGTAGTCATCATAGGGATAGCAGTAATGTAAAAGAAAACCCAGTTATAAGTAGTTGTCTAAAAAAAAATCGATGGTGCTTCAAATAACCCCGGGGACGGGGTTATTTGAAGCAAAAAAAAGTTGGAAATTTGTGTCTGTAACACGGAGTTCAAAAATTATTAACAATATCTCATAAGCTCATCATTGAGTTAAACACACCTACTATCACATGCCAAAATTTGGTGTGAATATCTTATGCCATTAACTCTCCAGAGCAAAAATAAAAACAAGTGCTTCAAATAGCCCCGGTCTCCCCTACATTAGCCAGAAATCTAAAGCGGTATATCAATTTTTTTTTTAGTCATCAACTACAAATACATTGTTTATCATGTCTTGATAGTAGTTATTTGTAACTTTTTGTCTTGCAATTATACAAAATATATCACCATATGCATTAGGGTGCACACAGACATGTATATATTTTTCATTATTTGACATGTTCACAAATTTGTGGAGGTGTAAAAACGAGCATGTGCGAATTTGTGGACATGGAAAAACGAGCATGGGTGCTCGTGTATGTGTAATAACTAGCACTCGTGCATGTGCTTTATTATTCATTTGTGTACCTGCCATTACTAGCATTCGTCGAGGTGTTATATTTTTCAGTTTTAGGGTCAAAATTAGGCTTTGAGTTAGTTTAAGCCAAGTTTAAGTTGCAATGTTCGTTATTGCACCTACACAAATTCGTGAATTGCAATATTTCACACTTACACGAATGTCAGATTCGTGTATATGTTCGTTTTTGCAGGTATACAAATTCGTGTACATGCCAAAAGGTGAAAAATATATACCTCACACAGAGCCTAAGCAAAAATTTAAAATGTTCAGAGACTTCCGTCCCCAATCCAATTTATTTCCTTTGCCATAGAGAAAAACACATGCAAAATTTTTTTTGATTGAAAGAGATTTAATGGGTCCACCTCAGCCTTGAAAATTGACTATTTTGAGGTATATATTTTTCAATATTTTGCATGTGGACGAATTTTTATACCTGCTAAAACGAACATATACACGAATTTTGCATTCGCGTAAGTGTCAGATATAGTCTTTCACGAATTTGTAGAAGTGTAATTACGAACATTCTAACCCTGAACTTGCCTAAAACTAACTCTAACCCTAATTCTAAACCTAAACCCTAATTCTCTAGCACTTCCACGAATGTAAGCAATGACAGTTATACAAATGAAAAATGAAACACATAAACGAACGTTCATTTTTACATATAGACGAGTAACATGCTCGTTTTTGCATGTCCACAAATTCGTTCATGCTCGTTTTTACACCTCCACGAATTCGTGAACATGCCAAATAATGAAAAATATATACCTGCTATTTTTGAGTAATTTACTAAAATAACGCCAAAACGTGCAAAATTAATATCTAATCAGTGAGCAAATACTTGTTAAAATTAATCTACACACAATGAAATTGTTGAGTAATTCAAGAAAATTAACTATATAATTGTATTATTGCATCAGAACTATCCTTTACTTGCTAAATTCCTCATTTATTTTGGTAGATTTTTTCCAAAATATGATGCACTTGTCAAATTCCTGGTATCATTCAATAATAACTATTGGTCAGATACTGGCTGCTGCAATGGCTTGTTGCATATGGATGGATTCATCAGACCATCAAAATCAACCTCCAGGGGAATTACAATTTCAATTGGTCAGTTAATCCATGTTATTCAAGATGGCGTCAAAGATGGCCAACATTCACTCGTTTTTGTGAAATTAGGCTCCTTTTTCCCAATCCTATCATGTGACACATCAAAGTTAGGGGTTTTCCTGGTCAAGGAATCTATTTTTTCATGGCTTCAGAGAGATTAGAGATGAGTTATTGCCTTTATGTGGTGGAAACATTCAAGTATGACATGGTAATGACGTGTAATGTGTGGCTGGATTTGTAGGGACCACCTGCCCTTTTTGTTTGTCTTGATTATCTTCGTATCAAAAATGATGTCAAACAAAAATCAATCAAAATTAGAAAAAAAGACAGCCAAACTTTAGAAAACTTCAAATCAGGCCTTAAATCATTCCTAAATCAGAACAATATTAGTAACCACCCCAATGCAGATCCAAACGAGAACTACGATATCTTAGAGAAAGCTATAACAGACCTAAGAGACAAGCACTTTGTAGAAAAAACAGTAAGATTTAATAAGTATAGACACAAGAAGAATAAGTGGATCACCCAAGGTATCATGAATTCTATCAAGTTTAGAAATAAACTCTATGTTAAACTTTGGAAAACTCCAGCAAATTTACCCTTGCACCATACTTTAAAAATTAATCTATCGACATATAACAAGATCCTTAAAGAGAATATAAAACAGGCAAAACATCAGTACTATATAAACACGACATAAAGAAAACCTGGATAACAATAAAGGAGATAATAAACAGGAATGCAAGTACAAAGGAAATTTCTAAAAATTTTGTAGTTGAGGGACAAATACTTACAGATTCCCAGCAGATAGCCAACCGATTTAATGATTATTTTAATGAAATAGGTCCATCTCTTGCCTCAAGAATAATTCCTCCTCCCAATTTGAATTTTAAAGATTTCCTTAGTCCTGCAGAAGAGGCATCTTCGAATTTCCGTTTTGAGCATGTGAATGAAAGTACAGTCTTGAAGATTATAAATTGTTTACCTTTCAAAACCAGCTGTGGTGCTTATGGTCTCTCCATTAAATTTCTCAAAGAAATTAAGGAAATAGTATTAAAACCTCTAACAACTATCATAAATCAATCATTAAATTTTGGCTCATTTCCTAATAAACTAAAAATTGCTAAAATTGCTCCTGTTTATAAGAAAGACAATGAGAAATTAATTGAAAACTATCGTCCAATATCAGTCCCTCCTGCTATTTCCAAAGTCGTTGAAAAATTGATGTCCTCCCAAATCTACATGTATCTAAAATCTGAAAATATGTTGTACAGTAGTCAATATGGATTTAGAGAAGGTCATAATACTGAGATTGCGGTGTTAGAGAATATTGATAGAGTAATTGTGAACTTAGAAAATGGCAACATACCAGTAAACATATTCCTGGATCTATCAAAGGCATTTGATACCCTTGATCATGATTTGCTTCTATATAAGTTATCCCATTATGGAATTCAAGGAAATGCTCTAAATTTGTGTAAATCATACTTGACTAACCGGAAACTTATGTAGAATACAACGGCTCCAGATCTAAACAACTCACAATTAAAACAGGAGAAGCCCAAGGTTCTATACTTGGCCCGCTCTTCTTCCTGATATATCTAAATGACTTTGATAGATCCATGCATATGTTTAGATTTATTACGTATGCAGATGACACTACCTTTATAGCTTCCCTTTCACTAGATACACCTGCCTCCCTTCGAGTCTTTGAGCTTTCACTAAATGAAGAACTAAAAAAAGTAAGTGATTGGTTAAAAATTAACAAGCTCTCCCTAAACATAGGAAAAACAAAATTTATGATGTTTCATACAATAAATAAATGCGTTCCCCGACTTTCCTTAGAAATTGAACAAAACCAGATACAACGTGTTGATAATTTTGATTTTCTTGGTATTATCATTGACAAAAATATTACTTGGAAATCACATATTGAAAAAATTTAAAAGAAAATCGTAAAAGTTCTGGCTATTCTAAACCGACTAAAACACTATGTACCATTAGAAACGCTTCGTACACTGTATAACTCCCACATTTCACCACACCTACTTTATGGCATCCTGCTCTGGGGACAAAACACAAAAAATATCACTTAACTCCAAAAAAAGGTGATGCGACTCATTACCAAATCTAAATACAATGCCCACACAGAGCCCCTATTTAAAAAATTAAATATACTAAAAGTCTCAGATATTTTGACCTAACAAGAATGGAAATGTTATTATAAATTAGTCCATAAAACTCTCCCAACTTATTTCTTGAAAATTTCCCTCCAGAGACACAGAGACCTCCACCATTATCAAACTCGACAAAACAATCTTTTCGTGATACCCAAGCTTAAATATCAACTCTCTCTTAGCTCTGTAAAAAACCGATTACCTAATTTGATTAACCAAGCCCCAATCTCTACACTAGAGGAAGTTCATACGCATAGTTTATTCGGAATATGTTTTTACTTAAAAAGGGTATTCATCAGTGCCTACTGTGATTCATGTGAAACACTTGACTGCTATATTTGTAGAAGACATTAGGTCCTTTTATTGTGTTTTGTCTTTGATTCTGCTTTTCTACCCTTCTCATCTTACTTTGAGCTGTGGGAGTTGACAGAGTTCAAATAGTATATATATATATATATAGTTATGCTCTTTCCAACTCAGTTATCTATCTTATGGATCCTCGTCCCATTATCACAAACCACTTCAAAATTACTATACCCCCATGCATGCACACGTACAGTCAAATTTATATCTTAAACTCAAAATAATATTTATTAATATTGGTGGTTTGCAGACAGTGGCTATTGCCTTATGCAAATCTTCTTTGTTTCAGCGTAGAATGACTCAAACTTTAACTGTACTGCATTGTATGTTAATATGTAAATATTGAACAACAATAAACTATTTCTGTCTGTCTGTCTGTCTGTCTGCTCGACCAGTGAGTGATAATGTAATCTTTTGCGTCTAAATACCTTTCAGCTAATCTTCCGGAGCCATTTAAATTTTGGGATTGATTCATACATTATGATGCAATGACTAAACCTTAAATTTCAAAATATTGGGCTTTTTTTGCCACTCTTATTTTATTGTAGGCCTACCGAAATAAGATTTCAAATGGCAATTTGCGCTACTGTGGAGATGAAAATTGTATAATAAAACTTAATTGGAGTCTGGTTCACAGCAATGAACCTCATGAATGAGTCTGAATTTGTCAATTTTACGAAATTATTCATACCCAGTTACACAAGCCGATAAACTTTGAAAATTTCAAATATCAACTTGAAAGGTTTCCACTAAAATTGAATGTCATGTAATTATTTGAGCTGTTATTTCTCATTGACGGATTGAAATGTCAAGTATGTCATCACTTAATGTCAGCTTTCGAACCCAGAATGTTTCGGAAGCGGCAGGGTTTTGTTTGTTTGTTTGTGTTTTATGCCTCTGCAGCACCTTAGTGGGCTATATCGAGGCAGGCGACTGCCGTATGATGATAAGATGAGAAGACTGAGAGTCTGGCACATACCCTATTAATTCAGTTGCCGCAGCATAGAAGTCTGGATACAACCCGCCTCCATTTAAAGTCCCATGGGCTCGGACTGAAGTGAGTTCCGGGAAGCGGCAGGGTTGTGGGTATTGTTAGTGATGGTGCTGTCAGAATAAGTATTTTATTCACCGCGGGAGAGGGAATATGTGATTTATCACCCGAGGGCTTTAGCCCGAGGTATGATAAACACATATTCCTGATCCCATGGTGAATAACCGGCTTATACCATGAGACAAACACTCAAACAGTCAAACATGACATGATAACTGCACAACAAAGAATATGGGAATTATTTCCCTGACATACTGGGATTTGATTGGCTAAGAGAGGTGTCGAATGGTATAAGAAACAAAATTCCCACTAGGGAGGTACTTTATTCAAACCAATTCTTTTTATGCGTGTTTTATGTGTTTAGTTAATGCCTTGTTTGGCAGACAGAGGACACACTTTTTTTACTTGAAATTAGTATAACTTATAATCTTTTTGTGGGTTTTAAGTTAATGTGTCTGGTTAATGTTTGTGACTGCTTTCGAAAGGCATAGGATTGGTGCATGCCCGATATTGCTGAGTGTCAATAAAGCTCTAATAAACTTTTGAGTGACACAATAGTTAATGATTGATAAGGATGCAAGACAAAATTATAAGTGATTATATTCACTTTTATGGGCAGTTAGTATTTTGCTCTCTTTGATCCTGTAATAACTTGCTAAAAGTATATTTTACGATGGTTGAGATTTGATTTTTAAGAATCAATAAAAAACTTTCAGAATTTTAAACTTTTAAAAGATTTGTGGACAATAATCTTTATGAAAGGTTAACCAGTAATTTCATTTCACAGACATATAATATTTCTTTGTATTTTCAGATGTTAACGAATGTGCTAGCAATCCCTGCGTCAATGGCAACTGTGTTGCTGCTGTCAATTCTTACACATGCACATGCACTGCTGGTTATGATGGAACTACATGCAGTAACAGTAAGTCACAATTTGGTCATTTCTTTACTTTCTTCATATATTTTATAACATTAAGGTGAAATATGTATATAATTATGAAATTTCTTTTATATATGACGATAGATCCTTGGATAAAAGTAGCATTTTTTATCAAACAGGACAACAAAGAACTATAGAGATGGCTGTGATTTAACCACAATGAGTATTGTATTGATTTGACATAGACTGAAGTTTTTATGGATTTATCCACTTGGAATTGATCCCACTACCACGTGTATATCATGTGTAATTTTACTCGCTAAAGTTGACCGAACTTAATCAAATATGCTTCCATCAATAATAAAAGTGATATACTCTCAATGAGTTTTTCATAATGTATAAACTGTAGGGGAGAGGTTAGAGATTTTTTTTTTTGCCACTAAGATATGTCACGCTGTCAATGATAGAGGCCTACTACTGTATGCTTCATTGAGATCAAAATTTTTCATCTTTAGCAATACAATTTATGTACATACACATAAAAACAAGACAAATATTGCCCTTGTATTAAAGGTAATTGATGCATTACAAGATATTTCAATGCTGTTACAACAGCAACAATACTCCCAAGCCAAGTAGACGCAATTTGAGATGATCCACTGATGCAGCTGATCCAATGTAGCAGAATGTATACCTGGCACTCTCCACCAGTAGTGAAACAGAGGAAAGCAAATAATTATGAAAAAGAGAGTAATTTACAAATGTCTTGTAATATCTTTTCAGACATTAACGAGTGTGCTTCATCTCCTTGTCAGAACGGCGGTTCTTGTGTTGATGGCGTCAACAAATTTACCTGCAACTGCGTGCCTGGGTATGGAGGGTCCCTTTGTGAGACAGGTATGACAAACTTGATGAATTTTCGATAGATTTGAGTAGGTTAATCTATGATTGGGGCATTATGTCCAGTATCTACACCCTTCATAAGTTCATAGGCTTGCTGGGACAGGAGGAGGACACAACAAGAAGGTGAATTATGATAATAAAGACCTGTTTAAGTGCGATCCAGGAGACAAGGGCAGAACTTAAATCTACCCTATCAACTGGAAGCTTAGAACACATTCTAGTATGTTAACATCACTCCAGTTTGGTCGGAGGCGAATTATTTTGAATATATACTATGGGGGTGCTTTGGAACAGACATAATATGTAAAAGAAATTATGATTTACCTTCTCCTTTTTGCTAAGCTCACAGAGAAACACAATTTAATGTATTGTATAGGTTTTGAAATTTCCAGATTCATTAGTTGTCTTCTTCATTTCAGACATCAACAAGTGCTCCAGTTCTCCCTGTCAGAACGGAGGATCGTGTGTTGACAAAGTGAACAGCTTCATGTGCAACTGTGCGGCTGGTTTTGGTGGAACAACTTGCTCTGGAGGTGGGTGATAATATGTTATATTCAGCAAGAAAGACCAATGCATTTGCTTTCCAAAGTTGGGTTCATAAAACTGGGAATTTAATCATCAAACGTAACAAAATTCTTAAAAGGATAATCCAGCTGTCTATAGCTTTCCATAGATTAAGATACATGTATATTCGTACATTGTAGCTGTCCAGAACTAGTCATTGCCATTTGGTGGTATCCATTGCAATCTCTTAATCTCTTGTTTAAAAACAAGAATTTTGTAGATTGCAACAGGTAGATGGGGATGGGGTTAGCTAGGTTACCTAAATAGACTGTCTCTCCGGGCCTGTGATTGGGAGGGCTTAATTCGCTGAGAACCAGCTCGCAAATGACATCCATCAGGTGGCAGCACAGTCCAGTCAAAATTAAAAGATTGAAGCTAGATGGAGCTGAAGTGTGTAAGAAAGACATGCAGTGCCACCAACTCTGACAGAAGAACTTTTTTGGAAGAGGGAAGAGAACAGCAACTTGTAGCTAGCTAAATAGAGGTAAAGGTCGAAAGCCAAGGCTTGTTTAAATGCCTATTATAACTATGGTTATTTCGTATCATAATTCAAAGAAATTAAATGAGAAAAAGGCAAAAACCAAGGTAGAAGTCTTCTTTATGAAGTTTTAAAAGACATCACAGCTGATATACTGACTATGAAAACTATTAATGAACCTTCATTCATACTTGATACTTGACATATATATTTTTTCTTCAAGATATTGACGAATGCACTAGCAATCCCTGTGTCAATGGCAACTGTGTTGATGCTGTCAATTCTTACACATGCACCTGCACTGCTGGATATGATGGAGTTACATGCAATAACGGTAGGTATCAAGTTGATTACTAATCATCGCATTTTTTAAAATGTAAATGCCAAAATGAAGACGAAAAAATATTTAAAAAATGTGCAAAAAGTTGCCAATTTATGTCCAATATATCTGCAAGTGTGGTTCTCTTGCGTAAAACTTCAGATAATATACCGAGCATTCGATAGATGACCTTGATAAAGATGAGTGAGTTCTCAAAAAAAGAGGGAGGGATGGGTTGGTTTCCATACAGCTCAGTAAAAAAAGTTCTGGTATATTCCATCAGAGAGACTCTGTATCAAATCTAATATATTTTTTGAGTTAATATCACAGAATGAACCAATAATGTTATTATTCTGATGTTTAGTCTTAACTGCATGCGTGTCTGAATGATTCTGATTGCCAATTTATGATTGCAGACATCAATGAGTGCTCCAGTTCGCCGTGTCTGAATGGAGGATCGTGTGTTGACAATGTGAACAGCTTTTCCTGTAACTGTCTAGCTGGTTTTGGAGGAACAACCTGCTCAGGAGGTATTGCTATTGTCTTGTTGATGCCTCATTGAAAAATACGTTCAGTAACCGATAATCGTTTTTCAAGAAATGGTTGAATGGATACTGACTCGACCTATTGCATGACGATGTAATGCTATACATGTGCAGTTTCATGATGTAATTGGATCTTCAAATGTGGCTACATTCATGACAGAATTGTTTATGATCACTCAGCGCAAAAATAGACCTTATGCCATTGTATTTCCCTTTTTGCTCTCCGTGGTTGAAAATGTAACATGCCAGTATTTGTTTTCCTAGATGTTGACGAGTGTGGAAGCAATCCATGTGTCAACGGCAACTGTGTTGATGCTGTCAATTCTTATTCATGCACATGCACTGCTGGATATGACGGAATTACTTGCAACAATAGTAAGTGGCAATTTCTTGATTTCCATGCACTTTTGAACAACACAAATCTAATTATGTTTCGGTGAAATGTTTTGTATAATATGTCTCCTCAAGAATAGTAACATTTTTCCGAGAAAAGTACAAGATGAAGTGCCTGGGTTACTTTGGCCGTTTCAGAGCACCAAATTTGTGTTATGAGAAAAACCATTTGTTGAATATCCATAGCTTTGTGGCACAACACAGCTAGTACATTAAGGTACTGCCTTTAAGAAAGTTTGTGTAGGGCAGAACATCATTAAGAAGTATCTTAATTAACGCTGTGACACCGAAGTCAAAGTTTTGAAGTAAGTTAAGGCACTTTTGAGATGATCGACTAATAATATACTTGATTTATGATCTTTTCCAGATATCAATGAGTGTGCCTCATCTCCCTGCCAGAATGGCGGTTCTTGTGTTGATGGCGTCAACCAATTTACCTGCAACTGCATGTCTGGGTATGGAGGGACTCCTTGTGAGACAGGTATGACAACCCTACTTTGGACTTTTAAAGGTTTGCTGATAGCAATAATAGGAGGTTATTAAAAAGGTCTCTCAGGGTCTTATCATTTTGCCTATGAAAGTTTAAGCTTTATCTCATGGAATACCCAGAGTCAAGATCAAATCTGCACGTTGATTCAGCAATAATAGAGTTATATAAATGATATATATTTCAAATAACCAATGTTTATATCTGTTCATCATGCCTTACAACACTTTTTGAAATTTTTATTTCATTTTTAATATTCCAGCTGTATCAATACACTTTTTTTCAAATTGCAGACATCAACGAGTGTTCCAGTTCCCCCTGTCAGAATGGAGGATCATGTGTTGACAATTTGAACAGCTTTACGTGTAACTGTGTAGCTGGTTTTGGTGGAACAACTTGCTCTGGGGGTGAGAAAACAACACTTGATTTTGGTTAATAATTGTACCTAAACCCATACAAAATATTATAGTTTTGATCATTGGATCAACAAGTGTCTTGGTGCCAAAGATCATTCATATTAATTTGGTTATCTGACTTTGCAAAATACTCAATCGATCTGCTGTAATGTGTTCATTTTAGGTAATTTTTAGCATTTTAAGGACAAAATCTACTTCTGCAACAAAAACTCAAAACTAAAGGATACAAATATCTTTTTTGGTTTGATCTGAAGTTCCTAAGAGACACAATGTTCTAAAAACTCGTATTAATGATGTTTGCAAGAGATAATGTCTGATGCATTGAGTATGAAGCCTCTGTTTGCATTTGTCAAAATCATTGTCTTGGTAATATGCTGTATAAATTGTTGTGTTTTGCTTGTTCAATAGTCTGTAGTGTGAGGTATAACCAAATATATACTGACCCAATAGCTTATGACATGACATTTCTTTATTTTTCCAGATGTTGATGAATGTGTTAGCAATCCGTGCGTCAATGGCAACTGTGTTGATGCTGTCAATTCCTACACATGCACTTGCACTGCTGGTTATGATGGGATTACATGCAATAATGGTAGGTGACAGGAGGGTTGATTCTTCATATCATTAAAGTATCTGTAACATTTAGATGAGTTTACGAGAAGTTGTCAAATCCATGTCCTCAAGGGTGAAATTGCAGAAAAAGGAATCCCGGACGAGCTTCCATCATGGATAAACTTTACAGTTTAAGATAGATGAATTTTCAGAAAATGTTCTCTGATGGGGACGGACTCATTTGAGATCTAGCTTGCCTATAACAAATTTGTTATTTTTTTGTGGTTCTATCACAGAATGCACAAATTATTCTGGTGTCATGCTACAAATGGATAATTTTCGACATGACCCAATTTTCTTGATAACTTATCTGCTTTATTTCAGATATCAACGAGTGCTCCAGCTCCCCCTGCCAGAATGGAGGGTCGTGTGTGGACAAAGTGAACAGCTTCACGTGCAACTGTGTAGCTGGTTACGGAGGAACAACCTGCTCAGGAGGTTAACATATATTGTGTTGTCTTTTCTATTGTCTTAATACTATGCACAGTATACTATACATTATACAGATACGTAACTATATTCAGGAGGCTTGATCAGCTTTATTACCTGTTAGAAAATAAAAGAATAATATTCAGTGACCTTGAACCAACAGTCGTTTCTCAAGAAAAGGTTCGATGGATACTGACTCAATCTGCTGTGATACGTGACTTTGCATGATGAATAAATGCTATACATAATTATGCAGTTGTATAATCGAATTTCATCTTCAAGGATTTTAATTATGTACAATTAATGAGGCATTATGACCGCTTAATTTTCATATGCAAATATTTTCTTTCCAGATGTTGACGAATGTGCTAGTAATCCATGCGTCAATGGCAACTGTGTTGATGCTGTCAATGCTTACTCATGTACCTGCACTACTGGGTATGATGGAGTCACCTGTAACAACAGTGAGTATGCTCTCTTATGTATATCTTTGAATTTGTTATAACTTTCCAAGGCCATTCTCAAATTTTGGGACAACGGGTATAGGAAAATTGTCCTGTAACGGAGGGGACAATGTGGTAACGGAGGGGAATTTTGATGTAAAAAACCTACTGTAGGAACAGCAACAAATGGAAAAATGATAAAAGATTGATGTAACTAATATTTTCAAAAGTACTTCATCTCGTATCAGTAGATTTTTTGGTCCAAACGTCGATTTCTTGCTCATGATCTGGTAACGGAGTGGACGGTAACGGAGTGGAACAATTTTTTGCTTTTCGCTCATTACTGCTTTTTATTTTGGAGATTAGACGAAATAATTGCAGAATATTAAAACCTGCCACCCTCAGCAACATATACATGAAATCGCTCTGTAAAATTATCATTGGTGAGCTTGGAAATGAAGGAAACGGAGGGGACATTTTAGTGGTACCAAAAACATTTTTTATGAACATTATGTCATAATTTATTGAATACATGTTTTATGAAGTCTGCAAGGCAGTGGTACCATGGCGCAGACTAAGTAGCCGCACACGCGTCTGATGATATTCAGTGAAAATAGCAAGTAACGGAGGGGACAAAAAAATTGACATAAATTAGTGACACGACTATTGTATCAATTTAATCAAAGAAATTATACAAGAAAAAAATTGAATATGAACTAAATATCAATTCAAGTCTATATTTCCATGAATCATGCAAAGAAACTTTGAAAATAATGGTATATTAGGAGGAAAATGAACACTTGATTTTGTCATGTCAGGTTCAGTGACAGGGAAAAACCATTGATTTTGCACGGATTTCTGGACATAATGCATTAAAAAAAAGTCTAATGAATGAATTTTTGCTCCAAATGCAGTGGTTCTAAGTAGAAATATGGATAACAGATGCAGAGTGACGCTTCAGATATTTATCGCATTCATATTAATGTCAGGGAGTGACGCAAATTGTCCCATAATTTGAGAATGACCCACCATGTAATGTTCAATGCTTTACTGCACCGATTTACATCGTCTAAAAAGACACCTTCAGAGGTGTGATGCATTAAATTTTGAAACTTTATTTCTGCTTCTCATATTTCCATTACAATAATCATTTTCCAGACATCAATGGATGTGCCAGCTCTCCTTGCCAGAATGGAGCTACATGCGTTGAAGGAAGGAACAACTACATGTGCACTTGTGTTGCGGGTTACGATGGAACGCTCTGTCAAAATGGTGAGTTAATGCAATAGATATATTATTTTTTATCTCTTGGTAGTTCGAAATTTGGCTGAGCACAATCTATTCAGCATTGCATCCAGTCGTACTATGGGGTCTTGAATGTAGGGAAGGGGGAACATACACCACACAAACAGAAAATGGATCTAGGCTTAGAGGACTCCTGTGTTCTGAAGGACTTATAACTATTATTTTATAATATAATTATTTTTCAAAGTGTTTCTTGATAATTGGTTCTACAATCATAAAGTTTGCAAAGAAACTGTTTTCGTATCTTTTACGAACTACATATGTAATTAAGTCAGTTAAGTCATCTCAGCAGTAAGGTATCACAAATACAAGTTCAGAGTCTTTAGTTCACTGAGACTACAATTACAATTTTGCAGATTTCTTTACAGATTCTAACAAAGGAAACATGCTTTATTGCGATGCTTCTGGGGCACTACTGCATTATATTATCTGCGTAGACAATTGATGGAAAGCCAAAAAAATTCAAAAATCACTTCTCCGGCAAATATTGAAATCTTACAATAATAAAAACATCCTTCTGGTTTCATGCAACACAGCCAAACACTTGAAGTATGACATAATAGTCAGCATCAAAGTATACGTAGCTCTAAACTTCAAGAAGTAATTCAAAGTGACCTTCACAGATAAATTGGAGGTTCTCTGATACCATTTTGTTTCATCCTTCTATTGCCCTATCATTTAGCATATTTTCTGGATACTAGTTCGTACCAATCCTTTTCAGTGCATCACTGCTGTGATGGGGGGGTTCAAGGAAAAAGAGTTATACAGCTTTAAAACAGTTCAATGCTGTATTTTATCAATCGACTAGGCTCCAAGAAGTAAACAGCTATGGTAATGAGGTGATGTACACTATTGCACTGTATGAAACACCAATGTGGCATGCAGTGCCCAGACTGGAAATCAAATGTAGGACCCAGAAGATAGCAGGCTGTGTCACTACCACTGAGGACCTAGAAGCTAGGCCCTACAGGCCTCCTTTCATGAGGGAGTTGGTATCAATTTTTGGTTAAACAATGAGATATTTTGTGCCTTTGGCCTTAATTCTTAATCACTAAAGACTTTAGTGAGGATTTCCTCACCCACATACCTCCTGTGTCAGGCATGACCAAGACATCATTGTACTTCCAATACAAGCTCTAGATAGCCCATGTCCATTGCTGCTGGCTATGGTGTCAAGCACCATGTTGCAAGCAGAATCTGCAAATACTTTGGAAATCGAAAGTTTATCATTCACTCAGGGGCATCACTGCGTCAGTTTCATTTTAAAGTGGTGGGACAAATTGGGCCAAAGCCCACACAAAAAGGGGTCCAAGGACATTATAATTTTTTCTATATAAAAATCATCTAGGCCTTGGCCAAAAAGTGGTAGGGCAAATGCCCCATCAGCCCCACCTGCACTGACGCCACTGCATCCGCTGCGGCATTAAACCTGCTAAAATGATGTTGCATGTTAAAATGTGGGTAATTTGGGTTCTTAATTCAACTTCTGAATTTCAATAAGCAATATTAAATACCGCAGTAGTGTTTTGCAAAGACTAGCCCACCAAATTTGATGTCATTTAGACTGGCCAAAGTGCTGGTAGGGCAATTTCACACAATTTAATGCTGCAAATTGCGCGATTAATGACCCAAACATATGCAAAAATTCAAACTCACAGTTGGCCCTTTAAATATTCTTGGATTTTCATGAAACTTTACTAGGGATGTTTTCTAAGCCATAGGAAAAAAACTAAACTGGGGACAGTTGGCAACTCTTTTGGTTAGGCTCTATGTGCAGTGTGCACCCTAATAAACCATGGTTATTATAGGTGTTGCCACATGTGCTGTTCTCTATACTGCAACAGCTGTGGGCAGTCAAATGAATGCTTTTACTTCTTTACCATAGAATTCCTTGATCAGGAACAGTGTAATGTGTACATTATTACCAAAAAAAATTCCCCAGAATTCCCATTCGGAGGATTTTCTTTATTCAAGTTTCCATGGCAACACTCTCAAAAAAATTATAACCCACAAAAATTAATGAACAACATTTTATTGAATAACTTTCTTTCTGCTTTGAGGAACAATTTCAATTTTGGCACACAGTACCTCCACAACCAACTCTCTCAGATGGATGCAAAAATTGTGTTCTACATTGTGCGTGTGTGTTGCTATGGTAACAGAAATATAAAAAATCATCAATTTTTTAAAAGACGGTCTTAAAATGTTTGATGTGTAGAGAAAAAATTAATATACAAGCAAAAATTTGGTTATGATATTAATAGAGCATCTCTTTGTGGACAATCTTAAACAAAAATATTGGAAATATCTTTTATAATATAGTCGCTATAGAGACTGATTTGACGTCTGTTTAAAATTACTTTTATAAACCTGAAGCTAAAGAGAGGCATGTTCCCATATTTTCTTACCGTTGCCATGGAAACGCTGCTGTAGCCAGTTCCATAGCAACAAACTTCAAATGCATCTTTCTGATCAAATGCATAGCCAACGGTTTTACAATTTAATCATACATCTACCCAACCCTATTAGCTATATCAGTAAATTGGTTTTGCAACTTAAAACAAGTTGTTTGTTTTGTTTCTATGGTGACAAATGCCTCCAAACAGCATCAATTTCTAAGACCGGGCAAAAAATAGGCAGTTTCAACAGTTTGCAGTCATGTAATAATGTTTCCAATGTAATTGCGGTTTTGAAAAGGCATTTGAACCTCAGTATTTTGTAACAGAACACCCTTAACTTACAAAATGACAAAGGGTTGCCATGGAAACCACAATAATATACCATAAACTGTCAATGATAATTCAACTAATGATTGAAACAAATTCATAAATTCTGTAATTGTACAAAATATGTTTGACCGATTTTCACGTATCATGCATCAAAAGATAGCTGGTAATGGCTTCTATTTTTTAAATTGTAAATTATTGTTGCCATGGCAACCAGTTATCAGTTATGTTCAGTTTCAACCAATTTTGAAAAACTTCATAAAATAAGTATTTGCCATATAAAATCATTAATATCCACGACAAATAGGATATAATTTATTTATTTCTAATCATATTATAAATTCTGAGATATTTTTGTATAAATTTGATTGGAATAAAGTTTATAATGGCAAGAAATTTGGCAATGTGATGATTCATAATATGGACGTCAAGGAGACTTTCTTTGAGACATTATGAGCAAAAATGGAATTTCTAAGGTTTGAACGAAGATATTTTATCGTATGATACATCATTTTAAAGCTTGAGTAAATATCTATCTTTTGCAAAAATTTCTGGTAACCATGGAAACAGAAATGGTATATCAGGCTAATCAGTCATTTTTAGGGTCTGAGATTTTTTTTTTTTATGTAAGAAGTGCAAAAATTATCATGAAGATCAGTTCAAAACCATACATAATATAATTATATTTGTTACTTAGTAGTTAATGACATTGTTGCCAGGGCAACTGAAAAATAATGAATACGCAATGCCAGTTATTATTACACAGAAATGACCCTTAGGAAAATCAAATCCTAGTTGCTCCATTTTCAGAGGTGGCCGTCTTACATGTAAATCTTAAGGTTTATTTGAAAATTTGCTGAAGGACGTAATGTTTGGTTGATTTTCCTGAACAATTGCAATGTGATTTATGATCGGAAAAGATTTTCATGATTTTGTAAGCCTGCAATTCCAATTTTTAGCCCTCCCTTCAAATACTTTCATGGGAGGATGAAAAGGACTTTCAATATGAATATGAAAAGCAATGGTCCTAAACATTTCTTTTGTGCTACACTGCTTGTAGGCGCATACAAAGTCAGCAAATAAATCAACATGTTACTTGCAGTAATTGGATCACTAGGATTAGTTAGATTTTGACGGTGTGTCACTGCTAACTGGAACCATGATTTTGTGACAATTTTCGGTGTATAGCAGTAGTGTAAACTTATTTTTTGATGCACACTGTAACAGCAGTACAAAGCTTTGGGTATGCTATGACTGAGCTATGTATTTTGACACCTCTAGGACAGTACTTTACCAAAAAATGTCATGATGTCATAAACTTTTAAAAGAAATGGTACAATTATATGTGTTTTACTGCAGATTTTTTTGGCAAGACTAATTTGAAAAATAGTCAGAAAAGTCCTAAATCAAGATGACTTTCATGAAATCATCTGGAACAACAAAGAACATGAAAGATGGGTTTCACCTTAAACACTGAAATTAGTATCTTGCATTGCTTGACTTTTGTGGCTGTACTAACTATATCATAAACCAATTATGATTATGCATTTAGCAACTCTCTCATAACTATATCTATTATTGAGACGCCAATATACACTAAAAATTAAGTTTCTTTTAAAGGTGCCTGTCTGTGTTCCTTGATTATTTCTGTGAAAAAACTTTGCTAATAATAATGCAGACAGATTAGCCAGAAAAATACAAATTCTGATTCTATACAAATCTCTGATGTTTAGGGTGATGTTCGTTGAGCTGGACACCTGGATTTTTGACATTTCAAAAATGTGAAATAGTATAATACAACCCATACAACCCATAGGCCAAGCAGTATTTCAGAAATACTGCTTGGCCTATTGGTTGTATGGGTTGTATTTCATCAACCAGAGCCTCAAATTAAATGTTTTCATTAACACTAATAGTATATATATATGTAAGTTGGCATGGTAAGAACACTGAATATCGGGTGAATTCCCAGAAACAGAAAAAGGAAGGAGGTATCCTTGAGTCAGACAGTTGTGTCCCAAAAACATGAAATTTAAATATATAGCTGCAAAATAACTTTTCAGTCCCTTGAAAAGGGGGGAGGGTTGGTCAAGTGGTAAAGCTTGCTGGGCTGCCAATTGCTCAAATTCAGCTTTCGCCGGGTCACCGGGGTGTATGTTGGACTGCTGTTTCAATCATCCTTTGCCTCGTAGCCATGTCCTCTCCCTGTCCTAATTAGAATATCAAGTGCATAAATACTGGACGTGAAGCCCAAATCATCCATCCATCCAGTCCCTTGAAAAGCCAAATTTGAGTAGAAAATGTCGCGACATCCTTCCTAACTATGTTTCCTAAGTATGTTTAACAAATTGAAGTTAAAATCAATACCATAGGCCAGCAAAAAAGGATCCTTCAAATGTGACCAAAATTCACTAAAATGCACAAATTCATGGCAGAATCATGAGAAAAACAGGGTTTTTACCCTTCTTTATAGCCATGAAGAAACCACTAAATGTGTTCATATCATGCTCATACGTTTGGAAAAGCATAAGGACGTCTTTGGCTACAGGTTGGTACCAAATAAGGTGGTATAGAAGATCTTAATTAGCCAAGTCAGCCCCTCTAATAGTGTCCGACTCAAGGTTACCTAAATCTCTAAGTGTCCAACTCAAGGAAACTTACTCTACTATTCCAATCAAACAAACAAACATTAAGGAATTAACTTGAAAATCTGTGATAATTATAGGTTATTCACCACGGGAGAGGGAATATGTGATTTATCAACTGAGGGCTTTAGCCGAGGTGTGATAAACACATGTAATAAACACATATTCCTGATCTCGTGGTGAATAACCGGCTTATAACATGAGACAAACACTCAAGCAGTCAAACATGAAACGATAAGTGGACATCAAAGAATATCAGAATTATCGCCCTGAAATACTGGCATGTGATTGGCTGACAGTAGTGTCAAATGGTACACCACTGATTATGATGATATGCCTGGTGTATATTTTAGGCTTATTGCTTTTAGGTCCAATATCTTGCTGTCGAGAAAAATCTTGAGATTTTGAATTGAATCACTAAAGTTAGATTGCTTGGCTGAAAAACCTCACAGTCTATCCAAATTGGTTTTTAAAATTAAGTTCACATTTTGTCCTGATAATTAATTTCTAGTTGCCATGGAAACTAAGTTGTAAACTAATAACTATCCTAAATAGATAATGTATACCATTGTATGGTTTTGGACTAATCTTCATGCTAATTTTTGCTCTTATTACATAAAAACATAGGCTGCGCGGCAGCATACCCTCGGCTAATCAGCAGCTGAACAGGCCTTCGTACATGTTATGCAGATGAGGCGGAATTTGCTGATTTGAGCACATAAGGCTCAATCCCAGTTAAATGGGCAAATTCCAAAAAGAAAGAATATTTGAAGATTGTTGGCTGTCATTTCAAGTAGAATGGTTCACAATTGTAGAATTTGGCAGTAATTTAGAAAACGCATGTAGAAATACAATCATACACAATATACATATAATTTGTGATAGCAACTGGGCTAAATTCCATGTTAAATTCCCGAAAAAAGGAAGAATAGCACTTGATGGTCACTGAGGGGTTTCACATAAATCAATTGCTGTGTCACCAATTTTGCAGGTATTAACTTTAGAAGAGCATGGAAATGTACCCAACAATAATGGCCTTCCTATAGAAAAAGTCATAAAGTTCTCCTTTTAAAATGGATAAGTAAGATTTTAAGCAGGGCTTTGGAGTCGGAGTCGGGAGTCGGAGGTTTTTGGGTGGAGTCGGAGTCAGAGTCAGAGTCGGAGTCGAACTTTGATTGTCAGGTGGAGTCGGAGTCCGAAATTAAATTGACGAATCCTGACTCCTCAAGATAATTAATATAATTACAAAAACACAGTTACAAAAATATGAAATGTATTCCAAATTTTAAATAAAACTTCCTTAACAAGCATTCATTTACAAAATCCTATGAAAACTTTTTAGAATTACCTTTTCTCCCCTGATAAACATGAATTATTTATGGGCAAAAATGCCGACAAGCAGAGTCGGGAGTCGGAGTCATAATTCAGGAGGCCCAAGGAGTCGGAGTCGGAGTCGCTTTTCAGAAAGCCAAAGAAGTCGGGAGTCGGAGTCGGTTCAATTATTACCCGAGTCTAACCCGACTCCAAAGCCCTCATGAAGAAAAGTCACATAATTCTTGTAAATTAATATAAGATTCAGGGCCATTTTAATCATACTAATATTTGCGGATTGTAAAAATTAAGAACTTTATTAAAAAGTTTGAAAAGTCTAGTTTTTGGTTCAATTTACGGTTTTGCAAAATATTGAGAATTCTATTCACAGGAGGCCAAAGAAGGTAGAAAAGTTATTTTGTCGTTTTTCAATGTAAATTACGTTACCATGCCCTACAGGAAAGACCAATAAAGGTAGAAAGCAATTATTTTGCATTTCAGTTTGCCTTAAATATCTCAGATGATCTGGCAAATTTTACGAATTTGTGATAATTGTTTTTCCACTGAGAAGGGAAAAACTGTGCAAATGTGTGTAAATTTGTTCCAAACTGTGTAAATTTAATTATGTTACCATTTCTGATTTTAACCT
Organism: Platynereis dumerilii; assembly: GCA_026936325.1. Classification (NCBI taxonomy): domain Eukaryota; kingdom Metazoa; phylum Annelida; class Polychaeta; order Phyllodocida; family Nereididae; genus Platynereis; species Platynereis dumerilii. The sequence goes on along the minus strand of JAPTHN010000052.1, from coordinate 708,665 downwards.
GTAAAATTGCATTGGAAAGTTGAAAAATGAAACTTTAGATTAGTGAAAGATATTCCAGAAACGACTACTTTTGACAATACAGTGATCCCTGCGTTGCAAGACCCCCTGTCGTAAGACCGACTTGTCTTCTGTGACCGCCTTTCTCCCGCACTAAGTAGTATTATTAGTGTATTTTGCCCCCCGTATATGAAAGGCTATGATTCTCACAGCAATAGAGAGATCTCTTCGAGAGCTTTAAAATGATAGTTGTTACGTCTCTGAGAAAAGTACAGCACATTGATTCCCTGGACACTCTGACAACAAATATGCAGCAATAGGAAGGATTCATCTGTGGTAGATTCTATGGGTGGCGAATAAGATTATGACTAACAGAAAAAGTGGCTAGGCTGTCTACCTATACAATCTATTTTAGTATTAACACTAAAAAGATGCATAAGCCCATAATTCATACCTTTTAAGAAAAACAAAACATTACTATTTTAAATTTATACTTAATTTGTACCAATAACAGATAAATTTGAAAATATTAGCATGCACTTAAGTGGGTTAAATGTTGTTTAAACATGGTCATGGGGGTAACACAATAGGGGCATAACAATAGCTGAAGAGAAAAAACAAAAGAACCATACCTGAACTGTCTATACAAAATAACACTAATGGCACTGCTGACACACAGATAACATAAAGATGTGTTTGAAGTAAAATTGTTAAATAATTACTTTTTTCTTCTAGTACAATTCTGTAACCAACCCTTTGGTTGCACATGTTACATAGCCCATAAGCCTCACATGGACTTGATAATCAAAAGTCATATCTCAGCATCTACTTGGCCTAGTGTTGTGATTCAATTTCAAATTTAATTTCATGTTCAAAATTTAAAAAACTAAGGTGACATCATTGCAGTTTGGACTCATATCTTTAAAAAAGGGAAATTTTGATAGAACGTTGAGGATGTTATGTAACTGATTATAGCCACCCTCTTGGTTTTGGTAATGAGAGAGGATCAGCAGGGCAGACAATAGCCTCTGACATCATGTTATGTAATGCAGACTCCCTGGCACCATGGCTCCATTCAACAAATACTCTACCCCCTACCTGACCAATGAAGATATTTGTTCTCTTCAAAATGCTTAAAGAAATTGGGATGAGTCTTGGAATTAATAAATAAAAGACAGATTTGTCTAAATAATAATATTACGATAAGATATCTCCTTTCAAACCTCAGAAATTCCATTTTTGCTCATGATGTCTCAAAGAAAATCTCCTTGACTTCAATGTTATGAAGCATCATATTGCCAAATTTCTTGCCATCATAAACTTTATTTCAATCAAATTTATACAAAAATATCTCAGAATTTAAAAGGTGATGTGAAATAAATGAATTATATCCTATTTATCATGGATATTAATGATTTAATATGGCAAATACTTATTTTATGAAGTTTTTCAAAATTGGTTGAAACTGAGCATAACTGATAACTGGTTGCCATGGCAACAATAATTTAAATTTAAAAAATAGAAGCCATTACCAGCTATCTTTTGATGCATGATACATCAAAATCATTCAACTATATTTTGTACAATTACAAAATTAAGAATTTATTTCAATCAATCGTTGAATTATTATTGACAGTTTATGGTATATTATTGTGGTTTCCATGGCAACCCTTTGTCACTTTCTAGGTTAAGGGTGTTCTGTGACTAAATACTGAGGTTCAAATGCCTTTTCAAAACCACAATTACATTGGAAACATTATTACATGACTGCAAACTGTTGAAACTGCCTATTTTTTGCCCTATCTTAGAAATTGATGATGTTTGGAGGCATTTGTTACCATAGAAACAAAACAAACAACTTGTTTTAAGTTGTAAAACTAGTTGACTGATATAACTAATAGGGTTGGGTAGATATATGATTAAATTGCAAAAACCATTGGCTATGCATTTGATCAGAAAGATGCATTTGAGGTTTGTTGCTATGGAACTGGCTACAGCTGTGTTTCCATGGCAATGGTAAACTTTTAAATTGTTAATTGCATTCAAAGATGAATATTATATCAAAATTAAGTCCATTCATCAAATGAATTTGAAGAAAACATGGGAACATGCCCCTCCTTAGCTCCAGGTTTATAAAAGTAATTTTAAACAAACATTAAATCAGTCTCTATAGCGACTATATTATATGAGATATTTCCAATATTTATGATTCGACCTATCGGGAGAATCATCTTGTTTTCTTTGATTTTATTATTATTATTATTATTTTTTTCTTGGCCAGTAGGTTTTTGTGCTAGAGACTTGAAACTTGGTACATATATAGTCCATGGTTAGTACTTCATTTTGGGAGAAGATGGTTGACCTTGACCTTGAACTCAAGGTCACAGGTCATCTCAAAGTCGAAAATTGGAAAACTTAAAAGTGGAATAACTTTTTTAATATTACAAGAATCAATTTGAAACTTTGGAATATATATATAAACATGTATCCCAACATTTGTAACCCATAATTGTTTTTGTGCAATGAGGGTAAGGGGGTAATTACCCCAATTTGACTAAAACAGGTTTGCACAGGTTTCCAGAAAAACTAAGCAAGCTAGAAACTCAGTTCTTTCACTGATAGGTAGCCTGACTAACCATTCAAGGTAAGTGATATTTTATATTTTGATTATGTGAAGGGGTAACTATGTAATGGGGTGTTGAAAATAGGGTGTTTTGCCCCAAGAGTGAAAACATTGTAAAACTTTGGTTTTAATGAAAGGATTTCAATGATAGTCTGGTAATATATTAATGGTTTCTGTATTATGTAATCCTTGTTGCCCGAAGCTTGGTAATTACCCCCCAAAAAGGGGTAAATGTCTATAACTTGTGATTGACCTGGACGATTTTCTTCAAATTTTGCACACGTTTGGGAATTTGACTCAGGCACATATTAAACGAATAAATTTAACAGTATTGCCAACATAGGGTATTTACCCTCGTAATCAATGCCAAAAGGGGTGAATATATATTTTGAGGAGTTATGTTGTTCAAAATGGAATATCAGCTGTATGTTTGGTCTACGGGTATCCGGTTGGATTTTACTGGATGAAAAGTTTCTGTTTTGGGTAATTACCCCCAAAAGGGGTAAATGTCTATAACTTGTGATTGACATGGACGATTTACTTCAAATTTTGCACACGTTTGGGATATTGACACAGTCACATATTAAACAAATAATTTTAACAGTATTGCCAACATAGGGTATTTACCCTCGTAATCAATGCCAAAAGGGGTGAATATATATTTTGAGGAGTTATGTTGTTCAAAATGGAATATCAGCTGTATGTTTGGTCTACTGCTATCCGGTTGGATTTTACTGGATGAAAACTTTCTGTTTTGGGTAATTACCCCCAAAAGGGGTAAATGACTATAACTTGTGATTGACATGGACGATTTACTTCAAATTTTGCACACGTTTGTGACATTGACTCAGACACATGCTAAAAGGAAAAAATTCACAGAATAGGGTGATTTACCCTCGTAATCAAGTTCTAAGGGGGTAAATACATATTTTGAAGAACTTGGTTGTTTAAAATGGAATATTAGTTGCACGTTTGGTCTAGGTTATTCGTATGGATGTTACGGGATGAAAAGTTTCGGTTTTTAATAATTACCCCCAAAAGGGGTAAATGACTATAACTTGTGACTGACATGGACGATTTACTTCAAATTTTGCACACGTATGGGATATTGACTCAGGCACATGTTGAAAGAGAAAATGTTACAATATAGGATAATTTACCCTCGTAATCAAGGTCAAAGGGGGGTAAATACGTATTTTGAGGAATTTGGTTGTTTAAAATGGAATGTCAAGTTTATGTTGGATCTAGGCTTGTACTTAATGGATGTTACTGGATGAACAGTTTCGGTTTTAGGTAGTAACCCCCAAAAGGGGTAAATGGCTATATCTTGTGATTGACATGGACAATTTTCTTCAAATTTTGCATGGGCTAAGTGTGTCTACTTTACGACATAATATAAGTAGAAACTTCAGCTTACAGGGTCTCTACCATAATAGTCCGACATAGTCTCATATAATTTGTTTTACTCATATATTTGAGGTCGAATCATTGCCTAACCTTTTTAAAGGTTGAATACTAGTTTTGTTTAAGATTGTCCACAAAGAGATGCTCTATTAATATCGTAACCAAATTTTTGCTTGTATATTTATTTTTTCTCTCCACATCAAACATATTAAGACTGTCTTTTAAAAAATTGATGATTTTTTATATTGCTGTTACCATAGCAACACACAAGCACAATGTAAACAACAATTTTTGCATGCATCTGAGAGAGTTGGTCATGAAGGTACTGTGTGCCAAAATTGAAATTGTTCCTCAAAGCAGAAAGAAAGTTATTCAATAAGATGTTGTTCATTTGTGGGTTATAATTTTTTCAAGAGTGTTGCCATGGAAACTTGAATAAAAAAAATCCTCCGAATGGGAATTCTGGGGAATTTTTTTTGGTGAAACTAGAGATTTCAAGGATTCATTCGGTACCAAATTTGTACTGTTATGAAGAGGTCCAGGGTCAACCCCACTTTTTACTGGCCTATTAGTATATATAATACATAATTTCTTGATTTTTTTTAAATATATATTTTTTATGTATATTAAGATTATTATTATTTTGTTTTCAGTATATGTTATAATTTTGTTTGTTAGAAGTTCTTACCAATGTAACATAAAAATTATTTGTATTATTAACTATACGTCAATATATACATTTTTTTGTATCGTGACTGAGGAAAATGATATTGTTTATAATTGTACTTAATTTATGTATTTTGCTAAATAATTATTTTCCAATAAAAGAACTTGAACTTGATAATGGGGTTCTATCATGTCATAAAGGCAGTAAGATGCATAAGAAAAAAAAAGTACTGCACTGTAAAATTAAATGTTACTGAATTAATTGAGTGTGTGAATATTAAAGCAAATATTCAAATTCCTATGGTTAATATAATTTTTGTTTTAAATATTTCTTGACACTGATTCTGACAAGCTTCTATAGATATTCAAATTCAAATTTGATCCCATTATAATACAGACAGCAAGGAGGTAAGACCTTGCAAATAAAGTGTGCCATTATGCGTTCACCTAAAGTTCTGAAGGTAAAAATGAAATATTCTGCCATAGTTCTACAGTCGGGTGCATCGTCTGCCCCTACATTTTTAAAACATCATGCACTTTTGCATGATTGTTCCCTTGTATCATAAAAGAAGTCTTGCAAAATTTAGGAAAAAATTCTAAAGCCAAAGAGTGGCACAACAGCCATGAAATCTCAGTATTAGGTAATATTTTTGTGATTCGCGGTTATAAATTATATCGTCAATCTGTATTAAAATGATTCCAGGATGGCACAGTTAGATTCTTTAGAAAGAGAGCTTTAATTTGAATACCAGCATCAATGGTTTCCATTGGGTAGAAGTCGCAATCGTGTTGAGATATTTTCTTTTTTATCAGGTAAAATGCATTAAATGAAAAAAGGGATGTTAATATGACTTTGGGAAATCAAATAAGTCTACAAAGTGAGAATAATTATGGTCTACTACATCATTTCATAAAACCTTGATTGAATTATGAGGTAGTCAGAAGAAAAAGAAAGGCAGAACGGTGTGTTGATGAACTGTTGTATTTCTCATATCTACATGTAATTTATGCAAATTGGCACATTTGAATCTGATTAATAATTATCTAGAAAAAATACAACATTTCCTACTTTCTTCAGCAAAGAGTTCCTTATGTTTTATTCTAATGATTATGTGAAAGTAAGGCGAAAGTTGACCTTTTAAGTTGATTTTTCCAAACATTTTGTCGTAACAGTCAGAAACTTTCGGCTTTCCAAAAAACTTAAGCATGATAAATTTTCAGAAATAGAGCTTTCTACCATTCAAATTAAGGACAATTTTCTTCTAAGAATAATTGTATATGAATTGAAATCACCCAACCAACCATAAGCTAGATATTTCTAACAGTGACTTTTCAAAAGATTTAAAAAAAAAAGATTTTGGACTCAACTTTGAAACTTTGACAAAGAAGTACCAACCATCCGGCTTATTGAAATTTTGCAGAATGTGTTTATACGATCAAAGGAACATTATGGCAAAAGTGCAAAAGAATATGTTACTTTTTTCATTTTTAGGGGGAAGATGATGCACACTATAATCTACAGACAAAAAAAACAAAGACAGATGTTATTCTCTCTTTTAAAGAATTTTCTTGTTTGGTCGTCAAACTGACATTTCGGAAAATATCTTTTAAAATTGAAAATAAAACTGTGCACCAAACTTTACTATCAATTGAGATATAGGGCAGGTTGACCTAACTTCAGCCTCTCACCCAACTTCAGCCCCCCTACAGAAAACTCCCTGTAATTAAATTGTGATGAGGCCAAGGTGCCAGTTTTTCAGTTTAAAGTCATTGTCAATGTGTTTAGAATAAACTATGAAAAATTTATGACCATTCCAACACAAGAAAGATGAATTTTACAGGCTTTCGTAGTGGACAGCATTTTGCTTGTTTGGCAAAAGTTAACTTAGTGACTTGGCTGTACCAATTCACCCAAACAGGGGCAACCCAAAGAAGGCTTCATAGGAAGGAAAAAATAAATTTCTTCGATAAATTAAGTTTTTTTCAATATTTTCTATTTGTTTATTCATGGAATTTGGTAATGGATAAGATATGTCTATTTAACCTAACTTCAGCCCCCATGGTCTTAACTTCAGCCCCACATAACCTAACTTCAGCCCCCAGGTTACCCAAATTCCAGCCAGTCTATCTCACATGAGAAGTTGGTTTAATCATCCCTGAATATCTATCTGTCTAAAAATGTAACTTTTGAAGCATTTTTAGGTCTGGCATAATGGAAGAGACTAGTTGCCTGAATTGGAGTTTAAAAAACAATTTTTTATCGTCTTTCCGTGAAAACGATACATTTTTTCCAGCTGATTTGAAATACTTTTTTGTAGGATTGGGTTTTTCAGACTGTAATGTTTTATATAAAGGTAAGCAATTAAGGACAAATTAAGTCAGTCAGCTGTTTCTATGACTATAGGATCAAGTGGTTGAAGCCAGGTACTGGTGGCTGAAGTTAGGTACATCCTAGGCTGAAGTTAGGTACTACGCGGCTGAAGTTAGGTACATGTCTCACTTTTGTCTTTGGATCACATTTGCACTGCCTTATAAGGCATATGGCCGTTTTTTCGCAATAAGGTCATGAAGAAGAGTGGAGGCTGGGGTTAGGTCCATAGCTACATGTTATTCCCATGAATAGCCAGCCAGTGACAAGCAATCAAAAACCAAAGTAGGCTGAAGTTGGGTCAACTTGCCCTAGCATCATTCTGACATTTTTGACAACCTGGCATGAATTGTGACTGTATTTCTACTTTGCAAAGTTTACAATTTGAAACTGCTCCAACTTGAACTTAAGCTAAATAATGAAATGCTGTTTTGTGTTGAATCTTTTGATGATTCCTAAACTTTTTGTAAGTGAGTCTCTGGCAGGAGCAGCTAGTAGCAAGTAATAGGAAAGAACAACATAATTATATAATCATTGTTTCGAACTAAAATCTCAGTGCAACAAATTTCAGTGCAACTCTGCCCTCACAATTACCTAGAACGACCTGGAACTGGATACTGCTACAGTGTTTGGCATGATTTGCAGAGTGGGGTAGATGCTCAAACCAAATGCGCAAACCATGCCTCAGATTATCCAGGTGTGAGTAGTCTGGCCAGCATCAGAGATGAAACTATGTTGAATTGGATTATGACTTCCTTCAATGTCTCACTGGCTGGAATCGCAAGTGGGTAAGCCTAGATTGTTTTCATTATCCACACTTTATGCAAATGCCCTTTACTTATAACAAGTTTCTAGAAAATGTATCATTTATCCACAAGATTGAGTCCTACATATCAGATTATCTCTCAGATAAATTACTTCCTAAATTATTTTGTGAAAGAATTAGTTTTGTTAGATATCAATATTTTGGCCTGCCGAGCTATGAGGTATATATATATATATATATATATATATATATATATATATATATATATATATATATATATATATATATATATATATATATATTCTGCACCAAAATTTGTGAGCCAATCAAGTGACACGAAATCAATCACATGCTATGCCAATAAATAACGATATTGGCGTGTGTTAAGTGTTATTGGTGCCTTAAGGCTATATTGGCGTCCTCAGTGCACAGGCACCTGAGTTAATGCAACAAATTCTCAATTATTGTTGAAAGAAACACAGCAACCTTTCTTTTATCAAAAATGCTAATTGATAATCGGGATAATTGACCAAATTCCAATAGAAACTTGTGTCACATTCTAAGTGAAAATATTTGCTGTGCACAGAAATCAATCTATTCGAACAAAAGCAATTAAAGCAAGATGACCTGATTGCAATGCACTGAATACCAATTGTCTGACATATAGAACTGAAAATAGGCCTACACATATAGTCTTTGAAACTTTAAAATATTTCAGATGAAAAAAAGGTTATATCAGAATAATATAAATGTCAATCAAATTTGCTAAACAGTTATGTATTAGGGATGTTTTAATAATTTCAAATTGAGACAGACAACTCTTTTATCTACAATTATGTATATAAGTCTGAAAATTTTGGTGTAGAATATAACAAATAGTGGATGTTGAATCGACAAATATGGAGTTTTATTGGCCTCAGCAGATAATATTGTTCTCGGCCTGCGGCCTCGACCAATATTACTGCTTCGGCCAATAAAACTCAATATTGGTCTCCTCACCATCGTCTATCTATATAATATATAGTAGTCATACCATGGGCATAATATTATGTGGTATACGGAGATATATACAGCCGAGGTGGTAAATATAACCCGAGGGCGTAGCCCGAGGGTTACATTTACCACCGAGACTGTATATATCCCGTATACCACAAATATGCCTTTGGTATAACTGATTTATACCATTATTCACTGTTTCAGGGGATTATTTTGTTATCATGTGTTTGGAGAAGAAGACCGATTTACTAAAAATGTCTCTATTTTATTACCAGACTGAGAGATACAAAAATTGTAATAAAATTTATCTTTATTAAACAAAATTAATAACTTATTTTTTAAATCAATATTCTAGAGTCAGCAACTTAAATTATGTTCAAGCTACAAAAGCTCCTGTAAACTCCAGAGTGAGGCTCAATGGCATCTGTCATGACGTCATGATTCAAATGCTGGCTTCTGATTGGCTGATTCAGTGTTTGTGCATTGTGATATCACCACTTGTCATGTGACCACTAAATATACGAGATATACGGCGATTTATACCATACTCGCTGATAAATCCTTCAATATTTACCATGATATATCTCGCCATATATCACGTATATTTAGTGGTCACGTGACAAGTGGTGATGTCACAATGCACAAACACTGAATCAGCCAATCAGACGCCAGCATTTGAATCATGACGTCATGACAGATGCCATTGAGCCTCACTCTGGAGTTTACAGGAGCTTTTGTAGCTTGAACATAATTTAAGTTGCTGACTCTAGAATATTGATTTAAAAAATAAGTTATTAATTTTGTTTAATAAAGATAAATTTTATTACAATTTTTGTATCTCTCAGTCTGGTAATAAAATAGAGACATTTTTAGTAAATCGGTCTTCTTCTCCAAACACATGATAACAAAATAATCCTCTGAAACAGTGAATAATGGTATAAATCAGTTATACAAAAGGCATATTTGTGGTATACGGGATATATACAGCCTCGGTGGTAAATATAACCCTCGGGCTACGCCCTCGGGTTATATTTACCACCTCGGCTGTATATATCTCCGTATACCACATATGCCCATGGTATAACTACTATATATATCATGGTAATTATTGAAGGATTTATCAGCGATCATGGTATAAATATGTGACCTGCTCCACCAAAATGAGTTCAAAGTAGGCAATCTGCATTTTCCAGAAATTAGCAAAATGTGTCAAAAGGTCACATTTTGATGATTTTTAGCAGTTGGTACCACGTTTTAGCCATAGTAATCCGCTTTCATTATTTAAGACCATCCTAGCCAAAAACTGATTATAAATTAGCTAAATTGGGTATCCTTCTTGATTTTTTTAGTTCTTTCATTGCAATGACGGGAAATTCAAATGCCATTTTCTCAAAGTTCGATGTTTCGTATCATCAATGTTTGAGATGCCATATCTTCGGATTGGATGGAGATATAAAGACAAATGAAACATCGTTTTAAAGCCAAATTCCAGTAGAACAAAGTCATTTTCACCACTAGATATGATAGCAGGCCGACTTTGAACCCATTTTGGTGGAGCAGGTCACATATATTTATACCATACTCGCTGATAAATCCTTCAATATTTACCATTATTTATCACCTGGTTGGCTGTGAATATCACTGTTTACAGTCAAAATATCAGGGCCTATGATATTGTAAAAAATACCACCCTTCAAAGGGGTGATATTTCTTAACAATGGTTATGACATCACTGGCATTTCAGATGCCTGATGACGTCACAAACCAAGCAATGGCGAAAACAATAGGATTGTGACGTCACCTCCATTGTTGCTCCATGGTGACTTCACATTTTTGTAATGGCAGAAAATAGTCCCTCTTTATAATCGAAAATTTGAGGTAAAACCAGGTGATAAAAACATAATATATCGCCATATATCACGTATATTTAGTGGTCACGTGACAAGTGGTGATGTCACAATGCACAAACACTGAATCAGCCAATCAGAAGCCAGCATTTGAATCATGACGCCATGACAGATGCCATTGAGCCTCACTCTTGAGTTTACAAGAGCTTTTGTAGCTTGAACATAATTTAAGTTATTGACGCTGGAATATTGATTTAAAATTTAAGTTGTTAATTTTGTTAAATAAAGAAAAATTTTTTGACCATTTTGATATCTCTGGTAATAAAATAAAGACATTTTTAGTTAATCGGTCTTTATCTCCAAACACATGATAACAAAATAATCCTCTGAAACAGCGAATAATGGTATAAATCAGTTATACCAAAGGGTTATATTTACCACCTCGGCTGTATATATCTCGGTATACCACATATGCCCATGGTATAACTACTATATATATATATAAAGAAAATTTGCATGGAAAAATACACAGAATTATAATATACTTAAGGTGGTTCGATACTCGTGAACTTTCCAAGATAGGATTTCTTAAAAACAGTTTAGAATGATCCAAAATATAGTTTATAGCAAGGATATGTAAACAAAAGTGGTCGCTACCAGCCTGTAAAAAAATATATTTGGGGTTATGTACCAGAAAGTCAGTCCACGCAAACCTGAAAAACTAATTTTTTTTCTTATTTTTCCTACTGTGAAGTTTGTTCTGCCATTCAGTGGTCATGCATCCCATATTATGCAATGAAGCATGAAATTAAAGAAGACACTTTCATGGAAAAGGTGATTGCAATTTCAAAGAGATATATTTAGTTTAAAGGACTTTCCAAGGGGCTGGGAATATAGGTTTCCATTTTGACAATTTTAACTTTTTTTATAAACTATGGCGCTAAAAAAAATTGACGGGCTAGGATTTTTCATTTCTTTGTCATTTATTTCTAAAAATAGTTGTGAACAACATGATGATATAGACAGGCCTTCCTACCACACTTCAAATTGATATAAACATTTATTTATATCACAAAGTCATTTTAGAGAAATTAGACCTGCTTGCCGAAAATCGCCTGTAAAAATGTTCTATTTTTAATATCTAAAGAAACGTCGGCTGTATATAGTACTCTTCATGGCGAATCTAATGCTCCAAACGAGAAGTCTCTAACCCTAATAGAAGTGGCACAAATTGCAAACGAAGCGGCCGACGCATGAAATTCTCGAAATTAAAAAAAAATCTTGAAGCAGTGACAGCAGAGTGGTGACGTTACCATAGATAGGGCCTGCCTGGCTGCGCGGTAATATGTGCAGGTGACGTCATTTCGTGGGTAGCGAGCCACCTTAAGAAGACATGACTTTAACACATGTTTAGTGATGTTTTAATCTGAAACCAAACCTGTGAGATCAGGTACTAGTTATTCTGTTTAAAATACCATGACTGGCATTTCTAGATATTGCTTAGCAAAAATATTATCTAAAGTAGCAATTTCTGCTTATTCAAAATAATTATTGTCAAACCACATTGCAGCCTTTGGATTGGTCTCTATGACACTGGAAATGACATCTTTGCCTGGAGAGATGGGAGACCATTCTGTCCTTGGATCACAAACGACTCTTCAAACTGTGGACCCAACATCCCCTGGGTAGGATTTCCAAATGGAATAAACCAACGACCAGGACAAGAGTCGTGTGTTACCCTCCATCATAAAGTCTGGAATGAGACAGATTGCTCAGGGATATTCCAGTTCTATTGTGCCAGCGTGCAAGTAGGAGGAGGTTTGTAATCTATTAACTCTAATATTTGTTAGCATTCTTTAAGAAGATTGAGAATTTTGGAATAGTTTAGACAGTGACTAAAAGAGTCTCATCTATGGCCAGTATCATTACTATTCAAGAAAGTCACTTGTACTGCATTGAGAGAAGCACGTGCAATTGCATGGGAAGTTGGTTGTGTGATGATCCTTGCGATAATTTACTCATATTGTTTAATCCAAAATTGTTTTTATAAGGGGGGATGTGTAAGTTTCCCTGAGTCATATTGCAGTTGAACTGCAAGCCTCCCCTCTTAGTCTTTTTTGGTATTTCTGTACACTTGTAGATGGCTTCCTTTACCCCTCTTTAAACCAACAGTTGTGAAGTCCTCGATGTTCACTTTGTGTGAACTTGCTTCGGTGTGGCTGCAGATGGCAGAGTAATATGTATCTCCACTATTGGTTCTCCTGTGCAGGCTAACTCCGGCATTCAATGCCTGTTTAGTTTTCCCGATGTATTTTCCATTGGGCCTTATGACTCAACCACCCTTTGCTACACAAGCTATGTGTCATCAGAGTGCTCCAGTATAGAGCCAACTCTGTTGTCAGTTACCCATGTGAGCTAAACAAGGAACTCCCATCAGATAAAGAAAGCCTCACAACACAACGTCTTCCCTAAATGGACCTCTCTCACAGTCCAGCGATATGCAGAAAGAAAACATGTACAGCAAAAAATGTAGCAGAACCGGGGAACAGCGCTCCTGAACAAAATGCAAGATTTTCAAAATATACCCAAAAAGTTACAAATGTAGCATGAAAGTAGAAGGCCTCAGTTTCGCATCGTAAAAATCAAAATATTCTGTAGGGAAAATTTGAAGATATTTGAATTTTAAATTTTTGATTTATCACACCCCTTTAATTTACATCATTACCAGGCAGTATCAGCCAATAAATCACTCAACAATTCAATAATGGAGTAAATTCCTTGCTTTACATGTTTATTATGACATCTCATTGCAATCGAACTGAAGAAATCATTTAGATAGGACTTATGTGATAAATATAGAATGGAGTGAGTTGCAAATTCTTATGATCATGTTTTTTTGGTAAAAGTAAATCTTACTGCCTGCTAACTTACTTTTATGACAGCCTGTATGTAATATGAATTGGAATGCATGGTGGTACGGCAGAGATTATTCAATAATTGGGATGATTGCTGTTCTTGATTCGATAGCTGTTAAAGAGTTTCTCAAGTTTTGAGTGACAACTCTCGACAACCTGCTCAGAAAAGAGGCCCAGTGCCTTCATCATCTGTTCAATGAACACTGGCACTTGACGGAGAAGGATAATTATGAACATTAGTAGCGAAAGAAATCCCCAATTCTTGGATTGCTGAGCATCATCAATTGTAAATCCATATGAGGCTTGAGGGGCATCTCAAAGTGTGACAAAAGCAGTGTGAAACTTCACTCAGTGTTGAGGTGACAAGATGCTCAGCATTTCAGGGTTTGCAAGGACCTTGTTGCCCCAATTACCCTCAAATGTACATCCATGGCGCTGCTCATTTTAGATGTAAAGAGCCTCAAGCCAGTGATCAAGATCTGGGAAGAGTTTCTTCAATCAGAATATATGTTATTCCCAATCCACAACTTAATTGCAGTGCAGGAGGAGGTACAACAGCAATAACAGGGGTTGAAGGCGGAAATGTTGCCCCTTGACAGATAGTGGTAAATTTGCAACAGATGTAATACTGCTTTAATGCGGTTTCGCTGGCACTTTCATTTGTCCATTTCTGTTTTTGGAGTGAAACTGCTTAATACAAAGGTCAGAATCACTTTTATGTCAGTGGAACTTAGTCTCGACACCTTCCTATAGATAACAAATAACAAACTTTTTTCCGAGCATCGGAATGTTCCATCTCAACACCAAAACCAAGTAAGTCCTTAGAATTAGATAAAACTGAGAAGTTCAATGAAAACACTGCATGCTATGAAGCCCAAGACCATTGATGTTGGTATTCAAAATGAAGGTCTAATTGAGCCCTGTCCAACTATACCAGTTTCATTGTCTTATCTCTTAAATTGATTGAATTATCCAATACCGCGAATCTGCGCACCAAAGCGAAAAATGTCTAAAAACTTGAAATTTCAAATGGATTTCCTCAAAAAAGTATTGGAGTTAGAGACCTGAAATTTTGGATTTGGCCTTTTGACATGAAAATGTCACTATCCCAATTTGTCCAAAATTGAAATTCAAAGATTTTTGCAAAATCAACCTACCCTAATACTGCATTCCAGCAGACGCTGCAGACCCCCTGCTCTCGCATGTGGAAATACACATGGGTCTAGTATTTTTGGGAAAACTGAGGATCATTTGCCGCCCAGGCCCGCCCTTCCCCCCCCCCCCCGAGAAAAAGCCTAGGTGCGCCACTGGTTAAGATGTAAAGTTTATGTACAGGTCTCATTCCACCAAACTTGATGTGTGACCAGCTATTATGAAAATCAGGTTGGTATCTCACACACAAAATGGAAAATGTGCGTACTTTAAACTTTGTGATGGGAGCTGTCAGTTAGCAGGGGTACTTAAATGTTGATAACAGTGTGAGATTGGAGCGATAAAAAGGGCATTCCAGGTAGGAAACAAGTTTGTGTCTGTTTAATATATTGTTTCTGTGGTTGTTGAGACTGAACATATGTGGAAGCACATGCCAGATTGACTGAATAATGTCTGGATGCAGAGCACAACTCTTAATTTTATTTTTTTTTAACGTGTCAAGTTTTTGAAACTTTTGACTTTGTTGCAGCTGCACTAGGTTCCTTGGATAATCACACAATTAACATAAAAGACTGAAACTAATAAACGTGGTTTTCCAATGGTACCAAGTATGCATTTATATATATTATTGCTGTTGTGATTAAGATCTGTGTCTAAAATCTTGAATAAGACGCATGTTTTTTAGGTTTGACCTGATTTGGCGGTAGGCATGGTCATTTGACCAAAGACATTACATGACCAGTCATAATGGACGTAGTAGTTGCCTGGTTGGCTGAATATAGTCTGGCTGTTGAGTGTTTCTCCGAAAAGGACAAGTCAATTTGTGAAATTTTGAACTTTGCTGCCATGGCAACCAGTGAACATGGGTACTTGTACAAATTACATGCAAAGGCAAGGTTTAACCCTATGAAAAGGGCCTTCCAACACGACCACATTTGTGTACATAGCTCAAATACTGTTGCTACAAAAGCTCATCTTATTGAATAAAATCTTCAAAAAATGCAATTTTCCAAGGTTTTGTGTTGTGGTCAGCATGGTCATGTGACCCAGAAAGTCACATGGCCAATAAAATGTGCAACATGATTGTACAAGCCCAGTTTGTTTATTTGAAGTCTGGATGTGGAGTAAGTCACTAAAAAATGAATTTTCCTGTTTTAAGTCAAATTTGTGTAATTTTGAACTTTTTTTCCATCGCAACCAGTTTCCATGGATACTTATATGCATTAAGTGTGCAATGAAGTCCTATAAAATAGGCTATCCAACAAGGCCACATTTGTGCATATTGTGCAATTGTTGCAGCTATCGCGGTTGAAAATGTTGTATGAAATCTTTTAAAAATGTTAATTTCTCAGGTCTGACCTTGAATTGTGGTCACCCTGGTCATGTGACCGAGAAGATCACATGACGAATAACATGCATAATTATGGTTGTACATGCCCGGATGGTTAAATGATGTCTGGCTGAGGAGTAAGTCCCTAAAAATGAATTTTCAAGTTTTCAAGACAAATTTGTGCAATTTTGAACTTTGTTTCCATGGAAACCAGTTTCCATGGATACTTAAACACATCACATGTGTAATGAAACTCTATAAAATGGGCTATCCAACAAGACCACATTTGTACATATTGCACAATTATTGTAGCTACAGTGGTAGAAAATGTTGTATGAAATCTTAATAAAATGTCAATTCCTCAGGTTTGACCTTGAATTGTGGTCACCTTGGTCATGTGACCCAGAAGGTCACATGACCAATAATATGCCTCATTATGGTTGTACATGCCTGCTTGGTTGAATGAACTGGCTGTCGAGTAAATCCCTAAAAATGAATTTTCCAATTTTCAAGTCAAATTTGTGTCATTTCGAACTTTCTTGCCATGGCAACCAGTTTCCATGGATATGTATATAAATTTTGTGTGATATGGAAGCTTATAACAATGGCTTTCCAGTGAGACTAAATTTATCCACATACTGGCATTATTGTAGCTACAGCGGTTAAAAATACTGTATGAACTCTTGAAAAAATGCTGATTTCTGAGGTTTGACCTCAAATGGTGGTCAGTATGGTCATGTGACCAAAAAGGTCACATGACCATCAAAATTAGTAATAGTGGTAGAACATGCCAGGTTGGCTTGATGAAGTTTAACTATGGACTAAATCCCTAAAAAATGCATTTTACTAGTGTAATGATGAGTGTCAAAATATTATGACTTGGTTGCCATGGTAACTGATTTGTGAAAAATTGCACCACTTTTCTTAACTGCATCCCCAAGTTCCATAATCTAGAGAATCTCGCGATTCCAACGATGTATAGATTGTCCATCCCTCTTTCGGGGTGAGCCAAATCCTTAAATAACGCAATTTTGAGCTCTTGGCTCCCAGACTATCGAGAAAAACCAATTTTTTTTAGCACTTCTAATCAAGACATAGAGTTCTACCATAGCTCAATCGAAATTTAGGTTCTGCATTAAATAAATCCAAAGTTTGAAGAGGATCTATTGGTAAACAAAGTCGGGCTGGCCGTTTGAAGTTGGTGAACAAAATCAAAACGTCAATGCTGCCTACCAATACTGAAATTTGTCGTTCCAAGTAACCCTCACATTTTCCCCAATTTCTCAAAAATGCAAAGATCAGCAAAGCCTAATCATAAAAGGATAATTGAACTTGAAGATCAGTTCACACTTCAATGGCAATTAAAACAAACACTGACACTTCAATGCCAATCAGACATTGTCAACAGTTACTATGCACACAATTAGGTCACCATGACCCAGTTAACTGCATTGATTGACCTTTGACCTGAAGAAAGCCAGTCTGTTTTCTTTATTATTTTATCCATGTCGAAAGGCACCAAAAGTTTATCAACGCAAGTTAAAATTCTGATGAGACTGTGTGCAGAGTTTCAATGACAGAGGTGAAACAGCACGGCTTAGCCAGTTGTCAAAACTTTCCAAACCTTCCTACCACAACAGAGATGCGCTTGCAAGCAAGCATCTCTAAAAACCATATACAGTCTTTGCATGAAGTAACGGTTGGAATCTCAGCATTATGTTTCCACCATTGATTCAAATTCTGATAAGTTACTACGATCATAGAAATACATAGAAGGGACATGAGGCTCTGGCAGATGAAGCAACCAAAGCCACCATCTTGGAACTGCCCTGAATACTGGCACAATGGACTGTGACGTCACCAATAACTGTGATGTCACTTATAACAATGGCATGACGTCACATCATAATTATTCTATTGTGACATCATGTCTCAGGGCAGTTCCAATATGGCGGATTTGGTGACCTCATCTTGAGGTGGCATCATACAGCCTCATGTCCGTTCTATGTATTTCTATGACTACGATAGGAGGTGCATTTTGACAAACCGTGTCCGTGGTTGCTTGCAATTTCTAAAAACCACCTTCCCCTTCAACCTTCCTACACTCAGTATGTGCATATTCATCTGAAAAGTAAATGGATGACAAACCTCCTCCAGTTTTTACTCTAGCACAATAGAACTGGAATATCCCTGAGCAATCTGTTTCATTCCAGACTCGGTGATGGAGGGTAACACACGACTCTTGTCCTGGTCGTTGGTTTTGTCCATTTCGAAATCCTACCCAGGGGTTGTTGGGCCCACAGTTTAAGGAGTCATTTGTGATCCAAGGACAGAATGGTCTCCCATCTCTCCAGGCAAAGGCGTCATTTCCGGTGTCATAGAGACCAATCCAAAGGCTGCAATGTGGTTTGACAATAATCATTTGAATGAAAAGAAATTGCTACTCTAGATATTTTTGCTAAGCAATATCTAAAAATGTCAGTCATAGTACACTCTTGATCAAAATGCTGGAATAATTTGGATTTTCAAGGTGTCAGAACTTCAAACTTCTAAAATTAGTGATTGAATGTGAGGAATTGCAAAGATTTGTTCTTCAGACATTAGATTTATGTATAAATGATATTATAAAAAATTTTTAGTGGCTAAGATTTATTTAAAAATTTTCTTCGGGTGACCCGGAAAAATTGATCATTTTCAGAAAAAAGTCATCAAAAATTGCATCATGGCTCAACAACATAGACACAAAATTTCAACTTAAGCAAAAGATACCAACTTAATCTTGATGTGTACAACCAAAAAAATCACAATATAATGCTCAATGCCACATGCATTGACTCCTACCTTCACTTGACTTGACATGGATTCCGCCAACCTGTTATTTACTTCTTATTGACCAATATGGCCATTCTTCAGTGAAAGTCTCTTGAACCTGTTTCAGATCAGTTGGTTGAACCTTCATCTTGTGTGCAATATGGTCCGAGATGTCCCTATAGTGTTATTTAGGCTCAAGTCTGGTAATGTTGCAAATGATGTTAAATTCTCAATTTTCTGGGTTTTTAAGGATTTGTGATGCCCTACAAGCTTGAGCATAGTCACAAATGAATAAAATGTTTGAAGTGAAGTTTTCTCTACACCGAGGTATCATTTCCTCTTCCAAAAAGCGCACACTCTTGACAAAAACGCTGGAATATTTTGAAAATTTTTCAAGTAAATTCCATCTCACTCAATATATCCCGCTACATGTTTCACAGAGCTGATGGAGAGATTTTTGTGTGATGGGAAGATGGCCAGATGTTGTCCAAATACTGCTTCATGGCCACAAGGGCTCAGGGTGGTGGTTCAGTGCCTGTTGGGCATGTCATCCAATATGATGGAAATGTGTGTCAGGATGTGCCTAATTGAAATGTCCCATCTATCTCCAATCTAAGTTTGTTGGAAGAGAAAATAGTACCGCAGTGTAGGGAACACTCCAGTTGAAACATTTCATTCATTTATGGCTATGTTTAAGCTTGTAGGACACCAGAAATCCAACAAAACCTGGAAAATTGAGATAATGGAGAATTTGCTGTTATTTGCAAATTCACCAGACTTGAACACTATCGGGACATCTTGGACCATATTGCACATAAGATGGAGGTTCAGCCAACTTATCTGGACCAGGTGAAAGTGACTTTCAGTGGAAAAATTGCCATATTGGTCTGAAAGAAGCAAGAAACAAGTTGATGGAATCCATGTCAAGTGAAGTGAAGGCAGAGGTCAATGCACATAGCATTCAACATGATATTGTGATGTTTTTTGGTTGTAGAAATCAAAATTAAGTTGGCATTTTTTGCTGATATTCAAATTTTGTGTCCATGTCGCTGGGCCATGATGCAGTTTTTGATAATTTTTTACTGAAAATGATCAATTTTTCCGGGTCACCCAAAGAAAATTTTCAAATATTTCTCAGCCACTAAAAATGTTTTATAATATTATTTATACATAAATCTAATGTCTGGAGAACCAATCTTTGCAATTCCTCACATTCAATCACTAATATTACAAGTTTGAAGTTCTGACACCTTGAAAATCCAAATTATTCCAGCATTTTGATTAAGAGTGTAATTTAATCCCACACTTGGCAAGAAATCTAAAATCCATGAGATATTCATTAAACTTTTGCCAAAGAGTTATTCAAAAAGAAAGCTTCCCAACTTAAAAAAAAATAGGTGGGCTATCCAATACAATTTTCCAACTATGATCTTTTCAAAATCTTATGTCATTACATGTACATTAAAACATACAGTAAAATACTAAAAAAGTGTGGCATTTATAACGAAAAGCAGCGTCACTTGAACAATATCCAAGAGATATATATGAAAAATTAAAGGAATATAGCTTAAAATACACTTTATTGAAAAACAAGTCTTTGAAGGGGAGTAACCAATGTTTTTTGAGAGTTACGTGGTGCACAATATGAGAAAATTATGAAAAACAGTTCAACAAAAACAAGTTCCCCTTAAAATAAACTTGAATATCTCAAAGATTCCTTCTCCAATTTTTATGAAAGTTGGATTGGATTATAGGCCTGTATATCGACCCAAATTGTGTGTATTTATAGTTTAATGCCATTATATTATTTCTGGCTGAGCTAGCAGCCTTCGAGTGAGCCTACCCCTGTTTTCAAAAATCTGTGGCTTTTCCAATGCATATGAACAATTTGACCAAGCGGGGGAGCCACCAGCTGGGGTATTTTTGTAGAACGATTTAGTTGCGTGGAGCACAATAGGTGGAGCAGCTGTATTCTGTGGGATTCAACTTTAAACAAAATAACTAGTACCTGATCTCACAGGTTTAGTTTCAGATTAAAACATCACTAAACACGTGTTAAAGGCATGCATTCTTGAGTTTAATAGAATTGTGTGTAGTTTATATACATATATATATATTGTATACATATCGCTTATAGCTTGGCAGGCAAAAACATTAATATCTATCAAAACTAACTCTTTCACCAAAGAATTCAGGTAGTAATTTATCTGAGAGATAATTTGACATGTTGGACTCAATCTTGTGGATAAATGATACATTTTCTAGTAAATTGTTATAAGTACAGGGCATTTGCATAAAGTGTGGATAATGAATCCATCAAGGCTCACCCATTTGTGATTGTAGCCGGTCGGGCTTGGAAGAAAGTCAGAATCCAATTCAGTGTAGTTTCATCTCGGATGCTGGCCAGACTACTCACACCTGGATAGTCTGAGGCGTGGTTTGTGCATTTGGTTTGAGCATCTACCCCACTCTGCAAATCACTTTCCAGAAGTCTGTAGCAGTATCCAGTTCCAAGTCTCCCTTGGTAATTGTCAGGGCAGGCTGGTTGTGCTTGAAATGTAAGGGTTAAGAGAATTTCCGTCACTATTGATATATTTATATATAAAGTAGTTGTACCATAAGTCCATAAGTACATGTATTATACGGAGATCATATGCAGCCGCAATAGTAAATATGACCCAAGGGCATACTTATTGATGATTAGATGAGAAGACTGGGAATCTGGAACATACCCTATCAGGGTCTTAATTAACCTCCCTTTTTTAAGTGCATCAATTTATGACAATTTATAACAATAAATGTTGTAGTTGAAATTCACAAAAATAATTTTTTGATGGGAAAAAAAATTATTATGCTAGGAGATGAGGTTAGATGGGAAAAAAAAAACTAAAAGAAACTAAAAGGCCAGAATTCAGATGTTTAGATATATCATTAATGATAGATAGCGTATTAAAAATTAATATTGGATTATATAATTATTAGTTGTGCAAATATAACAGTTACTAGCTGTTTGCCCATTGGGGTTTGACGCTTTTCAAAACTGCAAAAAAAAAGGCCAACTACCAGAAACCGCATTTCAAAGATGATACTCCAAGTTTTTTCCAAGGAAACAATGATGTTTATGGTATCTTTAACATGTCGCAAAATAGTCCACAAGGGCCAAATTATGTTTTTTGATTAAGAGTTTTTCAGTTTGGTGCTGCCAATATAACTGTTTTCTGGAATTTCGTAATTACACATTGAAGAAGATAATCGAAGAAAACCCGCCAATTCATTTCTTCTTTTATGACAAATAGACATTATAATGAAGTTTATTAGTTTCATCAGACTTTCTTGTTTATCATCAGTTTTTATATCCATGAAAAGAAAAAAGCATGGAATTGAGAGTATAGTATACCTTGGGTAACCCCTTTAATTCCACCTGTGAACCCCAAATAATGTCCTATTGATGTCAACATGTTAAAGATACCATAAACATCATTGTTCCCTTGGAAAAAACTTGGAGTATCATCTTTGAAATGCGGTTTCTGGTAGTTGGCCTTTTTTTTTGCAGTTTTGAAAAGCATCAAACCCCAATGGGCAAACAGCTAGTAACTGTTATATTTGTACAACTAATAATTATATAATCCAATATTAATTTTTAATACGCTATCTGTTATTAATGATATATCTAAACATCTGAATTCTGGCCTTTTATTTTCTTTTAATTTTTTTTTTCCCATCTAACCTCATCTCCTAGCATAATAATTTTTTTTCCCATCAAAAAATTATTTTTGTGAATTTCAACTACAACATTTATTGTTATAAATTGTCATAAATTGATGCACTTAAAAAAGGGAGGCAGTGACAACAGCGTTGTAAATTCAACTTGTCACTGCCTCCTTGACTACAACTGACGTAACTTCATATAAATTGTATTCTAACTTAATTGTTTGTTAAATTTTGGTCTAATAAAAACATCTGAAATCTGAATCTGAATGTGCATCTGCAAGTTACCCGATGGCCCAATGGTCTAGAACACTTGTCCCCTGGCTTTGAGCTCATGGGTTCAAATCTCTCCAGGGCTTGGAACTCACTCTAGTCCGAGCTCACAAACATTAAAGGGAGGCAGGTTGTATCCAGTATTTCATGCTGGGGCCTTTGAAAGACCCTGATAGTGTACCTTCCAGACTCCAAGTCTTCGCATCTCATCATCAATAAGTATGCTCTTGGGTCATATTTACCATTGCGGCTGCATATGATCTCCATATATATTTATGGTATAACTACTTTATATATAAATATATCAATAGTGATGGAAATTCTCTTAACCCTTACATCTCAAGCACCACCAGCCTGCCCTGACAATTACCAAGGGAGACTTGGAACTGGATACTGCTACAGACTTCTGGAAAGTGATTTGCAGAGTGGGGTAGATGCTCAAACCCAATGTGCAAACCACGCCTCAGACTATCCAGGTGTGAGTAGTCTGGCCAGCATCCGAGATGAAACTACACTGAATTGGATTCTGACTTTCTTCCAAGCCCGACTGGCTACAATCACAAATGGGTGAGCCTTGATGGATTTCATTATCCACACTTTATGCAAATGCCCTGTACTTATAACAATTTACTAGAAAATGTATCATTTATCCACAAGATTGAGTCCAACATGTCAAATTATCTCTCAGATAAATTACTACCTGAATTCTTTGGTGAAAGAGTTAGTTTTGATAGATATTAATGTTTTTGCCTGCCAAGCTATAAGGGATATGTATACATATATATATATATAAACTACACAAAATTCTATTAAACTCAAGAATGCATGCCTTTAACACGTGTTTAGTGATGTTTTAATCTGAAACTAAACCTGTGAGATCAGGTACTAGTTATTTTGTTTAAAGTTGAATCCCACAGAATACAGCTGCTCCACCTATTGTGCTGCACGCAACTAAATCGTTCTACAAAAATACCCCAGCTGGTGGCTCCCCCACTTGGTCAAATTGTTCATATGCATTGGAAAAGCCACAGATTTTTGAAAACAGGGGTAGGCTCACTCGAAGGCTGCTGGCTCAGCCAGGAATAATATAATGGCATTAAACTATAAATACACACATTTTGGTCGATATACAGGCCTATAATCCAATCCAACTTTCATAAAAATTGGAGAAGGAATCTTTGAGATATTCAAGTTTATTTTAAGGGGAACTTGTTTTTGTTGAACTGTTTTTCATAATTTTCTCATATTGTGCATCACGTAACTCTCAAAAAACATTGATTATTCCCCTTCAAAGACTTGTTTTTCAATAAAGTGTATTTTCAGCTATATTCCTTTAATTTTTCATAAATATCTCTTGGATATTGTTCGAGTGATGCTGCTTTTCGTTATAAATCCCACACTTTTTTAGTATTTTACTGTATGTTTTAATGTACATGTAATGACATAAGATTTTGAAAAGATCATAGTTTGAAAATTATGTTGGATAGCCCACCTATTTTTTTTAAGTTGGGAAGCTTTCTTTTTGAATAACTTTTTGGCAAAAGTTTCATGAATATCTCATGGATTTTAGATTTCTTGCCAAGTGTGGGATTAAATTACGTACTATGACTGGCATTTTTAGATATTGCTTAGCAAAAATATCTAGAGTAGCAATTTGTTTTCATTCAAATGATTATTGTCAAACCACATTGCAGCCTTTGAATTGGTCTCTATGACACCGGAAATGACGCCTTTGCCTGGAGAGATGGGAGACCATTCTGTCCTTGGATCACAAATGACTCCTTAAACTGTGGGCCCAACAACCCCTGGGTAGGATTTCGAAATGGACAAAACCAACGACCAGGACAAGAGTCGTGTGTTACCCTCCATCACCGAGTCTGGAATGAAACAGATTGCTCAGGGATATTCCAGTTCTATTGTGCTAGAGTAAAAACTGGAGGAGGTTTGTCATCCATTTACTTTTCAGATGAATATGCACATACTGAGTGTAGGAAGGTTGAAGGGGAAGGTGGTTTTTAGAAATTGCAAGCAACCACGGACACGGTTTGTCAAAATGCACCTCCTATCGTAGTCATAGAAATACATAGAACGGACATGAGGCTGTATGATGCCACCTCAAGATGAGGTCACCAAATCCGCCATATTGGAACTGCCCTGAGACATGATGTCACAATAGAATAATTATGATGTGACGTCATGCCATTGTTATAAGTGACATCACAGTTATTGGTGACGTCACAGTCCATTGTGCCAGTATTCAGGGCAGTTCCAAGATGGTGGCTTTGGTTGCTTCATCTGCCAGAGCCTCATGTCCCTTCTATGTATTTCTATGATCGTAGTAACTTATCAGAATTTGAATCAATGGTGGAAACATAATGCTGAGATTCCAACCGTTACTTCATGCAAAGACTGTATATGGTTTTTAGAGATGCTTGCTTGCAAGCGCATCTCTGTTGTGGTAGGAAGGTTTGGAAACTTATGACAACTAGCTAAGCCGTGCTGTTTCACCTCTGTCATTGAAACTCTGCACACAGTCTCATCAGAATTTTAACTTGCGATGATAAACTTTTGGTGCCTTTCGACATGGATAAAATAATAAAGAAAACAAACAGACTGGCTTTCTTCAGGTCAAAGGTCAATCAATGCAGTTAACTGGGTCATGGTGACCTAATTGTGTGCATAGTAACTGTTGACAATGTCTGATTGGCATTGAAGTGTCAGTGTTTGTTTTAATTGCCATTGAAGTGTGAACTGATCTTCAAGTTCAATTATCCTTTTATGATTAGGCTTTGCTGATCTTTGCATTTTTGAGAAATTGGGGAAAATGTGAGGGTTACTTGGAACGACAAATTTCAGTATTGGTAGGCAGCATTGACGTTTTGATTTTGTTCACCAACTTCAAACGGCCAGCCCGACGTTGTTTACCAATAGATCCTCTTCAAACTTTGGATTTATTTAATGCAGAACCTAAATTTCGATTGAGCTATGGTAGAACTCTATGTCTTGATTAGAAGTGCTAAATGCTAAAAAAAAATTGGTTTTTCTCGAGGCTATCTTAGCATTACAATCCTCGCCAGGCCAAGCCTATGGTATTAAGGCCAAGCCTATGAATTGATATGTTCAACTAAATCAGCAGCACAGGTTGCATTGATTACAGGATTGGTGACACTACTCCAACATCAATTGAAGGATATAGGTTACAGGCTCTTTTGTTTGATTACAGTAGTAGTAGTATCTTTTATTAGGGATAAGCATTATTACAATAACTCAAAGTAAATTTATATTAGAAGTTTACACAATATCACCAAAATTCAGGTTAATATATAACAGAACCTCTGAGCGTGGTTGTTAGGCCTAGACAGCCAATAGTTCCAGTAACTTAAAACTGAAAAGCACAATTCTCTGGTTGAAGGGGTGTTCATAAGGGGCTCGGGGGACACATAACACAACATCGGGAAATCTGTCCGCAGATCCAAAGCAATCTGGCACAACAAGAGGATATGACCCACAGTTTGAATTTCTCCACACTGACATAATCTCTGGTCTTTCGGAATGCGGCTCCAACGACCCACTTCCATCCGTAATCTGTGTGACGACAGTCTTAAGAGTCATTGTCAGAGAAAACTGCAGATTTGGTGACGTGGGGGGGGGTCTTGATGAAATTTGGTGGACTGAATACTTAAATACTGAAAAACTAAATTACCCCAAACAATTTTTTTCTAGATGCATTTCCCTTTGAGCTGGAGCTATTAGAATAAATTGAGCAAATGACGGCCAAGTGACAAAATTCAACTTTTCGGGATCCTGAAATTTAGACATTTCCGCTCTTCAATTTTTTCGCAAAGTATCTAAGTTGTGGCAATAATGTTTTACCCGGGGCAAGACTACTACTTGGAGATACTTCAGTACAAATTTCACCTCATTTGGATTTTTTACTAAAGTTGCAGTGGACGCTGATACAGGGTCCTTTTCTCAAAATTGCCAATTTGCTGCATGCTCGGAAATTGGCAAAATATAACTGGATATGGCTAACTTGAGCATCCGTCCCTGGGTAATCTGGTATAACTGTGGTGAAATATAGGCACTGTCAACCAATTTGCAAAAATAAAACCGTGGTGCACTCTGTAAACTTTTTTTTTACACCATCTTGAAAATGGGGTGTTTCCGAATTTTCCAAAAAACATGAAATTTCAACATTTTGTCCGTTTCCGCAGTCCATTTTTTCTCAAAGTACATAATCTACATCATTCTTTTTTTGCACATCGCATAATGTATGCTTTGGGATACCCTAACAAACAATTCAGCTTATTTGATATTTTAGTTAAAGCTGCAGCAGCCACTGAGCAGTGTTATTTTTCTCAAAATTGCCAAATTGTCAAATGTCCGCAAATTGGCAAAATATAGCTGCATATAGCTAACTTGAGGCTTGTAGCATGGGAACGTGTACACTCACTTTCGGTTTGCTTGTAGAGCTTATATGTTTTTGAATATTTATTCTTAATTGTTGCAACTTGCATAAGGTGATAGCTTGTTTTTCAACGGATAATTTGATATATAGTTTGTAAAGGGTCCCATTGTTTTGTGGATCCCACAAGGCAATTTTAGAGTAAAAAAACAGGGAAATTTAGCATTTTATAGGGACACGCCGCTGAAAGAGGGTCACAGAAGTGGGAGGAAAATAATTCTAAGCAGTACCAGCTACTTGGAAACACTCACAATACAACAGAAATACATGTCAGTCCATGAGGAAAAGCAATAATGAAGCAGCTGCATATATTTGGTGCCAAAATTTGCTACTGTTTATTCTTTCATTGATTACATCAAGGAAAATTTTTTTAAATCACATGTGATATGTATGCTACCAGATCATAATAGGTTGTATGTCAGGAAGTTTGCATGTTGTTTTAAGATAGCCATGTTGTGTACAGCAGAATTATATCACAAGTACACCTATCCACTCAGGAGATCACTCCATCACCATAGCCTTTCTTGACTGCCGCCAAATGTGAGAGTGTATGGTAATTTAATTTATGGCTGCGAACAACACCCATAAAGCTGCTTCATGAAAGTTTTTTCAATACAACTTAATCATATATTTTATGAATAAAATGTTTGAGCAACATGGTCAACCTACAGCATCAGGACTTCCAACGGTGGACCATAATGCGGTGTGAGAGTGTATGGCACATTCTTGTATGTCACAAAACTCGTGACAGCAGAGACATACCAATGGTTCAAGGCAGCTGTTAATGGTATGTTAGTAGTTGTACTACCTGGGCATATTTTGAGCCTATGTACTCAACTGGTTCTTTGAATGTATTTAATAAAACGTCCAATAATGATACACAAAAAAATACGTCACGTTTTTCGTACGTCCCCCTCTCTTTCTTTTTCTAATTGACAGAAACAGTTTTGAATCATGTCAAGAGGTAGTGTATACTGTTGTCTGGAACATACAATAGGGTATTACTTTGCAAAGTTCAAGCGTTAGCTAAAGTTTTTCAAAAAGCTCTTTCAATGTTTCTGTCAAAATACGTCACGTTTTTCGTACGTCCCATTTTCGGGCTTCACAGATTTGGCCAAATATGGAAACCTACTTTGGAGAGTTACTCATTTTGGGGAAGAAGACATAGCCACAAGGCCAAGCACTGGTAATAAAAGCATTTTTGTATTGCAGGCCTGAAGTAAAGCCCATGTCATGAGTGGGTCGAATTGCAGAAAATGCCCCATGTTATTGTGCTTCACAATGGGAGTAGATACGTATCTCATCACATATGAGGTATTAAGCTGTGAAATTTCTCTGGTTCGTGCCTGGGATGGTCCCCTTTGAAATGGTGTTTAACATTGAATATTACAGGACGCTTTATTTTCCACCCTGTGGTGGCCAGAATCTGTACGCGTTCCCATGCTACAAGCCTTGAGCATCCTTTCATGGATAATCTAGAATGACTGTGTTGATATATAGGACGTATCAACCAATTTCCAAAAATAAAACAGTGGTGCACTGTGTAAACTTTTTATTCACATCATCTTGAATATTGGGTGTTTCCGCTTTTTTTTTTAAATATGAAATTTTAACATTTGGCCATTTCAGCGAAATATAACTGCATATAGCTGACTTGAGCATCCCTTCATGGGTAATCTAGTTTAACAATGTTGAAATATAGGATATATCAACTAATTTTCAAAAATAAAACAGTGGTGCACTGTTTAAACCTTTTATTCATGCCATCTTGAATATTGGGTGTTTCCGCATTTTTCAAAAAAACATTAAATTTCAATATTTGACCATTTCAGTGAAATATAACTGCGTATAGCTGACTTGAGCATCCCTTCATGGGTATTCTAGTATAACTATGTTGAAATATAGGATGTATCAACTAATTTCCAAAAATAAAACAGTGGTGCACTGCGTAAACTTTTATTCATGCCATCTTGAATATTGGGTGTTTCCGCATTTTGAAAAAAAAAACATTAAATTTCAATATTTGGCCATTTCAGTAAAATATAACAGCATATAGCTGACTTGAGCATCCCTTCATGGGTAATCTAGTATATATATGTTGAAATATAGGATGTATCAACTAATTTCCAAAAATAAAACAGTGGTGCACTGTGTAAACTTGTTATTCGTACCATATTGAATATTGGGTGTTTCCGCATTTTCAAAAAAACATTAAATTTCAATATTTGGTCATTTCAGTGAAATATAACTGCATACAGCTATATTGAGCATCCATTAATAGGTCATCTAGCAACTGTGTTGAAATAAAAGATGCATCACCAAATTTCCAAAAATGAATCAATGGTGCACTCCGTAAATTTTGTGTGCACAACGCCTTGAAATAGTGTGTTTCCGCATTTAAAAAAAAATGCACAATATGTTGCCAAAATTCTTTCTATACGTTTTTGTTGTTCATTTTTTTCAAAGGAACTAGACCATTGGTTGTGTGTTTTCAAAATTTCAAGACTTACATTTATTGTGATATCCTTGTATAAATTTCAATTCATGCATGTTCTTTATCTGTAGCACATACTGAATATAGACAGCTGAAATGCCAGTTAAATGTCATGGCTACGTGTAACCGCATTAAAGCAGAATTGAACACATTCACTGGGTAATCGAGGGAATCTGTGTTGAATTATAGATATAGATAAAGACATATATTTTAAATATATGAAGACATATCAACTATTTTGAAATTGGATACTGTAGTGCACTCACTACACAGAATTTTGAAAAGGGGTTGGACACAGATTTTTTAACATCACATAAAATGTTTTTGCCCTTTTTAATTTTCTGGCATTCCTCAGTTTCAGGTCAAAAACGTTTCTTTCCAATTTACTTGGAGACACCTTTGAACATAACCAAGTACAAAATCAGGGAATGCTGAATAGAGAGAGAGAAATATGTTTTGATAAATTGCTGTGTATTTACCAAAACCGACTGAAAATCATCATTTGTTAATATATATGATTGTGTGTACGACCAATATTTACTGCAATTTCAACAAGTATGAGTTGCTTGTAGCGCTTGCTACGTAGTTGCTAAGCTTCCTGTAATTGGCTGATGGTCAGTTAAGGACCAATCAGATTAAGTTATAATGCTACGTAGCAAGTGGTCTTGCAACTCATACTAATGGAAATTGCAGTAAGATCCGTTATTGTGCTCGCACTGGAAAATTTCCAGTTGCAAGATTCGTTGTTGAGGAGGCAAAAATATAAATTTCACAAATTAATTTGTATATATATATATATGTATATATGTTTATGATCTATATTTAAAATTCATCCTTGTGCTGGCACTGGGAAATTTCCACACGGCGGCACGAGTGACCTCAACCAAACTGACAGTGAGGCTCTGTAGCATCGCCATAGCAACCCTTTTATTCTCCACCCATCTCCTTCAGTAACCTTTTTAAGAAAAGGTGAATGCTAACAATAGGGTACCTAAGTAAAACGTGTTGAGTTCTTATAGAGTCAAGTATGGTAAATCCTCACAGGACAGGTTTACCAGCAGGGTTGACAGATTTCGGTGCCTTATCCTTCAATTTTTGTTGTCATGTTTTCCGTCAAACTGTACGTATGATTGGTTTCCTTTTTGGCATGAAATGATGGAAGGAATGTGCCCTTTCCAATGGACTAAATAATATTTTTGTACCTATTCCAATTTTCCAGGAAATACAGCTTTAACCAAAATTGAACGGATTTACCCTCCTTGACTCTAGTATTGTCAGGCCAATTTATGCGGAAAACATTGACTTGACATGCGTCAGATGCTGTTTTCGCATGGAAATAGTTGTCCTACAGGGCCAAAACCTATATCAAAATGTAGGAAATTGAATTTACAACATTATTGCACTAGACCTAATTAAAAGTTGCTGCACCCTAAATTTATGGTGCTGCTATGGTAGTACTACATGCATTATATTTTTTTTCACAGACGTTTTAGTATAAATAGGATTGAATGGAAATTCAACACTACTCCGCTGATACCTTGCCACCAATGCCTCAGAATGGCATTTCATTTACTTAGAAATAGTTATACTTTGTCTTATATTTACACCTGAGTGCTTTCATGTAGAGCTTTGTAAATATATAGAGCTTGTCTTGGATTCAGAAATTCAGCTTTAACCAAAACATGATAAATGATGCGTTTATGTATTTTCACGACTTTTGCTCACAAAAATCTCTCTAAAATTGGATTTATACTCAAAAAATTATGCCATGTTAAGATAAAATATCCAGAATATTGTTTTCAACAACTTCTGAAACTTTGAAAATGGTCAGATAATTGAGAGCTGAATTATTAACCTGAAGTCAGACACCATTTATCAATAGTTACCGTCACGTTCTCTGCCCAGCAGGATGACGTCACGTTTCAGCAGCATTTGAAAAATGTGATGCAGGGCCAACTTTGAGGGTTCTTTAAGACCATTTATATT
This sequence comes from Platynereis dumerilii, assembly GCA_026936325.1. Taxonomy (NCBI): domain Eukaryota; kingdom Metazoa; phylum Annelida; class Polychaeta; order Phyllodocida; family Nereididae; genus Platynereis; species Platynereis dumerilii. The sequence goes on along the minus strand of JAPTHN010000052.1, from coordinate 676,864 downwards.
CCAACAATTGGCTCCCATATACCCTCATTGTAAAGGCCATGCTTTCTAGTATTTTCTAGGACTATAGACTTTCATTTCTAATCATGTTCCTTGTATTGGTATTTTGTTAAAGTTATGGTATTTTTGCATTTCATGAAAATAAGGTTTACTTATTCACATCTCACACCTTAGTTTATGAATTGCACCACAATTTTATTTTTGCTATTTGATGTACTAAAGTAACACTATTCACCAGTATATCCACTTTTTTATGAGAGGGATGCTCAAGCCAGTAATATTGAATCAAAAGTGAGTTATTTTCGTTTTTTATCACAAAATTAAAAAAACGGGATTTTTGCATATTTCAAAGTGGAATAAAATGAAACTCACAACAGATATAGCAAAAATAAAAAGCTATATGTAAAGTACAACTCCTAAATGTAATTTACCCAAAAGGTCAAACTTCTATGTTTTATAGCTTGACTGCTGGGAATTTTCAAACATTACCTCAAATTCAAAGCTGAAAATTGCAAATCGGCCAGAATCGGTCCAAATCGTCAATCGGGGTTGCCATATATTAAGAAAATGACCGTACCATGGAATTTAGTTACCCATGGGGGTAAAATGAGCCAAGTATCGCGGAATTTGGTCGACCACCCCGTGCCACTTTTTTCTCAAAATCTGCAGTTTTCTCTGACAATGACTCTTAAGCGGGTAAATGCAATACGAGCATAATCAGGAATTCCAGGGGTGTCATAAACTTTATGACATGACAGACTTGGGTTTATCTGCCGATAATCCATCCGTCTGGATGAATCACTGATCTGAACAGAAGATTTCTTGACATTAAATCTATTTCAGCATAACTGGTTCTGGAACTAAGTAGAGCATTAAGTTTCCGTCCCATAGGGGATTTCCCCCTTATTGCGCAAGAAATCGGGTTTACTTCTCCTTTGGTCAAAGTGTGAATTATTTGAAGTGCAATTAACCATTGAGTTCTAGTCTTTTGTCTTTTGACATAAATGCCCTATTAATAGTGATTAAATAACAATGTTCAATTTGTTGTGAATCTTAATGCTAGCAAATTGACAGACAGGCGAAAGGGTAGATATATGCATTCTATCTGCAAGCATCTCTTAAAGTGCTTGCACGTTATTTTTTCTTATTATAATAATTACTAGAAATTGGGTAACCTCAAAGCGGTGACAAAAATTCACCTATCATAATAATTATTGGTGATGAAATGAAAGCGAGAAAACACAATTCAATTCAATTCAATTTTATTCCAGATGCAAACAGGATACATGTATGTATTGAAACAATAAAAATAACAGTTACATCTGGGGGCAGATGTCGGGTGGACATAATATTATTTTGCCCAATTACAATACATAAATTGAGTAATACAAGTAGGGAGAACATGAACAGCATGAACAATAACAAGTTCTTTTTTTTTTAAAAGAAAACAAAAAGACTAGGGCTAAAAATAAAAACATTGTAGGATTAATAATATTTGATATACATACATTAAGTTTAATAATAAGTGACAACATATTCAGGAAGTGTACCAGTGATAAAAACAAAACAGGAAATAGTTTACAGAAAATCGGGTAGGTTATTAATATTTAAATATTGTTTGGTCTTTTTTTTAAATTAGTTTAAAACAAGGCAATTACTGATCAAAGAAATGAAATAATTCCATATTTTAACACCCATAAATTTTAAAGATTTCTGACACATAGTTAAGCGCATGCTTGGGGTATGAAAGTTGTTAAATGATATAGTATGGTGCCTATAGATGTATAGATGTATTATAGGAAAACATATTCGAGAATAATGGCGGGAGTAATTTATGGTCAATCTTATACATAAACAAGAGAACATGATAAACATATAACTTGGATAAAGGAAGAATGGAATACTGAGTGAATAATTCTGCTGTATGGGCTAAATAATGGGAGTTTGAAATAGTTCTAATGAATTTTTTTTTGTATCTTAAATAAAGGGTCCACTGAAGTAACAGTGGACATGACATCGGACAATGGACATGAACTTGGAAATGACCTTGGACATGTCCTTATATATATATATATATATATATATATAATCTTTATTCATACAATTGTGTACAAGTTTTAAATAGGAAGATTAATAGTTATATTGTTTTAATTGGATACATAGTGAATTAGTTGACACAAATGTCAACCATCAGTTCATACACTTCAAATTTGTTTAAAATAGAGTCTTTCAGTCCATCTCTGATCATTGTCATCACTCTAATCACATTAGCATCTGCACAGGTTCCAATCTCCTTGCACCTTGAGCCACAGGCTGTGTGGACCCTTGACACATTTTTAGAAACACTCACATTAAGCAACGAGAGTAGCTCAATGTCACACTCAGATCTCACATGTGATAGGTTCCGAGAAAAACAAGAATTTGAAAGATCAGCACTTGAGCGAAACAAAAATCTGATACAGTCTGTCTTATGCTGCAGCACGTTACAAGCAAACTTGACGAAACGTTTTGCCAACATGTGACAAGAACACAGTGAGTCAGTCAGAGCAGGCAATAATCTTGAATGAGTTCTGTAAGGTAGATGCCACACATCTCGCAAACATTTTCTCCAAGCCGTCCTTATTTTGTCAGATTTGAAAAGATCACAGATTTGTATTCCATAAAGTGATGAGCAGTGTGCAACAAACAATTTATTTTTCACAATTGATGGCACTCCTGCAAACTTTGTTCGAAAAAGATTGTACTGTTTATAGAATTTGTGGTACACACTACTAATATCATCCTGTAGATTTTCTCGCACAATGTGTCCTAAGTGCGTAGCATAGGGTTCATTGACTATTAAATTTCCGTCAACATTTACTTCAGCTTTAGTCAAACGACAAAACAGGCAGTTTTTCCTGATGCAAAAACGAATCAGGTGACTATTTGTACCATTAAAAAGTATATGATGCTCTTTGGCATACCTCGTACACAAATCAACCATGTTCTGTAATCCACAGATTGTGGGGCTGAGCAGGCACAGATCATTATGCATTGCTTGTTCATGCAATAAGACATGCTGTATTATAACACACAGCACTTGTCGCATGCAATGATATATTAACTTTTGCATGCAATTTCACATGTCATTTTCATGACATTTTACATGAAATTTCTTATGTAGAGTAGCGCGGGGCATGCAGCCCCCCTTAACTTTGAGGAGTGATTTTACCTACTTTTTATGGTCGATTATTTGAATGCTTATGCTGTCAGGAAGGGATCACTTGACTCTACTTATAAGTAGTGAAAAAAAATGTCTACCAATTTTGATAAAGGTGTTACGGCCATTTTTGTAAAAAATTGCAAACGGCCTTCTTACCCCACCCATCGGGCAAGAAGCCCCCCTTTTATAATCCTATGGCAATTTTTTTTGCGAGCGCATTCAGCTTGAAAGTTATTTCTTGGGGTTCTTCTATCATTTTTAAGGCATTCTATGTACTTTTTCTGAATTTATGAATTTTCCTGTTCATACTTTTAATTTTTACTATTTTTTGCCCTTTTTTTAATTTCGGCCAATTTTTTTTCTATTTTAATTAGCTATTCTATCAATATTTAAGGTAGAGTACACATTATTAAGTGGTTCCTGAAGCAACTTCGAGGCCCAAGTGAAGGGGGCCTCATGCACCATACCACTGTGGGGCCTCTCGCTCCAAACACACATATTTTCACTTGACTTCTGTATTTTGAACTAAAATGCAAAAAACATTATCCTAATCATATTCATATGATGGTCATAAAGTGAAGCAATACAGATATCCATTATACTGTACTTATAAATATTTCCAAAGTTATTTCAGACAACCCCTTTCCAAGAATTACTCAAAGTTACAAAGACCATACACATCTTTTTGTTTCTTTAATTTCTACTATGGTTTGGTGCTGTTTGCCCTGCAAATTTGTGATTTCACCTAAAATGCCTCTGGCTTCAATTCTATAAACAAGAAAACGCACCAGAAATGTAAGTTTAGATATAACCCGGGAGGGGGGGGGTGGGGGGCTCTCACTTAACCCGGGCTTGTTGGCCCGACCTACTCTACATTCACAGTGTCTCTGAAGAAAATTTGGAGTTAAAAAATTGAACAAATACGCCACTAGCGCAGTGTTCCAGAAGGCAATCAAGGCAACATTTTCAGACAAAAATGAAAAAAAGATCTGTTCGGAATTCTTTAAGATATGATAATTTTAAAATTTTGGTTTATCACACTGTCATTTTGATGCGTGGTTTTAGGAGATCTTAACCAATCAGAAATGGTTCACAATCTTATCAAAACGATGCCATTGGCAATGGCAGACATTTAGATTTTAATCCCATAGCCTCCTGTTGCAAGCATGTATCATATATTTGAATTTCACTCATTTGTGGTAGATAAACACTGACTGTTTGAAATGTGTACCAAAATTCATATTTTATGTTTGTGTGAGATCATAATATACTGAAGAATCTTTCATAAAGTTGTGCATATACATTAAGTGTGACTAGATTCACAAAATTATTATCCATCCAATAACTATGTATCCTTCAATTTTTTTTCATAGACTGAAAGCTTGATGTCATGCTGAGACTGCATGACTATTGGTCAGTTGAGGTGTGAGCAGAAAAACTGTATGTCATGCAAGGCTTTTATGGTGATGTCAAGCTATATGAACATTATCATTGGTCGGGACAGTCAGCTGCATGACATCAAGCAGTTGCTCTTAAATTGTACTAAATTAACATCAATGAAGGCTCCAGTGTCATTATTATCATTTAATCAATGGAGTACATGGACACTCAATGCATGCCATGTGATGCCAGGGTGGCTTGATTTGGAATCTTATCGGAAGAAGATGGGAAATAGAAGAGGAAGGTTTTATAATGTGCAACAGAGAACATCTGATTCCAATACCTGTCCTCAATATGCATCAACTGAATGCATGTCACTCGCTGGGGAAGGAGTTTATTGAAAAGCTGTAAAACACAAACAAGTCTTTCACTAAATCTCACAGCTGGTCGAATCCAAGGTTAATGCATGCAGCGTATCGCCATGCTCAATCACCAGGAACCCGAAACGATAACTGAAACTTGACCAACTGTTTGGACAATCAGGTGTAATAAATAACAAAAACAAAATTCCAATGACATGAAACTGTTAAGGATTTGCTTTAACTGTTTGTTGTTGCTAATTATACCAGCCAATTTGATTCACTTGTCAGCATGATGTCAAGCTCCTTCAGCTGCACATCACACAGAGCTGCCAGATCAATAGCCATCCTGAACCAGCATGACATCATGCTGCAGGTCTGGGGAAAAAAACTGAAGGATACATACGAGGGGCGTTCAGAAAGTTCGAGGCTTTTTTTTTAATGGCCACTTATTTTCGATCTAGAACTATGAATTTTTCACAGGACAAAATTCAGCATATTTGGAATGGATTTCCAAAATTTTGGACAATTTGGACATTTTTAAGTCATTCTGTGGTTGCCATGGAAACTGAAAGTTCAGCTTCTTGGGGCAGATAATACTGAAACCACTAAAGCCAATGAATTTTGGCTGTGAGAGACCTCTCTCTATCACTTGCATTAGTGAGATTGACAATATTTGACACAAGAAATATAATATTAGCCTTAAAAAATACTCCCAAGCTCACCAAAAGCATTGACTGATTCACCTAACCCATAGAAGTAAATGTTCCTTGAAGTCCTTCAAACTAAGTTCTGTGAAAGAATTTCAGTCATCCAAAGCCGTTTCTCCTCCAGTGCCTGAAACTGTAGCCCCCATGGACTACAGTAAGGCAAAACCAGGACTTATGTAAAGCAACATGTCACAGGAATAGCTAGGATCGATAATGCTGTCCATTTCGGTCTCTTGTTCATACTAGTGAATCCATGCTTTCACAAGTCCTTATGTAGTCAGGGAAACACACCTTTGCCTCCTGAATTTTCATCGCCAAATCTGGCATGCTGGAGTGCTTTCGGCTCAAGTTAAGTATCCAACTGTTAGTGACCTCCCTGGACTGAATAAGTGGCAGGATTGGTTGAAAAGGTGTGAACAACTGTGAATAAACCAATCCTGTGGCTTATTCAGTCCAGGGAGGTCACTAACAGTTGGATACTTAACTTGAGCCGTGCTTTCCTACATGGGTTCAGTGTAAGAATACAAAAATTTGGTGTGCTTGAAAGCATATTTAGAAGCTAATACCATATTTCTTGTGTCAAATATTGTCAATTTCACTGATAAAAGTGACAGAGAGAAGTCTCTCACAGTCACAATTTCTTGACATTCTTGGTTTCACTGTTACCTGCCCCAAGAAGCTGAACTTTCAGTTTCCATGGCAACCACAGAATGACATAAAAATGTCCAAATTGTCCAAAATTTTGGAAATCCATTCCAAATATGCTGAATTTTATCCTGTGAAAAATTCATAGTTCTAGATTGAAAATAAGTATCCATATGAAAAAAAGCCTCGAACTTTCTGAACGCCCCTCGTAGTTATTGGATGGATAATAAGTAAAACTAATGTTTTAAAATACAAAATCAAGCAAAAATGCTTTTAAAGGCATCACTCTTTTTGCTATTACGATCATACAATAGTGGTAGTTTTTGGTAGTGCACACAGTGTATATGTATTTCTACTATAGTTCTATCACACGCATGTTTCTGTTTGAGCCTTTTTTATTAATATCTTGTAAATTTTTTTTGGAGATCGCATACCAAGGTGAAAGTGCATAACCTTGTATGTCAAAATGTTGCTATTTTTAGATTTTGGGTGGAATGACTATTTCAGAACATGTTGTCAATTGGTCAACTTGCCAGTTTGCTATTTTTTGAAGCTTTGACAGAATGATTTCACCTAACCCTGTTTGTTGATATGTTGCAAAAAAGTGAAAAGTGCAAAACCTTGTAACTCAAATCAGTACTTTTAAGCTAGCGCATAGTTTTGGATATTTCAGCCTTTTGTTCAAAAACATTGATTGTTTTTCTTTGTTTTTATGTCTCACAGCATATTTCTTCTTTAAAACATTTTTACCTCCCTATGTTTATTTTGGTGATGCAGGCGACTGAAGAAGAGTGCACACGAAAATTGGAAAAAATTTATCATTTTCCTCTTTCTTGCCACTGTAACCAATCAATAAAATGTGTTATCGCAATCTGTCACGGTCAAATTATATATTTTTTTGTGTATGGGCATTGATTGGATTGCTCCAAGTTGCTTCAAAATGGGATAAATGTTCGACTTATAAGGTTTAGGACTTTCACAGAGTTAAGAGGTTTTGCACTTTCCAATGATATTTTTCAAGATATCTTGTGGTAACATCAATGCACAGGGTCAATGACCTCTGACAAAAAAATGCTCGAAGAGGGTGTCTTTTCTAAGTATCCAGTTGACCATAACTCACATAGAAATTATGATAAAAAACCGAGGTTTTGCACTTTCACCATCAATACCTCTGCCTGCCTTCAAATTAAGACTCAGGCTTTCTAATGATATCCGTTATCAATAATCGAGTATTTTATCGAACATTTAATTTTTGTAAAATTCATTACATTATTTTAAAAAGATTTCCATATCAGATAAACTGTTTTTCAAAGGGCCCATTAGAGCTGTTCATTTGATATAACAATCAATTAATCTATCTATCTATCTATCTACCTATCTATCTATCTATCTATCTATCTATCTATCTATCTATCTATCTATCTATCTATTTATCTTTTTGTCTTTCTATCAGTTTATGTCTCTATCTATGTGTCTGGTTTTCAAAATATTTTTAAAGGATTTCAAAAATTGTCCTTTTTTCCTGCCAAGTATGACGAAGTAAGAGGACCTTATTCTACTGCATGACAGTATAGTTTCTATGCAATTGATATGTCTGTTGAAAAATAAAACAGTTCTGAAGCCAAGATTAATTGGATTAGCAGCCAATAATTGCATTTGATGATGATTACACAGGCCAACGCCAATCAAGAAACAACATTCTATAGAATTCTGTCAAACTATCTATCTGCCCGGTGCCTGACCGCCCGACCGCCCGACCGCTCGACCGCTTGCCTGGCGGACGGACAACTTTTGACCAAAGTGATAACAATACCTGCTTCGAACTTAAAGAAAAAAATTGAAATTTATATGGGCCACCCCCTCAAATGATGCCTATTATGATAAAAAGAGGCTGTGCAAAATCTCATTCAAATTGGTTAACATTTAGAGGTGGCCCACGGGCTTTGAAATTCTTGCATTTCAGTCATAATTCTGGACGATCGCCGATTCGTGGTATGGTATAACTAAGCCAGTTCAAATGATACAACAACATAATTAGATTTTTTGAACAGGGCTGAATGAGAGCTTCATTTTGAATACCAACTTCGATGGTCCATGACCATTCTTTATGAACCCCAAGAGCCATACGTCATGAGTACTTTTCAATATTGTTTGTTATGATATACTAGATTTACCCCTGATAAAAGGCAGGACAATGGCGCAGTGTTATGTACAATGCAACCCAGTTGCGTGCATGCAGTTACCATTATAAAGCAAAAGTACATGCCGTAAAAACAATGGTGAAGTGGCACTTTGTTGTATTCATTACGGTAGGCGGTGTTGAAGTAAGCAGATTGAGGTGAGAGAGTATAAGTGGCATAATACAGTGCACCAAAAAAGTTATGGGAAAAATTGGAATGGGTCTGTTTTTGCCCCTAATTACTCAATAATCAATTTCCGAAGACAATTATTTCACTTCTACCCTTTAAATAGACATCCCATGAACAGATCTACCAGGTTACTTTTTTGTTTTAATCTGCAAACCGGGTATGCCAGGCGATTCTTGGTTGCAACACCAATTTTCGACCTCAAAAAAGTTATGGGAAAACTTGATTTCTTCAGAAATAACAACTTAAAGATGACGTCTCTTATACAGATGACATCAGTAATATGTTACTAGACTATATTGGTCAAATTGAACATTGTTTTAACTTGAAATATGTTAAGAACAATGGTTTCCAGTCATTTTTAATGGATATTGATAATTTTGAAATGAAATACCATTTGAGATAAGCGTGTTCTGAAAAAAATATATCCTGTAGCATACTCAATGCTCTGGTATTGCTGAAATATGTTAGCCACATGATTATTGAGCATGCATAACTTGTCTGTGTAAAGTGAAGATGAGCAGTCCCCTGAATGATGAACATCTTGAAGCAAGATAATAGGCAACGGCATACTATAGGCCCTATAAATTATCTACATTTACCTTATTTTGCTTGGTGTAGCATGTTAATTGGTTGTCATCACGTCTCAGGGCCTTTATATAATGTTTCAAAAGTTTCCAAAAGGATATGGTAGTACAAATGAATGATTGAGGTGTCTGTTGCAAACTAGTGGAACATGAGACAAACAATCAAGATGCTATAAAAGCTAAAATTATTTTTTCTGTATCATTCCAATTGATACAATTTGATGGATGGTGGGTGAAATTTATCTTTGAACCTTGTGAACTTGTGATTTGTGCATGATGTGACCATAGATATGGAAAGACGCAATGGAAGCATTTGACCACTTTTGCAGTACGGAAATGCAAATAATTAAGACAGTGTATAAAGTGGTAGGTGCTGTGCTTTACGTCATTCAAACTATCTGGACCACCTTTTCACTTACAAAAGTAACATTTTAATGCAGTTTCACCACAAATAACACCAAATTGCTGAAAATTCCTGATGCTGAATATCAGCAAGAACACATCTGTTGACATGAAATTTGAATCAGCTTCTGTCCTGGCCTAAAAAGATGCATTTTTCCCAATGAAAACAGAAGCCCCTACCTATAAATTTTGAAATAAATGCTGTGTCAACAGATTTCCAGGATAAAATTGGCATTTGGATGGCAACATATTAATTTGAGAATTATTTGAAATAACATACTTTATATCATTGAAAATACATATTTCTTGAAAATTTAACTCCAGGATCTCCCATGAAATGGGCCCCAGAGTCAATTCCCTACTTCTAGAAACTAACATGACGACCACAAAGCAATAATTCATACTTAGATTTCAGTATTTGACTGCTTCATGAAAAATTCCCATAATTTTTTGAAGGCAAAAAATGGCGCACCCAGCAAGATTCACTGGCATATCCATATCATAGCATAAAACCACGAAACTATTATCCAGAACTGTTCGGGAGAAGTGTATTGAAATGATAGAAAATCAATAATTATCACCAGAAATGCCTTTCTTCAAATTTAGAGGCAAAAACTGAGGCCACCGCTTTTTTCCCATAACTTTTTTGGTGCACTGTATGAATATTTGCATAAGAATTTTCTGGGTTCTGACAATTTTGTGTTTGCTGTGAGAGGTGCATGCAATGTTGAGATTTAATGATGCACTGTAGACAGTAGGTTTAGGGGCGAAATGGTGAAGCAGGTGGCAGACCAGGATAGCAAACGATACAATTCAAGGGAAGGGCTTGAGAAGAGCTTTAAAATGAGGGTAATATGATGCAGATCCGATGAGTAGAAGTGGGTGAGCCACTGTACACTTTTGAGCTGTGGCTGGCTATGGTCCGTGTGGATGTTTTTGGCGGGAAAATGGAGCAGTGGCGCCAGTCCCTGGTGATGTCATAAGCGGAACTACTGAGCAGATTCATGCGCCCCTGGTGGCAGAATACAGTTGCCGTAGAAAACGCAAATAAAACAGCAGTGGAACTGTTTTCTGCTGTTATCAGGATGAGAGGATAGAATTATAAAGACAGGTGGATAGTTGAGGTGAGTGTGAGGGCTGGGAAATGTGTTTTTAGGTGGGGCAGGAGTGAGCTAGTCACCCATGATTTTTTGATCTTATACCCGGCAGGGATGATGTCTCCGAATTCAATCTGGAGGCAATAATTCTTTACCAGACCTTATAAAATGGATTACCAATGATGACAGCTGCCTGTTCTGATCACTGTTTAAGGAAAATGATGAAAAAATCCTTTCGTGGTCTGGGGTAGGAATTAGTTCATGAAAGCCGTGATGATTTTGATAAAATGTATGTAAGGAGTCAATTTGTCAATTGTCAATTTGTTGGTTTTCCAAAAAAATCACAGCACGATCTAATTTTCCCATATTCTTTTATCAAAATTTTATGATTTTCCAACAGGACAGTTGCTGATTCTTGCCCCATGGGGCCAGGAGGGTTACTTCTGTGTCAGATTTAACAGCATTTCTTGTTATATTTTTTTCACAAATTTGGCACTGATTTGAATCTGGTTGTTCATTACTCCTGACTGGCAAGTCCCTTGTCAAGTTGTACCATAACAACAGCTAGGCTAGTGAGTAACATGCAGGTTCTTTTCAGGTCTACAAAATATTTGAAAGATATTCTGACATGAAATTATTCACGTATTATACAAAAAGGCAAATTCATTAACAACAGCATCGTTGCAGGAAAAGTTTCAAAGAATGACTTTGATATAATTCCCTAAAAATACATTGGGGAGTGTTGCAAGCTCAGTTGGGAGTGGTCTGGGCTTTCAAACACTGGGTTTGATCTAACATCGGCAATCAATTGAACCCATATTAAATTTTTTACAGCTGTTTCAATAATGCTTTTCATACTCATCCTGTCCTAGTGATTAGCCTAGCAGCCACATAAATGTAGGATGTAAGACCCTAAGCATTATATTATGAAAGTGTTTTAATCTAAGGCTAAAACCCAGGATCTGCTCTCTTGCAACTAATAACACTCCGTTAATTATCATCTGCCCAAAGAAAAAATCATCTGATATTAAAGGAAAATCAAGCGAACATGAAGTTTTCAGCAAATTTGCAGTTGAACATTCCAAATATCAAATCATCACAGACCATTCAAGTTGGTACTCAAAGTGAAGCTCTAATTAAGACCAGTTCAACCATGCCATTTGTATTGTTGTAGCATTTGAATTGGCTAAATAATATAGAACCGCGAGTTGACAAAAGTAGATAATTACGCCAGAAACATAAAAACTTCAAGGGCGATGGGCTACCTGTAAATATTAACCGATTTGCCTGAAAATTTGCATGTATCATTTTTTCCATAATTTGCATCATTTCAGAGGGTGGCCCACCAATATTTCAAACTTTTATTTTGTACTATGCTTTTAAGGGCCACCCTAGCGTGTACTATTACAGCTGAATGCAGCATGGTAGAGGCCGAATTTCAAGTTTCTGCAACTGTAGCCCAAAAAATCCTCCAATATTCACAAAAAAAAAACATTAGTCTGGTATTGTGTAGTAAAAATGAACACATCGTACCCAAGGAAATCTAAATCCATTGGGAATTGTTGGCACGAGTCTATTAACAAACACACAAACCCACAAGCGAAGTTCCCAGAAAATGCCCATCCCTACTACAATACTCAGGTAGAGTAAATATAACTTTCCTGGACTTTGTAAACAGAAGTTTGAAATAGGTCTAGACAAGTTCATTAAAATAGGATGATTGTTTCTTTGTCAAAATAGAGATATAATAGGAAAATTTGACAAAAAACATGAGATTTTTAGCATCCGATTATCTTTTGAACTGTCAGAGGTAACACAAAATGTTACGAAATAAAAACTAGGGGAGAATTTGAAATTTCCAAATCTGTTTGATTTTTTCTTTCTTTAAAAAACTGTAATCTTCAAAACGTCAAATTGTCTGGCATGTCTGACCTTCAATTTAACTTTGCAAAACTTTTCTAGGTCAAAACAAACATTATATCCAGAATGGCAGTAAATAGGTAAACATGGGAAGGCCAATTGAATATAATTGTAACTGTCTCGGATCAGTATTTTCTTGTAGAATATTGCAAAACGTGTCACTTTTCAGCATTTTTCGCAGTGCAACACTTGGAATTTTAAAAAAAATTGAGGTCAAAAGATACAGGAATTTGAACGGAATGTGATAAATATAATTATTTATGTCTATCTGGAGAAAAATTTACAGATGATTTCATATTTGTAGACATTTGTGGAAGAAAATACATCATTTTTCCTGCAATTTTCATTGGTGACATAGCATTTTACATGGGTGACCATGGCATTCTAATCCACTGATCTGCTCAATGGAACTGATTCTGCTGTTTCAAGTGAGAGTTTCTGTTGGTGTTTCACACATTTTTAGTACAAACATTCTCAAAGTCTTCTTCAGAAGATATTCAACATCATTTGTGACTTCATCATACTAATGATTATTGTTTTCAAGCCATAAGAGCTCCCTTCTTATCTGTCTGACAGCAAAATCTGTTGTTGTAGTCTCCAGACTCTCCTCTTAACATTCATTGTTTATATTTATGGTAACATTAGAGCTTTTTGTGAACAAAATAATGGCGCAGATTTTCTCTCATTAACTCTCTTAATCTGCCCTATTACAGAAGAATCCGGAATAACATAGTCAGTGGTGCCACAAATCTGTTGCTTGGAGATGGACTATTATTATGTCCAGTATCTTGCAGTCCTCCAGCCTCCTCCAGCCTGATTGTCATTCCTTCCATTGCATTTTCTTGATTTAATGCCATTTCCAACTTCCACTTTCTTTTTCAGTTTTGTGGATCAAATATTCTGGTTTGCAATGACCGAAAATGCAACAGATTGGCAGATTTGGCAAAAGCAAAAACACTTACATTGACTTATTGAGTCAAAAAGAAGTAGGTCCAACACAAAGGATAGTCCTGTTTTTAGGTGCAGGAAAAAAATCTGATTTCTTCATCTCAGCAGTTCTTTTATTTCAATTTAATTCATTTTATACTTCTTAATGCAGAGCATCCCCATGTTTTTTATGCTTATGATTCATTTGGACCTCTTGTCAGTTTGAACTGAAACAGTCATTTTCAAGTCACAAAGAATGCAAATTGTGTCAGCAATTATTGTGACAATGTCTGTACGCCAACTCAATCTTAAATCACATGCTTGTCATTATAACCTTAAATGCATCAGCGGTATCCAGAATAACACGCATTTGCATTGATAAACCTAATAATTGATAAAATTATTACCTACACTGAAAATTAAAATGGTATTTTTCCACATAATATCCAACATATTGGTCTTAACTATCTAAAAACCTGAAAAATTAGTTCCCCATGTCTATTTTACCTTAAATAGATGTATTGCACATCTTTCTAGACCCAAAATTAAGAAGGTTAAGCAGACCGATGCCCGTTTTGGTGGCCATTTTGAATTTGGCCATTTTCTCAAAACGGTCTAGAATACGCTCTTGTTACTTCCATTTATGTTTTATGGAGGGTCTAAGGACCCCAAATCCATTGAGAAAAAACTTTCTCCGTCGTTGCAGGGATCAGGTAAGAAATCAAGTTTGGCTGCCTGACTACATAAATTCCGTAATATTGGATGCCATCTTGAATTCCAAATTACATAATACATGCTTCTAGTCAATTTTCTAGCTTTGAATATTAATTTCCAGCACTTTGATTACATTTGTAGCATATTTTGAGCCAAGGATGCAACAGAAACGCTCAGGTCAGCCATCTTGGACGCCATCTTGAATTTCCAAGGTGCCAATGGGAGGATTTTTGGGGACTTCTAGTATATTTTTCTAGACAATTTTCTGAACGTTTCCTGAAAATTTCAGCTTGTTACTAATTTGTTCCGGGTTAAATCAAATGCTCCTGGACTATTGGTCCGAGCCCATGGGACATTAAATGGAGGTGGGTTGTATCCAGTGTTCTGTGCTGGGGCAACTGAAAGACCCTCGGCATCCCTGAACTAATAGGGTATGTGTCAGACTCCCAGTCTTCTCATCAATCATCATCATACGGCGGTCACCAACACTTGAGAATGCTACGGCATGGGAATCTTGGGCGATGTTCCTCTAGTCCCAGCACATGGGTGCCGTTCTATGGCTGCCCTGAGGCTGAGCTGTATCATTGTGGAAGGCTCACCAAGAATTTCGTGCCTGCATTGCTGTTTATGACTTAGAGTATTTAAACTTCACCTACACATAGGTGAAGTTTCTTGTAATCGGTATTATTTATTATTCTTTCAAACAAACTTCTTCGTAAAATTTTCAAAAAAATCATGTACATAGTGTCTGTTGACCTAACAACAAATTACGAATTTCGGTGACCTTGACCTATTTTTCAAGGTCACAGACCCTTTCAAAGTCGACTTTTGCAAAACTTAAAATGCATGTAGGTCATCCGGTTATTACCGGATTTCACTTTCCTGTACATAGAAATGTCCTAGAAACTTTCTACACAGCTTGACCTACTTTCATGAAAGTAGGTCAAGGTCACATGGTACAAAGTCCGTTTTCATGGTTTGAGGTTGATCGCGGGATCTCAGAATCCGTAAGTTGTAGAGTCATGTCGATGGTGCCAAAACGTGCCCAAACTCACGGGACACCTGCGGGGCTTTTTATTTTCCATTAGCGGTACCGGTTCTTGAGTTATGTAATTTTAAAGTCATACCGCGTCACCAAAACTGGTGACCTTGAGAATTTTACCTTGAAATATCGATGTTAGGTCATAACATGTCATAGTAAACCCCCCCAAACATACACCTAATAAGCCCAAATTGACCTTTAAATTTGACCTTGACCTCATTTTTCAAGGTCATTTGATCCGAAAAAGTTTGAAAAGGTGCCATTTTCAGCAATTTGTTTTACCATGATATTTTTAAGATATCAGCATGAATGACAGATGAACATTGGCGTGTTTATTCATAATATTTAATCATATTTTAACTACCTCCGTCCCCGGATTTATGAAAAATGTTTAAATATTGCTAAGCGACAAATGGTAAAAAATGACACATTTCCGCGTTTTTGACAAGGAAATATTGATTCTACAGGGTTACAATGCATGGCTGACCCCCCCTTTTTCACACAATTCCCTTAAGAAAATCATATTTATTTTGACCTACAAAATGTTTTTCAAGGTCAAACTCAAGGTCAAACATGTCAAAAATTTTTACATTTTTGACATTTCATATTTTTTAACAAAGAAGGAATCAAGATATTGTTACAAAAATGGTAGACATACTTCCTACAATACCGTGGGGGCTTCCTGTAAATTTTCAAGGTCGTCAGATTGACCTACGTTGCACTGTAAAGGTCAAAAGGTCAAAAAACGAGCGAAAAATTTATGATATTTTTTTCACATTTCTCAAAGATGGCGTCATTTCAAATGGCCGTAGCTCCGGTCCTAATTAAGATAGAGAGAATCTGAAAACAGATTTGGAAAGGCTAAATCCTCTTGTAGTTTTTATTTTGTCGTAGCTCCGACTGCTAAAAAGATCGCTGGACCCTGAAAATTTCATGTTTTTTGTCAAATTTTCATAATATATCAATATTTTGACAAGGATGGAATCATCCTTTTTTTATCAACCTGTCTGAACTTATTTCTAACATCTTTTTACATAATCCTGGCAAATTATGAATGTTTTCATTGAACCGTTTTAGTTATACAGTGATTTTAAGTTAAAAACTACATTTTCTCAGGTATTTCTAAAATTCATATTCCTGAATTGTACCATAATTTCAATCTGCGATAACTCCGGTCCTAATTAAGATACAGAGAATCCGTAAACAGATTTCAAAAGGCCAAATTCTCCCCTAGTTTTTATTTTTGAACATTTTGTCGTAGCTATGACGGTTTAAAAGATCGCCAGACACTGAAAATTTCATGTTTTTTCCTGCAGAGCCAGGGAATACACAACACACACAGTCCTCTCCTCTCACATAATCTCATATCTTTTTATTCTATTCTATTCTGTTATGTTCTATTCTTTTCTATCATATTTCTGATTCATTCAGATAGATAGCGAAAAAGTAACGATATTTTTTCACATTTCTCAATGATAGCGTAATTGGGGGGGGGGGGGGGGGGGTTGTTAGTATCCAGCTCTTCTTGTCAGGTCACCTGGACTTCATTGTATGGCTGTTTCAATCATCCTTTGCTTCATTACTGTGTCCTCCTCCTGTCTCAATTAGCCTACCAAGTGCATAAATACAGGACTTTTAAAAAGCCCCAATAAGCCCCAATAAGCCATCCAGGTATGAACTCGGATTTGCTCTGATGTAGGCCTGTGTTCAACTTAGAGAGAAGAAAAAAGAGTATTAGTACATAATAGTAAAATGTAGCCGGATGCAGCCAATTCTCAATGTTGTTCAGTGAAACTTTCAATACACAATGAAAGGATATTGCGCGAGATCAGTGCACATTTTCATGGCCATACCTTAATTAGAAGTTTTTTAAGTGTGAGCAGTGTACATAAAGAAATCTTGTCTAGTATAAGCAGATACATGTATAAAGATAGCCAGATCTATGGATTTTATAGATAGATAGATAATATAGATAAATAGATAGATAGATAGATAGATAGATAGATAGATAGATAGATAGATAGACTTCTACTTTTACTCTGGCTCCCTCTTGACAACCAAAGATTTCTTTAAATTGTGAACAACACTTCTAACAAACAAATTGTTATAAAATGTTGTGTGGGCATTACCTCTGAAATAAGTGCTACAATATTAACACTATGACAAAAGCACAACTTCATTTTCTATAAAAAAATACTTTTTATTTCAACAAGGGGTAAAATAGTTCCCTTTAATGTCAGGGAGGGTCAGGGATGTCGGGTAGCCTTGCACAAGGGGCAAGGGGCACGTAGCTCAGATCAAGGGTTAATTGGATGACTGACAGGACACAGCTGTTGACATGGACCACATGTTCTTTTAAAAAGGGACCAGTGTTTCTGCTAAAGTATAGAGTGGAAACCTGGCAAAAAGAACAAACAGTCTATTAAGTGTGCATGGTCAATTGAACTTGCATTAAAATAACAGCAACTGGTACAATCACAACATTGTGGTGATATGATACATTAGTAATCAACTCAGTTGCATATTTTTCAGAATTAATTCAGTTACATTCATTTTATTAGTCCAGTAGAGTACTACTATGCCTTAAATTTAAACAAAACACTAATGTCTGTTAACATAATTTATTTAACCATTTTGGTTCCAGACCAATTATTAGTTAAAAACTAATTTTTTTCATGAATTCCTGGAAGTCCATATTTCTGAATAGTCATTATTTCAATAGGCTGTATCTGCGGTTCCATTTCATTTACAGAGAATCTGAAAAATGATTTGGAAACGCAAATTCTCCAGATGTGCTGATTTATGTACTGGTGGATGTACTGTCATGTACTAGTTCATGCACTGGTTCATCACTCGTTCATGTACTGGTTCATGTACTGGATCATGCACTGGTTTTTCTGTGCATACTTGCATGTACATGTACTGCAATGTACAGGAAACATTCTTGTATTCTTGTCTGAATGCATATTACATAATTATGTATGATTCCTGTGTACTTTTCCATGTACCTTTTACTTGCTCATCTACTTGTGTGTCTGTTTCGAGTTACTGGTACCACAGTAGGTGAAGTTTTGTTACCGCTCGCGGTTACGTCTACTAGTTACAATTACAATTGCAATTATGCCTACTCAAGGTCAACGGTTTTGATGGCGCGGTCAATATTTCAAATTATGTAACTCAAAAACGAAGAATCAGATCATTACAAAAGTAAGTCACTGCACTCTGCCAGTCAACTTTATGCATCAGTTATACAACTCTGTGATTCGTGGATTCTGATTTCCTGTGAACTTTTTATCTTTCCAATAGAAATTGACCTGTACGACCTTGACCTGGACTTAATTTCTTTAAATTGAGTCACATTATGTTATGTTTAAACTAAAGATGGTGCAAAGTACACAAAATTTCTTTGAAATTATATGAGATATGGTCCTTGGAAATACTTGAAAATCTATGTTCATGAATTTTTTAAGAAAATGCTTTGTCGAAAGAAAAAAATAACACCGAAAATAAAAAATAATACTGAAAATAAGAAACTTCGCTCATGGTAATAGACAAAGTTTATTAATAAATTAAATGATTATATGACGCTAGTTTCATTCAGTGCGCTTCAGTGTTCTTGACCACATGTAACACTTTGAATATCACATTAATATGACACAGCAAAGATGATTACTCCAGTAAAATCTTCACATACAACAATAATGATCACGGGTAGAAGGCTTGTATAATTGAAGTGATGCTATATAAGCTAATGGGTGTTGTATTTTGAACAATTTTCTTTTGTTCTTGATTAATGAAGTTTTTTGTTTATTTTAAGCTTGTCCAACTGTTCCATCGAATGACGCATTTGAATATCCACCAGGAAATTGTTTCCGGAAGGTTGACGCTGTTCCAGACAACAAAAATTTTACTGAAGCAGGCAAATACTGTGTATCTTTGGGATATCAATATTTGTGGCCTGCAAGAGATAAAGCAAACACTGACGTTATAACTGGGGTATTTGGTAATCATCAACCCTTCAAGTAAGTGCTTCATTTTGTTGATATTTATTTCAATCACAAAATTACGACGCTTAAGACAGGCTATAAGATCTTCCCAGATTGGCTGGTCCTGGAAACTCTATCACAGTCCCAGAAGTCCTAGGAAAATCCTGGAAACTCAGGGTTTTACAGGACTAAGTTTCCTGGTACTGTTGACCCTGGAAATTGTATATTAGTCCTGTCAGTCCTCGGCAGAACATGCTATCAATAAATATCCTTTGCAGGACCAATATTCCGAGTTCTGGTCTTGCACACTCTATCCTGGTCCTGGTAATCCTGGGGTAAAAAATCCTAGTTACTCAGGTTCTTTGCAGGACCAAGTTTCCACATTTCTGTTGGTCTTGGACACTGTATCCTATTCTTGAAAGTGCCAGACAACCTTCCTGAGCACCTAGAATTGGTTTGGTCCAATCAACATTCAAATTGAAAATTTTAGGAAATTGGAGAAAATCTTGAAAACACTGGGCTCAATTATTAAAATACTAAAAAAAAAAACAAATATTCCAGATTTTTGTAAGGTTGAAATCACATGAAATATTGTTTATACATGAAAATAATTGTCACCAAAAGAATAGCTAGGGTCAAAATGAGTTGGTAACATAGTGTATATCGAAAATAATACGCTAGGGGTAATCAGAACTATGATCTGAATTGCACACACCATTTTGTCGTGATTTGAGAATTTCTTTCTTTCTAAAAGGACTTAAGTTATGATAGTGAAGCAAATATGAAGTCCTATCAGGATGGTCTGTACTGTTCAGTGTCTGGGAGCCAAGAGAGGGAAATTCACATCTGAAGATCCCACAATCCTTTGCAGACTGCAGTGCCACATGTGGCATATATTGTCATTAACACATTGCCTCGTGCTGCCCTCTGTGGATATCACAACTGCTACATTCTCCCCTTCTTCGTATGGCATCAAGTTATGTGGTGGAGAATAAGACTTTCAGGGGCAGCACAAGTGCAAATGTCGCTTGAATTTGATGGCACAGAGATGACTTGTTGTCCTGGATGATGATATTCCCTCAGGTGTTGGTTGATGTCAGAGATGCCCCATAAAGATGGATGTCAACAACAAGATGTACTCCGGATGATGGATTGATGGTGGAAACTATCTTCTTCCTCTTTTAGGATAGTAATTCACTTCATGATGTAGATCTTCTCTTGGCTTGATTTTACTACTGTGGACTATTGATCTATGGTTGCAGTTCCTGAAAGGAACCAAAAGGAGGAGAACCTGGAGTTTTCTATTATTCTGCAAGCCTGTCTAGGTGGCAGCCACATGCTCATATGCATGGTACAAGGACAGTACCTTAGCATAAAATACACAGGCCACCAACCAGATAAAATCTTGACACAGCTGAGGAACTTCAGTGAGGAGGTGGTCTGTCTATGTGGCAACCATGGACAAAGATACGACAGACTATCTTTGTCCTGTCCCTTTTCGGCGGTTGCTGAAGAGTTTGCACTTCATGTGAAGACACTCTGCTTGGTTAAAGCAGGTATCTCCAGCATCAGTTGTCAAAGTGCCAAACTGCACCTTGGTCTGGTCACAGAATCCTTCCCTCGGGGTTGGCGTCTCATCAGGTGGTCGGTCAATTTTCAGGCAAACAGAAGACCCAAACAGAATATCTGGATCAGGTGGTCTTGGAGAATCTTGAAGCAAGACAACAGCTT
This sequence comes from Platynereis dumerilii, assembly GCA_026936325.1. Classification (NCBI taxonomy): domain Eukaryota; kingdom Metazoa; phylum Annelida; class Polychaeta; order Phyllodocida; family Nereididae; genus Platynereis; species Platynereis dumerilii. Next base: position 655,799 of record JAPTHN010000052.1, on the reverse strand, counting down.
CTAACACACCCACCATTCTCTTGGGCTTCAATGTAGACCATGTTTGGTAGTGTGGAAAGTATACACAAGATTGTGATGAGTCAGCATCTTTCGGCAAATCCTGGATGATGTGCCTCCAAATTACGGAGGCTAGAGTTGACACATCATCATCCACACAGGATAGCAAATGAGATGATCCAGAGTGATGAACTGTTGAAGCTGCTGCACAATTTGAAGTTTTGCATGTCTCCATCAGGGTAAAGGAAGGTCGTTGGAGAGGATACTTTCTAGTGAAGTGCTGGTCAGGCATCCAAAACAACAGATGTAACGCTGTAGACCAATCCACTGCATCAGCAACAAGTTCCATTCCATTGCCCTTCTCCCTCTCCAAATTTTGGCAGATGTCATTGTCATGTGCTGTTGAGGGGCAACGTTCTTTGGAGACAGGTGGCACAACGATGATGATGTCTGTCTTGGAGATTGAAGCTGCTGTCTGTTGATGATTTTCAGAACCATAGACAGGAGACAATGGGTGTGGATGCTGGATGGTCTGTTTACCATCAGTTTCCACCAGACGGAAACTAGAGTCACTTACAACTGCTTGCACCAGACCATCTTGCAAATGCAGGTCTTTTTTGCAGCTGGATTGATTCTCACTGGTCACCCTCATGGTTGGCGTAGCAGTAGACTGGGTGACAGGGAGATCAGTCACTTCAACAGCTGTTTCACTTCTTAGCTTTGCAGGGCCAGTGGTCATACACAGGGTCGTCTCCAACTTGTCACAGGACCTCTGCTGATTGGGACCAATTGAGTGCTGTTGTCCAGTTGCCAAAGATGGATCAGTTGAGTAGGCAGAAGGAGAGTTTTCAGACCTCATAACTGGAACCGTTGCTTTGGCTGTTGAAAGTCGATTTGTCTCATGCTTCAGGGGGTCACAGCTGACCAACTGCAATGTTGTTTCTTGGTGACAGGATGGACAGCCATCAGTGACAGATAGCTTGGCCGTATCCCCTGGGTTAACCTGGGTACCCAAACCAGCATTTTCTGTCACCATGACTCGTAGATTGCAGGCAGACAATGTTGAAGGCAGACTTGCAGTACATGAAATAAAGTCACTGACCGTCTTTACTTCATCACACACAGTAGCTGCCCCCGAATTGATGCAATCCCTCGCTGGACCTGGAATCACAAGTTGATGACGTGTTTGCCTGTGCTTGGAGGCAGCCAAATTATCAGCAGGGACAGTAGTACCAGTCAGATCCTCAAAAGAAGGTGTGGCTCTGGAACCAGTACTCTGTCCTGCCAGATCAGTGCGGCTGCTGAACTTAGCCACAGACCTTGATGACTTTTCTTTCCGAGATGTCTTGGAGTCATTATGGGTCCTTTCCTCAGATCTTTGAGATGAGGCTTTCTTCGAGTGGCGTAATAAGCGTCGTTGCTCGGAGCTGGCTTTCAAAGTCTCATACTGTGCCAACAGCGAGGTGACCCTGACTGCATATCTAGCTTCAAAATCTAGCCAGTTTTTTCTTTGACAATGCAGATGGTTTTCAAAGTCTAAACATTTTATTTGCTGTTGGTGACGCTCTCCTCGACAATGGCGATACAACTCTGGCTGATTCTTTTCCAAGAGGTCCCACACCTTCTCCTGACTTTGTCGCTTTACTTCATGCTGCCTCTTTTCCTCCTGCTTCTGCTGCCAATACAGCAGCTCTTGGTCATGTTGGCCATTCAGCTCACGCAGTTCTGCCACAATTTCTTTCCGCTGCTGTCTTGAGGAAGTACGAGGCTTCATTCTGATGGCACACCAGAGACAGTGACTTGAACCTGGACAAAATCTGCCAATGATCTGAACAGCTACCCTGGTACACCACCAGCTACTCAGCTAGAAAGCTAAGTGCCAGTTATACACGGGGCAACCATCGCAGACAATCCACAATCACAAAGTATATTTTGTCCTTGACTCTCCCCTTGGCAAAACAAGATAAGTGTTCCCCAGCTGCTTGAAGCAGCACGTTTGTAACAACTTAAGATGATCCAGAGTTAAAGAGTCAATCCAAGCCTGAGCACTATAGGACACCGCAAGAGTGAAATAGATTTGGTAACAACTCAAAGAATGGAACAATATATGCTCAAATTAAAGGATTCCCTCGGCTAACTTGCAATTAATGCCGGCAGCAGATGCCTCCTAAAAAATGAACCAGAACTTTCTGTGAAATGACACAGAAACCAAAGACAAAACTGAGAAAACTGTATCACCAATAATCCCGGCCAGCTACTTGTTACTCAGCAAATGAATGCGAGCCACTGTAGCCTACATAGGATACATGACAACTCAGAAAACCACAATTGAGCAACTGAGAGACGAACCTTCAAAAACAAATGCAGACAGTGAAAGTTGGGAGACCACTGCCAGCAAGTCCAGCGACAAGAGCAGTGTACCACCCACTACTAACACTGAAAGCAAGTCGTAACAGAAACAATCAAATGATCAACCAGAACGAATCGTAGACAAAATAACTAAGAAACCTAATGAATCTACGTTGTCAGCAAAATCAGACTTCACCTTGCAAACAGTCAGAATGAGGGAACCATGCACTACCAACTAAGGAAACTCAAAAGTTTCTATAGTAGATTACATGTATCTCCACTCAAAGAGGCTGAACAGCTATACAATACCACCAAACAAGCTGACAAGTCTATGAATACAAATCTAGGATCTTGACTGCAGTTGAAAACACTAGAAAGTTCAATGGGAGCTCTAAAGACTAAAGCATAGAAACCTTCGACAAACTACGCAAAGTGTTCAACTCAGAAAAATCAAACAAAATGCAATAAAATGCATAACACAAATATGGTCTCAGTGTGTATCTCACTTAAGATCACATACGGGTCATTCTCAAATTTCGGGACAATGTGCGTCACTCTAGCTCCCTGACATTAATATGAATGCGATAAATATCTGAAGCGTCACTCTGCATCTGTTATTCATATTTCTACTTAGAACCACTGCATTTGGAGCAAAAAGTCATTCATTAGACTTTTTTTAATGCATTATGTCCAAAAATCCGTGCAAAAACAATGGTTTTTCCCTGTCACTGGACCTGACATGACAAAATCAAGTGTTCATTTTCCTCCTAATATACCATTATTTTCAAAGTTTCTTTGCACGATTCATGGGAATATAGACTTGAATTTATATTTAGTTCATATTCAATTCTTTTTGGGTATAATTTCATTGATTAAATTGATACAATAGTTGTGTCACTAATTTATATCAATTTTTTTGTCCCCTCCGTTACTTGCCATAGCTCTCTTCATTATTGTTTTTTATGAGCTATTTTCACTGAATATCATCAGACGCATGTGCGCCATAGTACCACTGCCTTGCAGACTTCATAAAACATGTATTCAATAAATTATGACATAATGTTCTTAAAAAATGTTTTTGGTCCCACTAAAATGTCCCCTCCGTTTCCTTCATTTCCAAGCTTACCAATGATAATTTTACAGAGCCATTTCACGTATATGTTGCTGAGGGTGGCAGGTTTTAATATTCTGCAATTATTTTGTCTAATCTCCAAAATAAAAAGCAGTAATGGGCGAAAAGCAAAAAATTGTTCCCCTCCGTTACCGTCCACTCCGTTACCAGATCATGAGCAAGAAATCGACATTTGGACCAAAAAATCTACTGATACGAGATGAAGTACTTCTGAAAATAATAGTTACATCAATCTTTGGTCATTTTTCCTTTTGTTGCTGTTCCTACAGTTAGTTTTTTACATCAAAATTCCCCTCCGTTACCACATTGTCCCCTCCGTTACAGGACAATTTTCCTATACCCGTTGTCCCGAAATTTGAGAATGGCCCATACGAGAACACAATGTGGCTTCAATGTTAACACAAAGTTCCCACAAAGTTATCCAACAGACAACCAAGTGTCCACACAGAAACAAGAGCAAATGCAAGAACTAATGTCTCACTGTGTTAATTTAAGAAACACCACAAAAGGTCACTAATGCTCTGTATGTACCACACTTAAAATGTGTCTGAAAGTCACAGTGCACAAAGTACAAAGTTATCAACCAGACAATTAAGTATCCCACACAAAAGCAAAAGTAACACACCTCTGTCTCACAACTTAATGTTCAGAAAATAACAAAATGCGACAAATGCTGCAGTGTGTCCCACTCACAGTTATCAAACAATAACCATAAGTGCCCACAGTGGAACAAAAGTAACAAATCTAACAAAATCCAGGAAATCAAAAGACAGTTGCGTATGCCTCTGTGTGTACCACACTCAAAATTACTAAGTGCAACACACCAAAGCAAAAAGCAACAAAATAATACACCTCACTCTCCCCTGTTAAAAAATTGAATGAGAGAATAAGAGAAAACACTATAACTATACCAGCAGAATAAAGCTCAGTTGAAGGTAAGTTCTCAAAAAATACTCCAAACCTTAACAAATGCTAATCTTGCCAAGTACAACTATGAAAACAACGCCTCAGAAATGTGAGAAAACATCTCCAACAAGTGAGACAAATAGTTAACAACAAAGTGAAATATTATACTGAATCTGCACAGAAAAATTAAACTATGAAAATTAAATAACACAAAATATCTATGCAGAAAATTAATTCACAACTGGCTCCTCTAAACTCCAAAGAGAAGACGAAAGTTCAGCTGTGCAAACTCACAGCCAAACAGAGAAACTCTCATGCACTGTCACAAGCCTATGACAGCAAGAAACAAAAGCCCAAATGACTAACCTTAAGTCAAACTCAAGCTTGATGAAATGCTCAACCACTCCCAGTTAGAGTGAACAAGCAGAAAATAATAATGCTCAGGGCGCTTCCAATTTGTTCTGACACCAATGAAGCAAATATGAAGATCTATCAGGATGGTCTGTACTGTTCAGTGTCTGGGAGCCAAGAGAGGGAAATTCACATCTGAAGATCCCACAATCCTTTGCAGACTGCAGTGCCACATGTGGCATATATTGTCATTAACACACTGCCTGGTGCTGCCCTCTGTGGATATCACAACTGCTACAATAGTTTAAGGGATAAATGTAGAGCATGCATATCTTTGATGCACAATTTCATTTTACACCAGTGATGGTTGATTTGGATGCAATTGGGAAAAACTATGATCCAGGAATTTTTACAATTTCTTGAAATTTGAAAATATTTGGACCGTGTAAACATCAGGACCCCTTTTACGTACATACAAGTACACCCTTGAAGAGTTCTTCCAAATGGTACCATTGCTTCCGCTGAAAAAAATTTTATCACTCACTATTGACTCTTTGTCACATCACAACAGAAAAAAAAGAAGTTAATTTTGTGCTCCAATTGATAGCAGCCAAAAAACTAGATATCACTGGATGGATTCATAGGAAATATTGCAAAAGGTCATCCTTGCAAGTGCATCACGCATCTATAGGCCTGACTAAATGAGACTTTGTAGGCCTATATGTCAAGTGTGTGATCCGCTATCATGGTCAACAAAGCATTGTTGTGTTGTGATTAACAGTTGATAGCAAACGACTTGATTAAATTCCAGCCAGAACGATGGCGCAAATTTGAAGAATATCTTCTTTGGTGTACTTTTCAGTTCATTGAAAGTGGTTTCTAATAATCACACAGTCACAAAATTCCTAAATTTGTCAAAATTCCCAGATTGTGATATTTCCTGACTGCATCCAATTCAAGCATCAGTAAGACAAATGAAATTGTGCATCCAACATTTGTATCCTCTGCCTTCTATCCTTAAAATTTCAGCACTAGAGCTCTTTTAGAAAGAAAATTATTCACAAATCAATAAAAAAATAGGTGACCCATTCAAATCGAAGTCTAGAATTACCCCTAGTGGGTATTTTTCCAACATGGACTATGTTTCTAACTCATTTTGACCCCAACTATTCTTTCACTGTCATTTATTTTCATGTATCAACAGTATTTCATATGATATCAACCCTTCAATTTAATTATTTTTGTTCGTTTCCGGGCCAAGGCTCAGTCACTATTGCATGTGCATGAATTAAATTTTGTACAGATGTGGCCTATATGGTCTTGTTGTGCCTTTTGATGGTCTCATTGATAGATATTCCATACTTTTTGAACTAATTACAAAAAATATAAAAATACATTGTTTTTGCTTTCGGCCTGAGACTAGCTCACTATTGCATTTACATGGATTAAGTTTGGTACACATATGCCTTATATGGTGTAGTAGTGCCTTTTGAAAGGTCTGATGGAAAATATAATATATTTTTTGAAATATTGAAAAACAAAAAAATTATTTTTGTTTCTGGCCCAGGACTCGGTCACATGTACAATAATAATTGTATATGGATAATTTTGGTACACATATGGCTTACATGGTCTAGGTGTGCCTTTTCATGGTCTGACTGATACATATTCTATACTTTGTGTAATATTGAGAAAAAATATTTGAAATAATTTTTATTTTCACATTGGAGCCAAATCTTGCCCACTATTATATATAGCAACGAAATGCTCTACACTGTTAAAAAATAATTGTCAATTTACAGTTCACAGAAAGCCTATTTTTAAGCATACTGGAATTTAAGTATTCATACAGGCAGTTTTGAGATTAGATAGATAGATAGATAGATAGATAGATAGATAGATAGATAGATAGATAGATAGATAGATAGATAGATTAGATAGATAGATAGATAGATAGATAGATAGATAGATAGATAGATAGACAGACAGACAGACAGAAAGACAGCCAGACAGCTAGACAGGTAGACAGACAGATAGATAGATAGATAGATAGATAGATATATAGATAGATAGACAGATAGATAGATAGACAGATAGATAGATAGATAGATAGATAGACAAACAGATTGATAGATAGACAAACCGATTGATAAAAAATGTTTGTTTAATATTGAAAATTATTATTTTTAGCTGAAAATCTGATAAAAACACTAATGTAAAAAATGTCGAATGAAGAAGAGAAGTAGCACTACATGAAGCTGGATGCACCTTTTTGAATTTAAATCCTAGTTCCATGGGGTCTTGGTGGAAACTGGGCCAAATGGCGTCTAACTGAGCGAGAAAAAAACACAAAGACCAAAATTTAAAAAAAAGGCTTTTATTGATGTCTCGGTCATTTTAGTGTTTTTATCCTACTTTAAGCTAAAAATAGCATTTTTCATTGTTTGAAATAAAAGTTGAACCTTTTAGTTGAGCATCATTCAAAGGCATTGCATTGCGGCCCAAAAAAGCTCAAAATGCATTAACTAGCCACAGATGTATAGATAGATGGGAAGATAGGAAGATAGGAAGATAGAAAGATAGAAAGATAGAAAGAAAGAAAGAAAGAGATGGATAGATGGATAGATGGATAGATTAGATAGATAGATAGATAGATAGATAGATATGATTTTTTATTGGTTTTTTGGAGAAGATAGGTTGATTGAAATATTATTGGTTGACAGATAGTTGGATAGATAAATAGATAGAAAGGCAGTGTTACTGCCAATATCCACTATTGTGCCCAATAAGCCTATTGGACATGGATATTAGGCCTTTGGGAAAAATATAGGGCTTTTTGGCAAATTATAGGGTCTTTGGGCAAACTATTGGGCCTTTGGGCATAACGACTCCTTTTGGCATGACTTTCCCAAAGTTATCGTATCCTTCAAAATATCCGTGAGGCCTTCAGGCAAAATATAGGTCCTTTGGGCGCATGCCTAAATCACTCATTATCGCTCACTCTCGACCATAGTGGATTTTGGCAAAGATCTCATAGTTTGGATACATGCCCAAGTCACTCGCAATAACTCTTTTATACTATTGTGGATTTTGACAAATATCCAACTTTGGATAATTGTGAACTGACCAATGAGAATACACCCTAATATCTTTACCAATGAGAATCCACCCCAATATCCACAGTAGGGGGCACTGTAATTAATAGTTGGTCCAATGAGAATGCCACCTAATATCCTGTCAAATGAGAATCCGGCCAAATATCCTAGCCAATGACAGTCAAGCGAAATATCCACAGAGACATGATTGGCCTATGGACATTAACATGCATTCTTATTGGACACACAATAGTCAAATAAGCTCTTTGGTCAAAGTCAAAAGACTGAGCCAAAATCCACGACAGTCTTTTATGGATATTTGTGGATATTTGTGAGTGATTATAGATTTTTTGGGCATACACTGGCAGATAGAAAGGTAGATAGACAGATAGATAGATAGATGTGGTAAATGCAGTTCTCTAAGCCCAGTTCTGGGCACTCATAAGGGTTGATTGATGAGATAGAAAAGGGACAGTGAGAGCCCTCAACACATTTACCCTATCTGAGCGATCTTTTTCTTGCCAAGCACAGACGCTGATACGAGGGGCCACCAATTTAACATCTCATCCAAACGACATCCAGATGAGATATTGCTCTTGACGGATCACTTAACCCCTCTGTCACCCAACTGCTGAATGAGCTCATTTATAATAAAGCTTCTAAATAAGGGAAACAATATTTGTACAGACTTCCAGTGGAGCAAGAGACTAACCAATCAGTCAACCACCTTTGCTGTTGCTGTTTAATTAATTCGTTGGTCGTTGTGCAACCAACTTTAAGTTCTGATGGATTAGTTTGTTACATATCCAGCAAAAATTCATGGCAGAACCCCAAACATGTGGTGTCTACCCAGCATAAGTAGTAGGTATAGTTGTTGCCAAAAGTACATAAAATTCATTTATTCATTGATGTCAAAATGTTTTTAGCAGACGTTAAAACTGAGGAAGAGCCCAAATCAGTGATATGGAGAAAAAGTAAAAGAGTTATATCATTGTCTGGAAAAACAACCACGCGTCAGGGCACTTCGTACAATATCACTCACTGTTGTGTGAATTATTATCCGACCACCAAGGCCAATTCTTGTTTCTGATTGGCTGAGAACTGTGGGTATGTATCCTGTATCTGTCAGGCTGCTTGGCCTGTACAGATATTATCACAAAACAACCCAAGTCAGGGTCACTGAGTAACAATATCACGAGCTGTTGTGTGAATTAATGTCTACTAATTATAATAAAGGAGTTACGGCCATTTTTGTAAAAAATTTAAAATGGCCTTCTTATCCAACCCATCGGGCAAGAAGCCCGCCTATTATAATCCTATAGCAATTTGTTTGCGAGAGCATTCAGCTTAAAAGTTATTTCTTAGGGTTCTTCTATCATTTTTAAGTAATTCTATTCACTTTTTCTGAATTTAAGAATTTTTCTGTTCATACTTTTATTTTTTAAATGTTGCCCCGACCTACTCTATTGAATCCATCAGATGTCATTACTTTTCAAATTTACAATTTTTCAAGAATTTTTGAAAATTTTTCATGTTTTGATGCCATACTACCAATTTGAACTCACACAATTGCTGGATGTGACTCCGTCGAGTCATCCAGTGACTCCGTCACTTTTTTTGAGGAGTCATGACAAAAATATATTAGACACTTTGGGACTTTATTATTATCATTAACAATAGAGGACAGTCTAAATATTAGTATTCTTTAGGAGTTTACACTCTGCAAGCCAAGTTGGGCCAGCAATTGGAGGAGAAAGCATGTCTTGTGAGAATTAGGGTAAAATAACGGTGACTCTGTCACGCGAAATGTTGAGGCTATGCAAATTCAAAATATTACTCCAAGATAAATGGTGTAAATTAATATACATCATATGTAATGAGGTTAACACAGAGTAATATTCATTTTCCGTCTGAACTTGTTTTACTCTGCACTGGGTCAATAAATATTCACCATTTTGTGTTCTGGGGGTGACTCTGTCACGATGGAATTGGTGAAGTACATTACGAGTCACTAACTGGCCTATTGCTCTTTCATACAGGGCAGCTTTTCACCTGGCTGTAATTATGGAGCCGCCTACAAATTAAGGTTTATAGATTAGAATTTAATTATATGTGGATCTAACAATAATTTATTATGTAAAAAAAAAAAAGAAATTACAGGAAATTTTCTAGTCAAGTCCATAATGGAGTATCTGGAGCTGTCAATTTGGCCACAGGCCTATAGATTAGAATTTGATTATAGGCTAATACATATTTGGGCCTATGAACATTTATTAAGTAAAATAAAATAATTCTAGCCAGTATTTAATTGTGGATCTATGAAAATAAAGTGAAAATTATAACTTTTGGGTAGCGAGAAGAAAAATGTTCTAAGCCAGCTACCGCAATGAAACTGACATTGTCAGATAGCTTTTTTAACGCCAAATTTAATGGTGAAAAAAATAAGTCTGTATCTTTACTAGAAGTCGCGCCAATTGCAAAAAACCGAATCCCGCATTTTCGGGATTTCCTCTGCTATGTCCCGTATTTTAATTACAAAAGTGGGCGATAATTGCAGGAATGGGCACGATTTAACTATTTGTTAATGTTCTAAGTGGCCCGAAAAGATATTTAGAGATGGGCAAATTTTTCCAATAGTTAGAATAGTGTGCCAATAGTTAGAATAGGAAATTGCTCCTTTAGGCAAAGTGTGCCAATAGGAACCATAGGTTGCCAATAGTTAGAATAGTAAATTGCTCCTTTGGGAAAAGTAAAAGGATTTTGCCCAAAGGGGAAATAATTCGCCTATAGTTAAAATAATTTGCCAATAGGAGAAATAATCATGCCCGATTTTAAAATTGGGCGTGATTTAGAGATTGGCTCTAGCTCAGTTATTTCAGAAGAAAATAAAGAAAAAAGCAAATTCCGCTATCCCGCATCCCGCAACCGCGTTCCGCATTTCATGCGGGCGATAATTGCGGTAATTGCAGGATCGGGCACGTATTAACTATTTGTTAATGTTGTAAGTGGCCCTTAAAGACATAAGCCTATGAGCGATAATTGCAGAGATGGGCATGGTATTTTCTTTGCCAATATCTAAATCAAGTGTTTTTGACTAGAGTGGGTCGGGGCAAGCGGCCCCCCTTAACTTCGAGGTACTATTTGACCTACTTTTGATGGGCGATTATTTGAATGCTTATGCTGTAAGGAAGGGATCATGTGACTCTACTAATAACTAGTGAAACAAATGTCTACTGATTTTAATAAAGGTGTTACGGCCATTTTTGTAAAAAATTTAAAATGGCCTTCTTACCCCACCCATCGGGCAAGAAGCCCCCCTATTATAATCCTACGGCAATTTTTTTTGCGAGCGCATTCAGCTTAAAAGTTATTTCTTAGGGTCCTATTTTTTGCCCTGTTTCAATTTCGGGCCAAATTTTTAAAAATTTAATTAGCTATTCTATCAACATTTAAGGTAAAGTACACATTATTAAATGGTTCCTGAAGCAGCTTCCACCCCCCAGTGAAGGGGGCCTCATGTCCCATATCATGTGGGGCCTCTCGCCCAAAACCCACATATTGTAATTTGACCTCTATATTTTGAACTAACATGCAAAAAACATGATCCAAATCATATTTATGTGATGGTCATAAAGTGAAGCGATGCAGATATCCATTATACTTTTAAATATTTCCAAAGTTATTTCTGACAACCCCTTTCAAAGAATTAGTCAAAGTTACATAAACCATGCACATTTTTTTGTTTCTTTAATTTCTACTATGGTTTGGTGCTGTTTGCCCTGAAAATTTGTGACGTCACCTAAAACGCCTCTAGCTTCAATCCTATCAATAAATAAATGCACCAAAAATGTCAGTTTGGACATAACCCTGGGTGGGCCTCTCACCTAACCCGGGCTTCTTGCCCCGACCTACTCTATTTGAGATATTTGGAGATTGGCAATTAATTAGAGATTGGCTGACGCAGTGCATAAAACCTCCCAGGCTGCATATCTCTTACAGAATTACAGATTTTGCTGTAGAAACTTTTCAGAAATGCTGCAGTGACAGATTTTGCTGCAGAAACTTTTCAGAAATGCTGCAGTGACAGAGGACTACCAAAACCCCAACCCCCCCACCTGACACCCCCTCCCCCCCCTCCGAAATGCTAACCCAAAACCGACTTTCGTCAACGAGGTCTGAACTTTGCAGGTGTATTGCAATCAGCTGGAGGAAGTGAAAAAACTGCAGAATTTTGCACTTTTTTGGCAGAACTGCATAATTCTTCAGTTTTTTTGCGGAACTGCAGAAAGAATTTATAGTCTCCTCCCATATCTTGGGTCAAATATAGTCAGTAAGATTAACCAAGTGACATCAAGAAGTAGCTTTCAGATAGAATTGATTGGCTTTTTTGGTCCCACCTTACTGACATTAAGGTATCCATGGCAACCACAGCACGACCTAAAAGTGCCTGAATAGTCCAAAATTTAAGAATGTCTTCTAAAACAGCTGAATTTTTTCCTGTGAACATTTCATAATTCTACATTGAAAATATGAGTCCATAATGACTCCAAAAATGGAAAAATGCATGAACTTTCTAATTGTTCTTGTGCGGAAGATAAGAAATGTGTGTGGTGTTCCCATAATTATCACACAGAATGCAAAGGAGTTATGAAAAAGGCAAAATCATTCTCATTTACGCTGTGGTATTTTCACCCTAGCTCTTATGTGACAACTTCACCTTGTTGCAGTCCAGGTGTTATGTGATGTTGAACATGTGCTCATATTCTAGTATAGGGGGAAAATGTGCCCTGCTATCACTTTTTTGTGCAGAACCACTATATTTAAATTATTAAAAACCAGAAAAATCTGCCATCTTTCCTGAACAAAGTCCGTTATATTGTTTTCAACAAGAAATGTGTCTTATAATGCAGACCTGTGAGTTATAAGGTTTTTGGGTCCTTGGAATTCATCCCAAGACCATTGTCGTCAGATTTATTTCCTGTCAACAGGCAAAGTTGTTGTACACACAAAAACATTTCACAGACAAAATGAAAATCCAAACTGATGTGCCCTTTTGATTAAAACTGTATTTAGGCACCTCTGGCTAGAATATTGAGCTTCTCAGCATTTTAATTGACTTTCATTCAACATGTTTCTTCTGTTAGCTGTCAACTCTTCACACAAAAACTGGTTCTGAATATTTGACTGTGCTTCCCTCTTGTGCATAGTGACAGTATACCACATTACCACAGTTGCATGCAGGTTCATTTCATAAATAAAGACAAAAAAATTAACTTTTTTATACTATTTAATTGTGCCTTATTTAGTTTTGATAAATATTTTCATAGATATTTAATGTCAAAGTGTTTGAGGTTTATTTGGGGGTTCTTTATCAATAAATAAACAATAAAATGTTTTAATGTGAAGAAAATGCAGTTTTAACATTTAATTTAATCCTCCTTTTTTTATAAGTAACTCAATAGGAAATTAATGTGGTACAAATCATATGATAAACCAAGGACCCCATGCATGCATTACATGCTATTTTTGAATTAAATATCATATAGATGGTGTATGGTGAGGAGACCAATATTGAGTTTTATTAGCCAAAGAAGTTGAATCGTTATAATATTATTTGACAGTTTAAAAGATGAGCTGTGCATTTCAAATCTATACAGCAGCAAGTTGGTACGTAGTGAATAGCAATTTGGTCACAATTAATGATTTAATTGCTGCTTGTTAAATTGGATTGATTTCTGTAAAGTACAAATAGTTTCTGTTTGGATGAGTCATTTCAATTGGAATTTAGTCAAATATACTTGATTCAATTAGCGCCTTGGAGTTATTGTGTATCGTTCAATGACAATTGAGATTAATAATAACAATAACACTTTCCACATGCCAACATCGTATTTAATGGTGTGGCATGTGATAGATTTTGCAGCACTTGATTGGCTCACAAATTTTGATACAGAATATTCTTTCTTATGCGTATGCTATTCTATTTTTAGTACCTGGATTGGACTGCGCACTGACGGATCTGGAGCCTATTATTGGATGGACAAACCGAATGAAATTGGCCTTAGCAAAAACACTTTCTGGAAAACAAGTCAACCCGATGGAGGAATAAATTCTCAACAGTGTGTGGCGATGTCAGTGCAAGATGGTGGAAAATGGTTTGATGAAGACTGTGCTGCAACAAAGCCATACATTTGTCAGTATAAGATCCCTTAACTAATGTAAAAACACCTGGACTGTGCAGCAACAAAGCCATACATTTGCCAGTATAAGATCCCTTAACCATAGTAAGACACGCAGCAAGAAATAACGAAAACAGGCTGCAATAAAGCCATACATCGGTCAGGAAAAGATCCCTTAAACATTGTTAAACACTTTGCAAGAGATGATGAAGACTGTGCTGCAACAAAGCCCTGCATTTGTCAGTAGGTGGAAGATCCCTTCAACACGCTCAGTAAGATATTTCGAAAAAAGGAATACATTAGTCAGAATATGATCCATTGCAATTGGTAAAATACCGTAATATGGGGTGAATCGGGATACTGGGGAGAATCGGGACAGAAAAGGGAAACATTTTATTTGCTACAAAATCGGCAATTTCTACTTGCCTTAGGAACTTAGCTCTAAGGGATCGTTAGACCTTTTGCTCGGACACAATTTCACACCATATTTTGATTTCTGTGTTGATTTGTGGCCATCCTATAACAGAAAAACGGCCAAAACTGTCCCGATTCACCCCATATTACGGTACTAAGAAAGATATGATGAAAACTGCTGCAACATAGCCACACATTGGTCAGTATAAGATCCCTTAGACAGAGTTATAACACTAGACTAGATATGAAGACTGTGCTGCAACAAAGATGCACATTTGTTAGTATTATAACCCTTAAACACTATGTAAACACTAAGCAAGATGCTACATTCCTGTCATATTTAATAACAATAATCATAATATAGTGAGACTTCATGTGGCGCCCATTCCAGATAAATCTGCTCACCGGCACTAACCAGACTATGCGGCAATCATACCAATCATTATTCCATGTCTAGGTACATTTCTTCCCTGATACAGCACTTTTTCCCTGGGTAATACGAACAGCAGAGGGAAAATACATGGGTTTCGGGCAATACAGGGTCTCGGGTTAAAATATCAGGGAAATACAGGTCCAACCCATGAAATAACCATATGGTGATTCAGAAAAACATTCACCAATTTTATAAATAATGCTTGGTAGTCTGTTGATACGAAACTCAAAAATGTTTGTAGATAAAATGATATCTATTTCACATGTTGTCAGTTAAAGAGCAAGTTGTAACAAGACTATTGACATATAATGGATCTTGTGGAGAAATACCTATATATATATATCCTCAATGGCAAGATAAAAGTAAATTTTGATTTGTGCATATATATTATATAATATATATATTGATAATAAGACATTTTTATTCATGTTTAGCTTTTTTTGGTCTCTTGATAGGTGTAAATATCTTAAATAATCAAAGTGTGTTTATTCCCTGTGTCCCTGGATACATGTACTATCCATGTTAGAAATTGGAAAGTGGTTTGAATATTTCTCTCAAAGAACGTTCTATGTACAGTTGTTAGTATAAAATCATGATATAGGTAAAAAGAGCATGTTAATTTTTAGTGAAGATATGATTAGCTTGTTCATCAGTATATTGAATTGATACTAGAATTCTGTCGAATGTCGATTAATCAAAATAATCGATTAGTCGATCGGTTATGTGTTTTCTGTATTGGAGACAATTTTCCAATGAATCCTGTCTGAATAATTTGGATTAATTTTCCAATTCATCATGAGATTACAATGCTGGAAAGACAGAATTTAATGTAAGTAAATGTATCACGTTGGTTGTTCAGCATTAAGATTGTAGTACTTGGTTTAGACAATAGTGAAAATTATTAATCTTTTGTCCAATATGAGGTGGCATGGGAAAATGCTAAAATAATCATATTACATAATCAATTATTTGTAAGAGAAAAAACTACTAATCATTTATAAAATAATGGGAAAAAGTCCTAGCTCTAATAGATACCAGTTACAGGGGCTCCCATAACTAAAAAACAAAAAACTTGTTCATTAAAGTTGTATCTGGTGTAATACAAGTATAGAGATAATAGTAGTCCTAATTAAAGGAAAGTAATTATTTGAAACATTGATGTCTGGATGGACAGATGTGAGGATTAATGAAATGATGAATGATGTGTGTGTCGGCATTCAATTTTATGTCATTTTCCATGTCTAGGTACATTTCTTCCCTGATACAAACGTTTTCCCAGGGTAATACGAACAGCAGAGGGAAAATACACGGGTTTCGAAAAATATAGGGTCTCTGGTGAAAATATCAGGGAAATACAGATCCAATCCATGAAATAATCATATGGTGATTCAGAAAAACATTCACCAATATTATAAATACTGCTTGGTAGTCTGTTAACACGAGACTCAAAAATGTTTGTAGACAAAATGACATCTATTTCAAAGGTTAACAGTTAAAGAGCAAGTTGTAACAAGACCATTAGTGACATAAATCGATCTTGCGGACAAAGACCTATATATATCCTCAATGGCAAGAAAAAAGTAAATTTTGATATGTGCATATATATTATGTATAATTGGTCCATAACGGTTTTTTGGAGGGCATTATGGGGTATTAATCAGTTATGGCCAGAGGGCAGAAATCATTAACTTAATGCCCTAACCGCCAGGCGAGGGCGTTAAAAAGATTTCTGCTTGAGGGCCATAACTGATTAATACACCATAATGCCCGACAAATAAATTTTTTGTAATTAATGCCCGCTCCGTTTTCGTGTTCTCACGGTCTTTTTATTAAATGTAGATTAAACCCGATTACATAACATTGTTCTCCTCTTCGTGGAGATAATTTTAGGCTTTAAAATTTTCAATTCTGACCAGTTTTTGTCGTTTTAGCCCAGAAAAAATAACAAAACCACCATGATGTCACTTGTGATGACATCACAATACACCAGGTGGGGTTTGCGCAGGCGAACTGGGTGTTAATGGCCAGACAATGCCGTTTAAAGTGATAATAATGATAATTAGACATTTTTATTTATGTTTCTAAAGTCTTTTTTTGTCTCTTGATAGGTGTAAATATCTTAAATAATCAAGTGTGTTCACTCACTGTGTAGGGGAGACCGGGGCTGGTTGTCACAGGGGCAGGTTGTCACACTGTGTAGAATTTAAACATGCTCTATTTCTATTTAAAGCAAGTAGGGGCACAGCCATTGTATATGAAAGTCAATACAGGAGTAACTTAAATCTATCTGGTAAATATATACCTATGTAATTCAAAATCTTGATTTCATTTTGGACATTTTTTGAAAATTCAGCACTCGGGGCAGGTTGTCACACTTTCTGGGCAGGTTGTCACACTTTTGGTTAAGCGTTTGAATGCAGGAAGTGAGACTCTGTAAGTCAAATCCTGAATGAGACAAGTTATTTTGGACATGTCAGGAATCCCCTACTTGCTCAGTGCAGACCTTAACAATCATGTGACTCTGTACAAGGGTGCTACAAATTTTGACTTATCAAGGCAACAGAAATGCATTTTGATAAGGAAGAGGGTGAGTGCAGACTGTAGAATTTTTCTGCAAATTCCTTTTGAAAATTTGAAATAGATCTATTTAGACGCAATGCATTTTCTGCTTACATCATCAATCGACAGTAGAATGTATTAAGGATATGACAACTTAATATCCATGAGAGCGTGACAACCTGCCCCGAAAGTGTGACAACCTGCCCCGAAAGTGTGACAACCTGCCCCTGTGACAACCAGCCCCGGTCTCCCCTATGTACTGTGCATGTTAGAAAATTGGCACTTGAGTGGTTTGAAGATTTCTCTCAAACAATGTTCTATGTACATCTGTCAGTATAAGATAATAGTACAACATTTGGGGACAATATCAAATCAGCTTGAACATTTTTAATATCCCATGTATGTTAAAAAATTCATCTGGAAGCCTGTAGGCAAAAAGTGCATGTCAATTTTTAGTGAAGATTTAATTAGCATGTTCATCGGCATATTGAATTGATACTAGGGCTCTGTCAATTAATCAATATAATCGATTAATCGATTGAATGTGTTTTCTGCATTTGAAACAATTTTCCATGAATCCAGTCTGAATAATTTGGATTAATTTTCCAGTTCATCATATTATTACAATGCTATAAAGACAAACTTTAATGTAACTACAAGCATCATGTTAGTTGTTAAGCATTAAGATTGCAGTACTTGGTCCGGACAATAGTGAAAATTATGATTCTTTTGTCCAATATGAAGTGGCAGTGGATGATGATAAAATAATCATATTACATATTCAATTATTTGTAAGAGAAAAAACTATTAATCATTTGTAAAATAATGGGAAAAAGTCCTAGCTCTAATAGATACCAGTTACAGGGGCTCCCATAACTAAAAAACAAAAAACTTGATCAACAAGGTTATATCTGGTGTAATATAAGTATAGAGATAACAGTAGTCCTAATTAAAGGAAAGTAATTGTTTGAAACATTGATGTCTGGATGGACTGAGGATTAGCGAAATGATCTGTGTGTCAGCTTTCAATTTTATGTTTATTTTCATGTAAAACATGTCTGCAACTAGCATGTATAGCTTTGTCTGATGTTACACAATGATTCTGAATTGATACCAGCTTATGTCTGCTTTAGTCTGTGTTAAACAAACCATTTTTACAGTGAACTTTGACTTTCAATGAAGTGAAAGGCCTCGACCCTTTCATTTTCACCAACTTTTATCATGCAATTCAATCCTAAAATTGTCATCAGGACTTTTTAACAGAAACCTTTTATTAAGAACATTTTGTCATGGCTCCCACAAAGAGTTTAATCTGTATTATTCAATATATAAGGCTAAAAAAAAATGCAAATATAAACAGTGCAGTGCCAATCATGGCATTATTGTTAATTTCTGACCAGTTGCCAGCCAGAGGGAGCTCAATGTTGATAAAACTTTTACTACTTCACTTTAACTGCTGGAGGACACAGGTGTCAGTTTTCATTCATATTCACTTCGCTGACAAGTGTTAGAATTATTTTATTTTACTTAGTGCAATATGACAAGTACAAATACATATATTACAATCATTAAACAATCAACAATGAAGAGTAATTAACACTAAGTGGGACTCAGCAGAGTTTGTCAGAACTATTATTATTGATGGCCCTTAAATATACACAAAAATATATTTTAAAAAGGAAAAAATTAAAATTAAAATGAATATAGAATAAAAATAAAATGAAGTGATGAAAATGAAGATGAAAATGATCTTAATTTATATTTCACTGAAAATTGAGTAAAATAACACAGATAATAGAAGTTACTAGTAAACCTGATAGACATGTTTTGAGTAGGATTTGATGAAGTTTTTCAATTTCCATTTTTATTTTAAATTATTTGACAATTGGAGCCATAAATGAGGAGATGCACCAAGGAAGCTTTTATTATATTGTAGGGTAGTATGATGTAAAGCTGTTAAATTAGTTCGATTTCTTGTATTATATGTATGTCTAGTTATGTCAAATAGATTTGTTAGTCTAGCTAGTAGT
Source organism: Platynereis dumerilii (assembly GCA_026936325.1). Taxonomy (NCBI): domain Eukaryota; kingdom Metazoa; phylum Annelida; class Polychaeta; order Phyllodocida; family Nereididae; genus Platynereis; species Platynereis dumerilii. Next base: position 636,354 of record JAPTHN010000052.1, on the reverse strand, counting down.
TTGTCATATATGAGGCATTGTGGCTATGAGACACTTTCAGTAGTTCTAACTTTATAATATCGTCTATCGTTAAGATTTTTCCTTTTTTGTATAGTACCTTTAGATTAGCCCTATTTCCAACATTAAAGATTAATTGCATAGATTTATTTTGTTGGACTTTTACATTTTTCAATAGTTTTGTTGTCAATAAAGGCCCCCATGCTGCGATGCCATATGTAGCATGACTTTTAACATTTGCATAGTATATCAGTAGTTTTGATTCAACTGGTTACATATTTTTAACCATTGCTAGGCTGTAATTTCCAGAGCTCTCATTTAATTACATTTTTAACCTGTAAATCCCATTACAAATATTCATCAATTGTTACCCCGAGAATTTTTATGTTTTTTACTCTTTCAATTAATGTTTGATTCATATTTAGCGTTCCATTATAACTACAGTTCCTTTGTTTACTGTATATATAAATAATATGTATAAATATATACTTTGTTTTGTCAGCATTTAGAGGAAATTAATTACTTTTAATCCATTTATTGAGTTTCTCGAAATCAATTAACTTTTTTATACCAAATTTTGGATTATTTCCAGAAGCAAATATAGTGGTGTCATCGGCAAAAGTCACTGCATTGCAAAATTTTAGGCTTTTCACCAGTGTGTGACTATTCATGTATTGAGTTATAATCTTTTAAAAATTAATTTTCAAGGCTTAGTGTTGCTTATTATTGTTGCAAAGGTATATTCTTCCCGTGTATAAGCTTTTTCTTGTCAGGTTATGCTGTGCTGTCACCAAAATAAAAATTTGCACATAACTCTCGTTTAAAATATTTTGTCTTTGTTCTTAAATAATCATAATGACTGAGCGGTTTGCCCAAATGAACCTCACAGGATGTTTTGAATGACCGAAGACCAGGCCACATGGGCGTACTTTGGTGGGGGGGGGGGGGGGGGAAGGAACATGTCCCCCCCCCCCTTCACTTTATACTCCAGGGGACATAATATGAAATGCCCCCCCCCCCACTTTTTTGCATTCACAAAATCCATAAGATATGAGAATTAGACTGAAATCATTGGATCTAATTTAAGAAAAAGAAGAAACAAAATATTCCAGATTATAAGTAAAATTTTAATTGACTGTCATTCTCCCAGCTGTAAAAAGTCACCCTGATTTATGCCGTTAAATCTGCTGCAAGTAAACTGTCATTTTAAAGTAGCAGGCATTCACATGGATAAAGCATAGGCAGAAACAGGAAAAGTTGTGGTTGAGACTGGGGTGTGTAAGAAAGTACTTTACAGCTGCTTAACTTGCAATGTGGAATGAGAGGAAAGTTTCATTGCGAAAGCAGCACTTTGTGATTCATGCGCTGCTGCTTGTAAGTAAAACGGGTGATGTTTTTCCATTTTGTTTATGCTAAACATCCTCAATCAAACTGCCTTGCTGTGGAAGCAAGGAAACTCATTTTATGCCAAGAAAACGTACGGGGTCATAAAGGAAAATACTTGAGGCTTGTGAGATACAAATGGCTGCCAATTTTATTTGCTCTACAGTTACATATGATGTGTCGAAATCTTTGGTAAGTAAGTGAAACTCATTTATCAAAGACTTTAAGCCATAACTTATGTTGTGATCTTGGATCTTTATCCAGATCCAATTATAGCTTGTTAGTGTTGAGCCCACCAGGCACGTGAGTGTAGTATTAGGATTGGACTTTAATCCCTCTGGTGACAATTGTATGCAAGCACTTCTTAAGAAGGCGAATGAATAAACACATGGAGTGTTGCAGCTCTGTACTTGGAAGTCAATTTATAATATTTTATTAATTCAACCCTGGCCAACGAATTATAAAAGTTTCTAAAAGCAGATACTTAAATAAAAAACCTTGGCTAACATATGGTTTAAAAAAATCAATCAAAATAAAATACAAATTATATCATACATGTAAAAAATACCCTACTACTAATAATTTAAATAAATATAGAACTTATAAAAATAAAATACAATCTATCACACGTAAGGCAGAAAAATATTGTGATGAATACAACCTAAAAATTAATCAATGTAACATTAAAAAATCATGGGTTTTGATTAAAAAAGCAATAAATAAAAATTAAAGAAAACCACCTTCACAAGAATTTCACATTAATGGTAATACGACCAATGATGGTCAAGTAATATCCAATGCCCTTAACAAATTCTATACAAATATTGGGCCAACTTTGGCAAGATCAATTCCTCGATCTGATAATCATCCTACATCATATATTCCCCAAAGGAACGAAACTACATTATTTTTAAATCGAACTACAGAAAATGAAATTAGCAATGTTATAAAAAATCTGAAGACTTCTAGTCCAGGTCATGATGAAATTAATGCAAATGTAGTAAAAAAAACAAGTTCTCATATCATCAGAATTATTTCTCATTTAACTAATCTCTCTTTAAGCCAAGGCCAATTTCCAAATGAACTTAAAATTGCAAGAGTCACCCCCATATATAAAGCTAATGATCCGAGCCTTATAAATAATTACAGACCTGTATCTGTTTTAAGTGTATTTTCTAAAATATTTGAAAAAATCATGTATGTTAGACTTGATAAATTTATTAATGATAATAATTTGTTTTACCAATATCAATTTGGTTTCAGAGAAAAACATAATACTCTTTTAGCCTTGACAGTTTTATTAGATAAAATAACAGATGCTTTCAATAAAAATAAAGTTATAGTTGGAATTTTTCTTGATTTCAAAAAGGCTTTCGACACCATTTGCTTCAAAAATTAGAGAAATATGGCATCAGAGGAATTCCCTTATCTTGGTTAAAAAGTTATCTTTCTGATCGTGAACAGCATGTGATGTTTAATAATTTCCAATCTTCTCATTTACCAATCACTTGTGGTGTGCCTCAAGGTTCAATTTTGGGACCTATTCTATTTCTCTTATATATCATATTTTTTTATTTAAAGGAATGATATAAGAGAAATTTCATATTAATGATTAATATTTATGCTCTTCACATATCATGCCAATTCTAGAATACCATAGTGAAATATGGTTTTCGTTGAAGGAAATAGACAAGTTAGAGAAAATACAATTACATTTTCTTAAAAACCTACTTGGTGTTAGACTCCAAACCTTCACGGTTGCTGTATTAGCTTGTTGAGCACCACTGGTTCAACCTCATTATCTCACCCAAATATTCTCCCTCTATAGAGATATGAGACTGGGGTCAACAACAGCCTTCTAGTAGGCTTCACTCAACTGAGATCAAGACTAAAATCAGTCATTTCATTTCCAGATAATCCAGATGCTACCATGCATCTCATAAGGGCTATCCAAGTTCCCTTTATCTATGACACTAACTGTTGAATTTAAAATACAATTTTATAATTTTTATAATTCAATTTACTTTGTATATTTCAGTCATTGATCATTGATTGTATTTGCTGTACTATTATGAGAATTTGCCAAACAACAGTTCAATATAACTGTCAAAGTAAGCTGTAGAATCCTTAGTTTCTGTGTTCTGGTGAGGTTATTCACAGTTTTTAGTATCAGGAAGCATAGTCCTAATGCTAAATTATAGAGCTGTAAATTCACTTGGAAATAGTCATTTGAACTGTCAAGATGGAAAGTCCATCTAAAAGCTACACATGTCAAAGAATAATGAATTTGTGAAAAGGTCAATTTCCTGGCTGTGCCCAGATGTATGTACATGCTAAGGCTGTTGCACATCCTTGTAAGTTTCCATGCTTATGTATTTTATTTTATTGGTTTATTGCTCATTTATATGAATGGTTCTTTGGGAGAAACTAAATTATATTAATTACCAGCCAGCCAATGATGTTTATAAATAACTTTTGGTTATACAAACTATATAATTTTATCTGCTCTTCTCTTTACATGTATTTTGAGCATGATTAATTGTAATGGCTTTATGAGTCTTTTACTTATCAATTTTGAGTGTTCATCACATAATCTTTTGTCATTATTTCTTATTTTTTTATAAAACGTATTTATGGTGATTTATTATGTAAATTTCAGATTACCAGCAGCTACTTTGTATGCTGAGTTAATAAAGTGCATCAATCTACACCTAAGTTGTCATCTCTATGGGCACACGCCAACACTAACTAATCCAAAAGACAAGTTAACTTCATAAGTCTAAAGTCAGGCTTCACCATTTGCATTCAGTGTTTCATATATATCCATAAACATCCAGTAGGTTGATAAAGTGTTCAAAAGTTTCAAGTTAGACAAACTCTCAAATTTCAGGTTCCCACTAAATTCTTACTTCAAAACTTGAACTGGCAATTTTATTAAAAGCAATCAGATATATCAAATACAGCAGTTTCAGCCAAAAAGGGCTGCACCAATCAGAGACAACATGTTAATTAGTTAATCAATGCTCATCCAATTGTCTAAAATGTTCATTGATGCCTATCTGCATAAATTATCTTACAACAGTGACTGTTCCAGAGACCAAGCTACACACAGACAATGGGCCTTACAATAATACAATAAGCTTAAAATCTCTAACAATGCAATTGCAAACTATTGTGTCAATTTTAGGGATTTCTAATTTAAGGGTAAAAGATTAAAGTGGCATTTCTAAAGAGCAAGGCATTTTCTTTGGCCCCAATTGACACATGAGCTCAAAAGACAAAGACACCCTAATTGCTAAATACATACAGGTGGGCTGTTAGATAAGGGCTTGCTTTAAGCAAAGTCCCTGCATAAATATACAGCAGTACTATTGCATTTTACTCTAGTAGTTTTATGTTTAAAATACATTCTAGCTCACTAAAGTCTTGTTTGAGGATTAAATTGTGCCTTTAAATATCCAGACCATCTGGGGCTTCCTACAAACTTAGCTACATGTTAAAGTCGCCTTTTAATTTATATAAATTCCATTTAATGGTTAATTATGATATTCTATTTGGTCTCTGGTCAGTATGTTCAATTAAACCTTCTTTGCTATAATCATGATTGGTAATCACGATTTTACAATAAATCTTTAAAATATAAATCTGACTAAATTGACTAACATTGACATAAAAATACATATTTAATACTTAATTCCTTTATAACCTAATCCTATAAATGTTAATTAGGGCCTGGACTTTTACAGTCCTCCCCTATTTGCCCAAGCTGTTTGATATCTTAGCAAACAGCTACTGTTTTATCAATATTCATCAACATGAAATTAAAATTCGGGACCTGATTAACATTCAAAAACAACATCATCACAAGGTAATACGACTTTTCAAGACGCTAGTAAACCAGATAATCTTTTCTGGGGAAACCTAGCTATCTCTGCACATTCAATACAACTTCATTAAACACATTTTGTTAAATACCAATTACAATGGGAGTCCCTCTTGCTTAATGACAAATGGTTGGTTGCTTAACAGTTATGATTCATCTTATATATTAATACGTGACTCTAAGCTTTCTGGGATGGCATGACGTCATCGCCGTTTCCCTTACTTTCCGCATATTTATCCTTCCCTATTCTATTCCTAACATAGCCATCTGCATAGATTACAATTTTACCTTTCCAAAAATACCAAATTTGACCCAATCAATCCTCTCCTCTTTGCGCTATCTTGCAGATGCTTTTTCTACCGAGCGTCTAGGCCGCCATGTTCTTCTTTTGTTGTGATCCAATTTCCCCCCATTAGGCCTGTGCAATGTAGGCCTATGCATTAAGTGAAGGCCTATGCTGTTTCAATAACTGAGAATGACATTAATGACAAAGTATCTCTGATTGCTATTAACACTTCATCTTCACATCTAATTTACTTTTGAACAGTGCCTGATTGCTATTATGCTCAAACAAAGACTTTCAAGGGCTCACATTGCTATTGAAGTGTCAAATCAAAATCTTCAAGTGGAATTTACAGGTACTACAGGACTCAAAAGCACATTGACTCATCAACATTCTAAATCACTTTGTGAATTTCAACACTATCTTTTTATGAAAATCCAGTGCAATTTGGGATAATATCTATTAGAAGAAAGTTACATGAATATATACCGTAGTTTTCAAAGATCAACAATGAAAATCTATACACACAGATACATAGATGCATAGATATACACAGACAGAGACATATACATGCTTGCAACAACCATGTGATTTCGCAAAATTTCCCGTAAACGAGGCTACATATTAAAGTCAGGTTTAAATATTGCATTGCCTCAACATGTGTACAAGAGACCATTGTCTTTTTCACCTGCATAGTTTTTCACCACCTGAAGTGTAACCTCAAAATCCCCTTTTGCCATTTTTCTTTTGCATTTCCTTATACAAATGTAGCTAAATGTAGCAACTTTAAAACTAACTCATTTATGCTAGCCACATACACAGCCACCAATAGTGAGATACCTGTAGGCGGAGGGACAAATGGAAATATTTCATTTTAAATTGGAATATACAAAGGACAAGGCCAAAAACCAATCAGGATCTTTGTATGAATTCAATTTTTAGAGTAAAATTACATGCCTGTCTCTCTACTATTTCTCTACATATCCTGTATCACGGGTAAATGCTAGTAATTATTAAAATTAAGCATAATGTTGTTGATTTATGTTTAAAGTGCAATTATACACTTGACACGTGGTTATTCCAATTACTATACAATAATTGTTATGTTGATCTATGATGATAAATCAGAGTTATAATACTTTTGGTAATTACAGTGATAAGACTAAACATATATATTGAGTTATAACACTTTAGCTAAGAGGCTAACTTAAGATAATTACATTGATAGTAGATAAATTACTCTTTACTTGTGGAGATCACAGATGAACTCCCTTATTAAGCCTAAGCCCATTACACTTAAGCAGCTTAAGTAATAGACTAATTGAGTAACTGCATCCTAGTTACTCAACACAACTTCATTCAATCACAACATTAAACAATGACAATCACAAATAAACAATGACCAACATGATAAAATAGTAATTGGTATTAATCCCTCCCACTTAAATCCTTTCCCTGTGGGCACCTAAGAGTTTTTTAAATTCCGTTTTGTTTAAAACCCCATCTACTTGTTGATTAAATATGTCACTACACATTAATTATATATGATTTATATGATTCAGGTAAGTGACTAATCTATTTTAGTTGTTGAGCTAACCCCCCCAGGTAGCCGTCCCAAGTAAATAGATAACTTCCCTGCTAACAATTATGACTAAAATCAAATTATACAATAATGAGTTTGTACTCCCAAGTGCCACTACAGACTTAAAGACAATTCACTCCCAGACAGCTGCTTGGTCTTCTTTGGTCCGGCCCCTGGGCTACACTGCAATAAACTTGTTAGTACAAAATAAAAGACAAAATAGAGGACAATTGCTTAAAGTAAAACAGCTTGTTTCACCTTGTTAAGCTATAAGTTAAGGCCTATAGCCTATTTAAATTCACTGCCCCCTTGTGGGGCTTCAATAGGGCACAAAGGCAATTTAAATTGTTTTGCTGTCCATTGTGTAGCAAGCATCAAAGCTTCACAATGGACCCTAACATTTATTGCACTGCGCTAGCCCACCGCCAGGTGGCTATAGCAGTGCCCTTGTTTTCATAGCCTTCCAGATTCGTCAACTAACATTTGCTGCAAATTTTATGTATGAGCTCCTGGTTCTTTGACATAACTTTTAACGTTCTCCTTCACATGTATGTTCCGTATCTATCATGAAGTTTTTCCCCCACATGTTTAGACTTGTGTTAGGGGGTTAATTGTGTCATATTCCAACTGTTGTGCCTCCGACATTTCACAACTGTTCACTACTCAGCACATTGAGCATGCTTCTATATATGCTAGGCCTGCAGTCTGCTGCACAATGCACCTGGTTAATCGGTTGCATAGCACTGTGGCAAAACTGGACGAGGGTAACTGAGTTACCCTCGTCTCATTTTGTCAAAATAAATTGAAAAATCTAGGTCATCCCATTGAATCCCATGTTAAAAGAGGACGAGGGTAACTGTTTTTCCAATATTGGGATGACGAGGGTAACTGCAGATGATGACTAAGGTAACTGCATGTAAATTGTGTGTCAAAATAATACAGGTTGGCCAAAATTAAAAGTGTAATTTCATGAAAGCTATTGGTCACACTTGGAATGACAAGACACAGGAAATAAAATTAAATTCCGACTCATTTAAAGCAAAAATCAATGAAATTTGATATTATTGCAGTCACAAGTATATGCACTTTTGCACAGGGTTTAAAGTTTCTGTCGGGAACTGATTATTTACATTAGCCGCTGTTTTCTAAATGGTATGTCAAAGAGAGTGTTCCACAAATTTATGAAGCATGCTAGTAAAAGAATTGTGACCCATTCTCACTGATTCCAGGACTCAGTTGGACATAGGCCTAACATTTAGTTACTTTCGCACCCAGTAGGGTCTATATCTAAATCTGAAGACCAGTCTCCTGTAAGCTGTTGAACGCAGTCAGGCTGCAGACTGACGAAATTCTAGTTTTGGGTGTGAATTGGCTTCCAGGGCACCAGGACAGCTGGCAATGTTGTCACCACATTGTGAAAAAAATGTCAATGTTGTGTTCAAGTAGTGGCAACGTAACATCTACCATTCATTTCTAGGAGACAATAGACAAGCCCTCCACCAATTAACAATGTTGTATTTACTTAGTGTACCATGCATTGGGTATATTTATATGAAGATCTGCGTCACAAGTATATACATATTATTATCCAAATTTGTGCTCATCAATACAAATCAATTAGCAGCCCCATGACCCGCAATGAAATATGCCCATGCACATACGAGGGTTGTCCCAAAAGTTCTGACCAATTTTTTTGGCAGACATTTCTATGTGAAATAGCTGTATGTTTTTCACGGAATCAACTTCAGGTATTTAACTATCCATTTTGAAAATATGGTACCTGTTCAAACACTTTAAATAACTTTTCTGTTGCCATGGAAACAGAAAGTCCGTGCACCCAGCGCAGCTCAATTTTTTAGACCAAATCCAATTGTCTAGGCTTGTAAATAACCAAGAAATTTACTGTAAATATGTAATGGTTGATCATGAAAAACATTATTTGTAAACCTAGCACTATCTCAAAGTTTTTCATTTACATTTAAAGTCACTATGAATCAGTTTAACCTATGTGCTGAGGCAATCACCTGGGTCCTCCAAACTGGGCTGTTCCTAAATTGTGGAATTTCAGTGTTTGTGGCGACTGCTTCATTTCTCGTTATGACTATTATTTCTTTAATTTTTGAACTGGTATCTATATTTTAGTATCATGCAAAGTTACATGTACAGAAGGCCAAATCTGGTAATTAAAGCAGATAAGATTGGGTTTTGAACCTAATGTTATTGAGCACTGCTTCTTGACAGCACATTGTTTCAGCCAAACCGTCTCAAGCGCTGTTAGGCAACTGACGTAAAAAGCATTTGGTAATTGCCTCGGCTGATCAGGTTGAAATATAAATAAATGTTTATTATCTAATATAAGATATCTTGAAAGACTGCAAGCTTATCAGGAAATACATTTTCTTGCGATAATTTGATTTTTTACTATAAATTCTCTGACTTTTAACACAGCTAATTTGTTGAATTTCGTTTGAGAAATTGAGCTGCGCTGGGTGCACTGACATCTCGTAACCATGGTAACAGAACAGTAACTTAAACACTTCTTACAGTCTTGATTTTTTCAAAATAGGTGGTCAAATACCTGAAATTTATTCTGTGAAAATTTCATTTAGCTATTTCAAATAGAAAGGTCTGCCGAAAAAATTGGTCAGAACTTTTGGGACACCCCTCGTATTTGGTTATAATTGCTACAGCTGCAGTGCAGCCGATATGAGGCTGCCTTACAGTTGCTCTTGAAAGTAAGTACACCCCATGCAATTTTTCAAACTTTTGTCTCTCAAAGGTACAAATCATTATATATTCAAACACTAACAATAAAATAGTGTGAACTTAATACATGTGCATACAATTATATTACTAATTCACAAGTTCGGTCTCCCATTAAATTAATACAGCTGAGTATGGAAAAAAAGGTCATTGCAAAAGTAAGTGCACCCTTCTAATTTCAGGCAGTCAGTACCTTGTATTACCTAATTGGGTGGCCAAAATAGCTTGTAGATGCTTCCTTTACCCATGAATTAGGTTCTAACATCTTTGCACTGGAACTTGCAGCCATGCCTCCTATGTAAAACTGTGTCACCAGTGAATGTCTGGGGGATTACGCGCATTTGGCCACTTTTTGAGGTCAAACCACAACACCTCGATGGGATTCACATCTGGGATTTGGCTATATCATTCCAAAAGCTTGTATTTATTTTAATTTATTTAGGATTTTGTTGACACACTTGTGTGTATGTGATATTTGTCCTGCTGGAACACCAAAGAGCACTTTCAATCAAGCTATACTTCAGCAATTGGGCAACATTACAGTGCACCAAAAAAGTTATGGGAAAAAAGCGTTGGCCTCAGTTTTTGCCTCTAAATTTGAAGAAAGGCATTTCTGGTGATAATTATTGATTTTCTATCATTTCAATACACTTCTCCCGAGCAGTTCTGGATAATAGTTTCGTGGTTTTATGCTATGATATGGATATGCCAGTGAATCTTGCTGGGTGCGCCATTTTTTGCCTTCAAAAAATTATGGGAATTTTTCATGAAGCAGTCAAATACTGAAATCTAAGTATGAATTATTGCTTTGTGGTCGTCATGTTAGTTTCTAGAAGTAGGGAATTGACTCTGGGGCCCATTTCATGGGAGATCCTGGAGTTAAATTTTCAAGAAATATGTATTTTCAATGATATAAAGTATGTTATTTCAAATAATTCTCAAATTAATATGTTGCCATCCAAATGCCAATTTTATCCTGGAAATCTGTTGACACAGCATTTATTTCAAAATTTATAGGTAGGGGCTTCTGTTTTCATTGGGAAAAATGCATCTTTTTAGGCCAGGACAGAAGCTGATTCAAATTTCATGTCAACAGATGTGTTCTTGCTGATATTCAGCATCAGGAATTTTCAGCAATTTGGTGTTATTTGTGGTGAAACTGCATTAAAATGTTACTTTTGTAAGTGAAAAGGTTGTCCAGATAGTTTGAATGACGTAAAGCACAGCACCTACCACTTTATACACTGTCTTAATTATTTGCATTTCCGTACTGCAAAAGTGGTCAAATGCTTCCATTGCGTCTTTCCATATCTATGGTCACATCATGCACAAATCCCAAGTTCACAAGGTTCAAAGATAAATTTCACTCACCATCCATCAAATTGTATCAATTGGAATGATACAGAAAAAATAATTTTAGCTTTTATAGCATCTTGATTGTTTGTCTCATGTTCCACTAGTTTGCAACAGACACCTCAATCATTCATTTGTACTACCATATCCTTTTGGAAACTTTTGAAACATTATATAAAGGCCCTGAGACGTGATGACAACCAATTAACATGCTACACCAAGCAAAATAAGGTAAATGTAGATAATTTATAGGGCCTATAGTATGCCGTTGCCTATTATCTTGCTTCAAGATGTTCATCATTCAGGGGACTGCTCATCTTCACTTTACACAGACAAGTTATGCATGCTCAATAATCATGTGGCTAACATATTTCAGCAATACCAGAGCATTGAGTATGCTACAGGATATATTTTTTTCAGAACACGCTTATCTCAAATGGTATTTCATTTCAAAATTATCAATATCCATTAAAAATGACTGGAAACCATTGTTCTTAACATATTTCAAGTTAAAACAATGTTCAATTTGACCAATATAGTCTAGTAACATATTACTGATGTCATCTGTATAAGAGACGTCATCTTTAAGTTGTTATTTCTGAAGAAATCAAGTTTTCCCATAACTTTTTTGAGGTCGAAAAATTGGTGTTGCAACCAAGAATCGCCTGGCATACCCGGTTTGCAGATTAAAACAAAAAAGTAACCTGGTAGATCTGTTCATGGGATGTCTATTTAAAGGGTAGAAGTGAAATAATTGTCTTCGGAAATTGATTATTGAGTAATTAGGGGCAAAAACAGACCCATTCCAATTTTTCCCATAACTTTTTTGGTGCACTGTATCTCCTAGGATTTCACAATAGAGCTTTGAATTCATGATTCCTTCTACATAACCAGTTTTCCAGTTTCTGATGAGGCAAAAAACCCATTCTGCATGATATTCCCACCTTCATGCTTCACTATTGGCACCAGGTTCTCCTCTAGGAAAGCTGTGTTCCCATTGCAGCAAATGTATCGGTTGTTCATCTGACCTAAGAATTCAATTTCAGGATCATCTGTCCAAAGAATATTAGCCAAAATGTCTTCTGGTTTATCAAAATGCTTCTGGGCAAAGTGTAGGCCTTGCTTTCTTGTGTTTTCTCATCAGCATGGGCTTGTTTCTGGGCATTCTGGCAGTAAGGCCTTCTTCATTCAAATGCCTCCACATAGTTAACATGTAGACATGTATTCCAGACGATGTCACTTGCTCTTGTAATTTGTAGATGTAACCTTAGGGTATTTTGCTGCTTCCTGTCTTAATCTCTTGGTTGTTCTGCAAGACATCTTTGTTGGTATTCCCATCCTGCTTGGTGACTGTGTATATTTGCTCCTCCAATTTGAATAAAACTTCCTGACGGTAGATATGTGAACCCCAAGCTGTACAGAAATATTCTTAAACTAGATATACCCATTGAGGGACATTTTTAGGGGGAATGGAGCGCTCGGCCCCCCTCCCGACCCCCCATTATATGTGAAAATGAAGAGGTAGATTCCCAGCGACGGCACTGGAAAGATAAAAATCTGTAATTTGTCTGAAAGCATGTGTTTTGATTGAAATAGTAGAGAAATACTGAGCAGGGAAAATATGTGAATGGAGTTCAGGAAGTATATATTGGAAAGTGATATTTTGGCACATTGCCAAATCCTACACAGCAGGTGTGTGAATGTTTTTGGCGGGAAAATGGAGCAGTGGCGCCAGTCCCTGGCGATGTGATAAGCGGAACTACTGAGCAGATTCATGCGCCCCTGGTGGCAGAGGACAGTTGCCATAGAGAAACGTAAATAAGACAGCAGTGGAACTGCTTTCTGGTGTTATCAGAAGGACAGGATAGATCAATAAGGATAGGTGGATAGTTTAGGTGAGTGGCATAGCTATGGGAGGAGTTTTTAGCTGTTGCAGGTGTGAGCATGCCACTCATGATTTTTGTATCTTATACCCGGCAGGGATTTCCAAATTTGTCATTGTAGGTGTAAATAATAGTATTTCTTAGCCTTTTGGACAGTTCCTAAGTTCTTGGCATGGCAACTGACCCATCACTCACACCATAATGACTTGATTAAGCAAATTTAAGTATAATCAATTGTAAGTACTGCCGAGGAGGGGGTGTACTTACTTTCGAGAGCAACTGTATCAAGGTTTGAAGACAAAGGATCTTTTTAAAAGGCATATTGTCTACAGATTTAAGACATGTATATGAGTTGATTTCATACATATTTTTTAACATATATGGCAACTTATAAAAATTAGCTTGATTGCTAAATATTCCCAATATTGCTTCCCGTGTTTTGTTTTTCAAAACAGGGTTTGCAGTCCTTCCGAGGATTAAAACTGATTTCACTCACAAGTAGATTAAAAAAAAAAAAAACATAATAATAAAAATCGTTGGGTGAAAGAATCACCGGCAGTTTTGTAATGTTGAATCATCTTGAAAGCAAATAATAAAAGGTGGACAGATGAATTATTCTGGCTTTCGAAATAATATAATATTACCAGTGTGGCCTGGAATCAGAACGGGTATAAAGCTGTGCGACATTTACTAGTCCATTAAAAAATATGTTGGGTTTTGGAATCTTCGTTTATAGCACTTGATCCCAGATAGTTAGATAGATAGTTAGATAGTTAGATAGATAGATAGATAGATAGATAGATAGATAGATAGATAGATAGATAGATAGAAAGATAGATGTGGCAAGTGAGCCCTCTAAGCTTGATGAGACGGGAGAGAGAGCGGGAGTCCTCATCATGTTACACATCATGTTACACATTTACTCCATCCAGGCCTCTGTAACACAGAAAACGTTGAGAAAACAGGCATTAGGGGGCATTTCTGACGTGTAAATAATCAAATAGTCTTTCCAATGCCCCAAGATTTGATAGAATATGAAGTCGACATGCACATATGGAAAGCTTGAGTGACATTGGTGATGATATATGTATAGTGTACCTTAAGAACCAACAGCGCCATGCCAAATAGGTCTCACTGATTACCCTGAAAAGGACAATTACCCTCGTCATGTCAACAAGCATGATCACAGTTACCCTCGTCCCAGGATACAGTTACCCTCGTCATTTTCATGGTGCTTTAAGCCATTTCTGGACTCTCACAGCCTGAATTTAACTTGGCTCTGTCTTGAAATGTGATTTTCGATCGATTACAACGATCATACCCAACTTGGATAAGCAGTAACAGAAGCCATAGGTTCAAATTCAATGTTACATAATATTTAAGGCTAATTTAGAGACGAGGGTAACTCAGTTACCCTCGTCCAGTTTTGCCACAGTGCATAGGGAACAGTGAATGCACCAGGTCAACCAGGTTCTTCGGTTAAATAAAATGCACTGGTCAGACAAAAATGGGTACTTGAAAAAAGGTGCATGGCTAACATAGAAATGAAGGAAGGGAATACTTTGATTATAGAATTATCTCATCACATTTTGTAATACTGCTCAGCATGGTTACCCACAAACAAGGACCGGTGAAAATGGCTCCATTTCTTATGAGATTTCCATGCATTTAAGCTAGTGTACTGGCAATAATGGTAGTGGAGATCATGTGGAGACTACAACATGTCTTTTTCCGTTTTATTTTCTGGCAAATTTAAGAAAAAAATCCAAAATGCCCTATGGTTTTGCACAACAAAAACCAGGAAAGATACACTGTAACCTAAATGGCACACCCAAGTCTAAGTCTTCCAAGTTAAAGTGTGCCTTTGGGCAGCTGTGGGAGCGCTTTTTAGGAGACCTGGTGCCTGAAAGCCCAATCTTGTCTCAAGACTATTGCATCCTGTAAAAAATATATAAAGTTTAATATTTAGTATCCTAGGCATATTTTGATAGAATATGTCTTACAGATATGTAGAAGCTTATATAAACATTTATTAGTGAATATCATTCTGATATACGAAGGGATGTGTCATGTTGCAAACTCAGTATAGCGCAGTGCATCATTCATCGCTATGCGATTATGACATGTCTAGTTGTGCATTAAAGCGTCAAAAGCGCACAATAAATTAGGCAATTTTGCACTTTAAATTTCTCTAAGATGTGTCAAACACAATTTAATCCATGTCCCCCAGCTGGACCTTTCTAAATTAATAATTGTGTCACATGACAGCATCTTCTACTTAAAATTTCATGAGTTTTAAAGGTATAGTGGTATTTCAGAATGGGCTTCTAATGGTATTAAGTGTGGCAACCTGCAATCTCAAATGGCAAAAAGTAATTTGATGGCTTTTACACCTATAATTGTTACACTCTGAACTGATTCATACAAAGCCAATTTAATTGTCCAAGCCAGTTGCTTTTGACAGTGTTAAAATTTGGCGCACCTTACTGACTGATAATTCGGGCCTGCGCCTGGAAAGATAATAAATACATGTTAAAAATCACAATTCACAATTCAATATGTCCATGTTATACAGTCTTCTTTTTAAAGATAAACTGCCAAACGATTTACTTTGCAGCCCTCACCTAAAGACTCTTGGGCCCATAGCCTAGAAAGACTACAGCTAAATAAAATATTTCCTATACCTAAATATCTGGCTTTAGAAATGTTCACCCGTTGATTACTAAACTGCTGACTCATTGTTGATACGCTCCAATATGAGGATCCAAAGGATCCAAATTACTTAAGGGTTTATAAGATTACATAATACCACGTAACGTCCTATAACACTTGGCTCTGTGCCAGGAGAGGTCACTGAGTGCACTTCAGCATTCTCCAATGTTAAAAGATAGGATGTTACTCAAAGTATAATAGATCCAACAGATAAAAGTGATAAATCAATAGATAAATGCATCTTAAAAATTATTTGTCATACAGACTAAATAGGGTGCTACAAGAGCTATATAATGCACTAATTTCCATAGAAATATCGTAAAAATTGAGATCACAATTAAATTAAGGAGTCAGCAGTAAGTTTCAAGTTCTTTAGAGCAACAGTCCAAATTTCTTCTATAAATGTTAGTTCTAAGGTTGAGTGGCTTTTTTAGACTGAGTGGTTTTCAAATTAACTTGGTACAACATAAATTCCTGATTGTTAATGTGTGTTAAGCTCTAAGAATAAAAAGTTTTGGCCGCCTCACCATGCCGGATTTCATGACATACTCAATTTCCGATCAAGCAAGTCACAAACCAGTGTCAAGATCCAATATCTACTTAGTCAACAAAATCGACATTTATTTGGTTATAACTTAAATACACCTAATTTGTTATCATTGAAGTAATTTTTAGTATCTCCCATATCACTGGCATGGCAAATCAATCAAGGATTAGTTGTTCCGTCAAACAATCAAATCCCCTGCCAAGATACACCAACAATTAATTCTCCCAAACAGGTATTAAAAAACACTCGACATTTATAAGGTATGTCTCACCTCTCGACATTTTAACAATGTATGTCTCACCTCCCGACATTTTAACAAGGTATGTCTCACCTCCCGACATTTTAAAAAGGTATGTCACACCTCCCCATTTTTAGCATAAATGCTATGGCAGTTTCACCAACTACTAACTACAATTCATAAATGCAATTCATAATGTCAAGTTATAACCAAATAAACATCGAGGCTCGATTTCACCAACCTAGTTTATTTTTTAAACAATGTTTAAATACAAGTTAGACATGTTTAAATTTTAAACACATTTCACCAAGACAGTTTAACTTTAAACAGGAAATAAACACTGTTTAAAATTCAATAAATTTAGACCTGTGCACACCCTAGTCTAAAGTGTATAAACTTGGTCTAAGTCAAAATTTGGCAGATATATGTCTGGTTATATGGAGGACAGTAACAACAGGGATGTGGAAGATTCATCCTGCCAAGTCTGAAATAGGCCTGTGTTGGATCCAGGGAGGCACCATGGGGGGTTTGGGGTCTAGGGGACTAGCCCCTCCCCCAAAAAAAAAATCACTAAATATCACTGAGAGGAAAAGTAGCATTTTGGAATTATGTGGCAAATATGTGATGAAGCAGATTCACAACAATGAAAAATTACCAGGCGCCATGACAACCGTAATACCTAACTTCAAAAATGGTTTTTATTTCCAAGAATCTTCCCAAAATGTTCCAGGCCAGCTAGTTATTGGATGTACATGTGTTCCTTCTCCTTATTTCACAGCATTATCTTATTGATGCAGAGATGATATTGAAAAATATCTGAATTTTAGAAAATGAATTTTTCCAAAAGTAATGGAAATTGGTAAAGTGAAAATGATTGTCGGAAATTATAATCATAGGCGTACCAGAGGGGGGGATAGGTATAAAAATTTGCATGTGGTACACCTATGATTTTTCAAGAGCACAACAGCAATGGTTGAATCTCTTGAATTCTTCTGATAATGTATATGGAAATAGTGTCCCTCCCGAGCAGCAACGTAAATCAAACCTTTCGCTACGTAATTATTTTGGTTAGAATCAAACGTTGGGCCAAACAACGTATGACAAAGGTAGGGCAAAGGTAATTTCCAAACGTTGCACTCAGATGGAAAAGCAAACGTAGGTCGCTACCTTAGTAAGAGGTTGGCAGATAGTTTGTTTTATAGTTTGGCCTAACGTTCGAGTCACACGTAAGTCATACCTTTGGTTGAGAGGTTGGAAGAACGTTTGGTTGTAACGTTTGGCTAAACGTGTCAGTCATACGTAAGTCTACCTTTGGTTGGGAGGTTTGAAGAACGTTTGACTATTATGTATGACCATACCTTTGATTCATAGGTTTGTCAAACATTCATTTGAGAGGTTTTTAAAACCTTAGACTACTACGTAAGTCATACCTTCGGTTGAGAGGTTTGAAGAACGTTTGACTATTACGTATGACCGTACCTTTGATTCATAGGTTTGTCGAACATTCATTTGAGAGGTTTTTACAACGTTACACTATTATGTATGACAATACCTTTGATTCATAGGTTTATCAAAGGTATGGTCACACGTTTGGTCATACTTAAGTTCCAAGGTTTCTCAAACGTGTCTTTGATATGTTTGGACAACGTTTGAATGTAATGTTCAGAGCAAACGTCTGATCATACGTATGTGCCAAAGGTTTGTTGAAGGTTTGTACAAAGTTGCAGAACCTAGGATCATGAGTCTCCGAGAGCCTCGTAGCGCCATCTTTTCCATACCTTTTTCAACCTTTCATTGTAATTTTGATATTATAAAACCTCCCACAGGATGCTTACAGGTGATGATTGAATGAAACCATAAAGAAATAGTTGCTGGACCAGTTACTAAAATTCCAAATTAAATATCTCTTAAACTGTGAAAGATTTGATTGGGCCAAAAAAATGTCCCCAAGTACTGCTCATCCAAAAACGAGCAAGAGAAAATCACTTAAGAGCGGAGTTGAATTGAGCCTACTTGCAACTGAATGCCACCTATACAACAGGTCAATTTGGACTGGGATTTTTCCAACTCTTCAGAGTTGAAGTATTAATCCCTCACAAGGTAAGTGAATTTTGTTATTTCTTGTAGTCCTTAAATGGACTGTGGACTGCTTGGTAAAACAAGGAAGAAAAGTCTGCTAATTTTGGAGCCACCTTCAGTGCTTGCTGCTTGGCTCTGCTTTCTCTATCTCTCTCTGTTTTTCTCTTCTCTTCACTGTTTTAATTTATGTTTTCTCTTTGCAGATCTCCAACAATCAATTGACCAACCCATCACCTCAAGACCTAACTCAAGACCTAAAAAAAAAGAAATCTTGAAATCCCCCCCTCCCTTCCAGAAAAAATTCCAGCAGTAAAATCAGATGAGAGCACTTCATTCAACCACAATGAGGGACAATATTCAAGGGCTTTATTTAATTTAATTTAATTTTTTTCCGAGGGGCAGGCTGGGTCGGCCAGAAGCAATGCGGCAGTCCCCCAGGCAATCCCAGCGCTCCGCCCCTGGCCGGCGCCTCCCTGTTATTGAAAATCCACATCTTTCAAATCGCCGACTAGACCGGGTGATTCAGAAGCATATACGCCAGCCAGAGTCCATCCGAAGGAGTCATTTTACAAAAACACATCCTAGAATCAATCGGCCATGGTTAAATACGATGTTACGATGGAATATAAGGTGTTCTGGGCCGATATAAATGTAATCCACACGAGCGTCTGACCAGCAATGGCCGCCACCTCCGATTTCTGCGCATGCGCAAGACACAGCGCGCTGGGCTGGCCTGCCACGCCTGACGCCCCAGAGGCGTATAACGACCATTCCATCAACGTGGGGGGTACGTAGTCAAGGGAGGTTGGAGAAATACGCAATATTTACGATATATACGTACGTAATAATCTCGTAACCGATTGTCGACAAAATACGTAGTTTCTGAACGTTGGGTCCGATGTGAATGGCAGGTTTAATGCTTCCTTAGACCAACGTTCCTCAAAGGAAATTGTCCACCCGGGGGGGGTACTTTTGCATACGGATGCGCCACGGCAATTTTGAAAACCAGAACCATTTTAATCCGGAAACTGCGCCAAAACCACAAACCATTTTAATCCTTCACTAAAATTTTTTGCAAACCAATTTAATCTTCATGGTTTTTAAACCATTTTAATCCTCTTTTGAAGCCGATTCTAACGGTACCAAACATGTTGGGGTTGCGAAAACCAGAACCAAATTAATCAGAATAGTCAAAAAACCAAAACCATTTTAATCCAAAAAGGCCAAAAAACCTAAACCATCCAGCGGCGCCTCTATATACGAGGGGTGTTCAGGAAGTTCTGACCAATTTTTGTGGCAGACCTTTCTCTTTGACGAACTTGAATGAAATTTTCACAGCACAAAATTCAGGTGTATAGCCATTGATTCTGAAAATATTACATCTGTGGCCAATGTTTAACTTACTTTGCTGTTGCCATGGAAACGACACCTTAGGGTAGGCAGCGCAGCTAAATTTTTCGTACAAAACTCAACAATTTAGCTGTATAAATCGCCATAAAATTATGGCTTATACAAAATCAATTGAGAACATTGATTTTCATCAACAGATTCACAATTTGTCAGAGTACTCCCCTTGGCATGACACACATTTTTGCATCCTTTTAATCCACTTGGTGAAGCAATTTTCAAAGTCCTAACTTAGAAAAGCCCCGGAAATGGCATGTCACATGTCCCGATTTGTAGCATATCTTTTACCTCTCAGCTCATCTTTTAGATTATGGAATAAGCAAAAGTCACATGGTGCTAAATCATCATTGAGGTATCTTGATATGCTGTCCTGATGATATCCTGGGTTTGTGTACCGTTCTTACCTGTGATGACACACAATTTGATTCAAGCTCTCTGATCGCGTTTCGGGTCCATGTAAAATGCTCATCCAAAATCACTCTTTACAGTGCAAAAGTCAGGTTTAAATGGCTAAACAATGGATTGACACAACATTGTGACATCATAAATTTGCAATTACAATTTCCAGTAGGCCCTGCACAGGTCTGCAGTCCTTTTCAATATAATTTGACCTTAGGTTTCAGGGAAAACACAATGCCAAGTTCGCTAGAAAAATGAGCTGCGCTGGGTTCCCCATCTTGCCGTTTCTATGGCAACAAAATAACAACTTAATTACATTGTGTCCAAACGATGCTTGGCCATTTTTTTCCTTGATACCTCAAGATGTATTCCTGAAAATTTGAAGACTCTAGCTTAAATATAAGTATCTCTCAGAAAAATTGGTCAGAACTTTCTGAACGCCCCTCGTACACCCTTATAGAGTGAGTACCCCCCCGGGATTGTCCACAAGGGGTAGCATTTGGATTGTACATTTAAGAGCTGTTATTTGATTCTTTTTGACTGACAGTTATTCTTCTCACCACATCATAGTAACATATTCCGAAAAACTGAAAAATTATTTATGTAAAATAATATTAAGCAATTTTCTTTTTTCCCCTTGATAATAATAATAATAATAATTTATATAGCGCCAATTTCAATGTAACATTGCTCATAGGCGCTTAAGTAATTCAATTATAGTAAGTACGGAATAGGTGGGTTTTCAACTCTTTTTTAAGTTTATCAAGAGTTTTGCTTTGTTTGACGTTCTCTGGCAGCTTATTCCACAGGGAAGGGGCTGCCATGCTAAAGGCTCTGGATCCCAGTTTTGTGTTCAAATTCCGGGGAATATGAAGAAGATTTTGGTCATTGCTTCTCAGGCCAGGTAGAGATCTGTGAACAGACAGTAGGTTTGTTAGGTATTCGGGCGCCATGTTATTCCTTGATTTCCAGACTAGGGTTATAATTTTGTATTCGATTCTTGCAGCAATTGGTAGCCAGTGCAGGTTTTTTCTGTGTGTAGTCACACTTTCCTGTTTGTCAGTTTTCGTTATAAGCCTTACTGCGGAGTTCTGCGCCACTTGTAATTTGGTGAGTAGTGACTTATTTACTCCATACAACAGTCCATTACCGTAATCAAGGTGCGGAGTAAC
Source organism: Platynereis dumerilii (assembly GCA_026936325.1). NCBI lineage: Eukaryota > Metazoa > Annelida > Polychaeta > Phyllodocida > Nereididae > Platynereis > Platynereis dumerilii. Next base: position 614,673 of record JAPTHN010000052.1, on the reverse strand, counting down.
TAATGCATTAACAATGGTTTTGGTATCATCAAGTGTAAGACTATTTCTGATTCTAGAGATGTTCTTGATGTTGAAGTAGACCTTTTTGCACATGGTATTGACATGTTTGGCCATCGTTAGGTGGTTATCAAGTACAACCCCAAGGTCTTTAACATGATCCCGTAGCTTAATAACGTTGTCGTCAACATTCATTTTCTTCACTGACAGTTTTTCCAAATGTCATTTGCTCCCAAAAATTATGAATTCTGTTTTGTCACTGTTGTTACAAAGTTTATTTTCCTGCAGGAAGTTCCTAATAGACACAATGCAATCCTCCATCTTCCTGACTGCCTCGTCCTCATTTTGTCTTGTACCAGGTTTGAAGGACAGTATCAATTGTTCATCATCCGCATATTTATGATCGGTTACTCCTTTAGCTTTTACAATAGCACTCAGCGGTGCTATGTATGAATTAAAGAGTACAGGACCTAGTTTCGATCCTTGAGGTACGCCATAGCGCAGTTTCAACTTGCTTGATACGGCATCATTAATTACCACAGACTGATATCTATTGGAAAGATATGACTCGAACCACTTTAGTGCCGTGCCTTTCACTCCATAGTACCTCCGCAGTCTATTTAGGAGAGTGTCATGGTCAATTGTGTCAAAAGCTGCTGAGAGATCAAGCAACACCATCATGGTTACTTCACCCTTGGCCATATTATTTAGTATGTCATTTTGAATTTTCATCAGTAGGGTTTCTGTGCTATGGAATTTTTTGTAAGCAGACTGATGTCTGTCATTGAGGTTATTAGTCTCTAGATGTTTGTTATACTGGGCAATTACAGCACTTTCTATTAGTTTGCCAAGGAATGGAAGATTAGACACAGGTCTATAATTATTCATAGTTGGATTGAGACCTAGTTTTTTAAGTTGAGGCCGAATCATGGCAAGTTTGAGAGCATCAGGCATGACTCCTAGTGTCATTGACAGGTTCACAATCTCTGTGACAATGGGTAGGTACTCTTCTATACATTCCTTGATGTGACTCATAGGCCAACCAAGTAAACATTTGGGCGGCTTTCTGGTTTACCCCTCAATAGCTGACCCCTGTTGCAAATTTTTTGTGTGAGGGCGCAACTAATTTTGCGTTCAGCAAACTTAGTTCGTAGAAGGTATCGTAAAAACTTAGGTAAAATGTTGTCCGTCTGCGGGGCGGGCTGGCGCAGGTGGTAGGGCGGGCCAGTGGATAGATAGTTTCCGGGCCAGCACTCGGCCCCCATTGGCCATACATGAATGAAATTTGGTACACATATGGCCTATATGGTCTAGTTGTGTCTGTTGATGGTTTGATTGATGGATATTCTAGACTTTTCAGAATTTTGAAAAAATTAAAAATAATTTTTTCATTTCCGAGGCCAAGACTCAGTCACTATTGCATGTAGATGGATGAAATTTGGTACTTATATGGCCTATATGGTGTGGTTGTGTGTCTTTTCATCGAGTAACTGATTGATATACCATGTACTATACTTTTAGTAATATTGAGAAAAAAATTTTTTTTTCCATGTCCAGCCCAAAACTTGGGACACTATTGCATGTGCACGGATAACATTTAATACCCATATCACCCATTCGATGTAGTAGTGCCTTTCGGTGGCCTCATTGTTGGAGATTCTACTATTTTTCAAATGATGATAAAAAATATCAAAAATTATATTATATTTCTGAGTCAAAACTTCTACAATTGCATGTATAAATGAATGAAATCTGATAGAAATATCACCTTTATAATATGGTAGTGTCGTTTGATGGTCTAAATTCATGATATGTATTAACACTTTTTGAAATACTGAAAAAAAAATTGTGAAAAAATATTGATAAATGTATTTTTGGATTTCCAATCCACAGTTCACAACCTGTACCTTGTACATGCACCAAACTGCTCTATATTATATGTAAATTTTTCTAGTTAGGCCTTTCCATGGCTTTACAAACACAGATCACTTATATGGTGTAATTGTGTCTGTTCACTGAAGGTTTGCTGCTATGCAGCCCATATTATTTCTTAAATTTTAACGTTGTAGTACAAACCAAGGGTTCTTTTTTTCATGTTTGGAACAAACTTTTTCTTCTTTCTGTTTAAAGTTTGGTACAAACTTCTTCTTTTTTTTTCACCAAAATTCCATAGCCCCCGTCGAAGGGTCATCTGTCCAGCCCCTAGTGGTGCAACCATACATGACATTGTCCGATTAGGTATTGATGAGACACTCCAAACAAGGTTTGTTGGTGTGAACAACATAACTCAAATGCTATTTCTGCTGATTTGACTGTTTTACCTTAAATAAACACTGTCTTGTAAGACCAATTTAAGAAAATAATAAACATCCGTGGTGAAATGTGTTTATTTTGGACTCTGTTTTAAGGTTAAACAATGTTTATGGAGACTAGGTCTAACAACTTAGACTGCCTGTTTCAAACATTGTTGGTGAAATCGAGCCCGAGAGTTAAATGTGTTTGATTAGTCTAATTGGTGGCTTCAATGGTCAGTTGGTTTATAGTCACACAAACCAGATTACGTTTGCCCAATGCTTGCAGGTTTACTGGAGTGAGTGGAAGGTCTCTATCACCAGTTTTTGCCTCAGAAAATAGCTCCACTTCTATTCTGAGTGCATTGAGTTTAGCTTGCAAGTTTGTGAGACTGATCACTTCCTTAGCATTTTAAAAGCCCTAATTATTGTGGTTTTAAATAGTTGACATGGGTATTATATTAGATTGTTAAAAGCATGACAATTTCAGTTTTCAGAGGAGCCAGTGAGGTCTCAGCTGTCAAGTCTGGCAAGGCAATATGCAGAAGCATACCAAAAGACACACCGACCAGCAGTGAGGGCTACAAATTGTCTTGTCAGAATTTATTAAATCCGTTTACTCCACTGACCTGCTCTTCCCACTTCTTTTGCAAGCTTCAATTCATCAATTTTATACCATAATATTTTTAAACTTGCAAGTAGTGTTTACATAAATTTTAATGACTATTGATACCACTCAGTCCTATATTGCCACTCACCTGTCGTTTGATGATTCTTTTTAATCTTCGTGGTTCATCCTTCCATCCTCTTTTTACGTGGGTCTCCTCAGGCCACCTTTCCCGTCCTCAGGTCTTCTTTTCCCGTCCTCCAGCTATCTATTTCTGTCCTCAGGTCCACCGTTTCGTCCTTGAGCCATCCATTTCGTCCTTGAGCCCTCCATTTCTTCCTTGGGCCACAGGTGTTAGCCTTCACAGTTACTGTTTGGTTTTGCAACAGGAGATTATACCTAAACATGCCTAAATATATGACAAGGTGTAGCAGTAGCCAAAAACTAATTGTTCTCTATGATCTTATCAGAAGCCCAAGGTCACCTTTGACCCTGAAAGCCCTGAAGGGATTTTCTTGGATTTAATTATAAGAGCATGTTGTTTTCTGTTTCAAGTTTTGTTGGCTCCAGTGTGTTGTAATCTTTTTGTGTGTAATAGCAATTGCTTAATCCTGTGTTTTTTTTTATTACCAGTTGTGTGAGTGACCACAGTGTGTAAATTGGCAACCTCAAATTCTGAGATTTGCTGGAGCTTGTTTTGGATGAATGCATACTAATACCCTTAACTGCAAACATAAACACCAGAACAGCCCCTTAATCATGTTAATACAGAAACATTGTCATTATGGTGCAACCCTTTGAGGCCACTATCTCAACCTTCTCAGCGAATCACAGACGCTCAGAGAATTGGGTCAGGTCAGTTTGAGGTTATGCTGGGCTCCTGGAAAACTCAGCCAAGTGAGGAGTGAGCAACCTTGTTTCATTTTACTATCAAAGGTATATAGCGGCTACGGCCTATGCTTGGGCCATCCATTTGTTCCACTGTGTGTTCTATTTCCAAGGTCTTTGTCATTTTCCATATCTTCTTCCTGCACATCAACTTCTCTGCTTCACAAGTATTTTCCCCTGGAGAGACAGGTGCCATGGCGGTTTCTTGGGTTCTGCTTTCAAACTTCTTCAATCTCAGTACTTCATAACGACTCTGTGTTCTTCTCACGAGGGTCACCACATGTTGAGCACCACTGGTTCAGCCTCATTATCTCACCCAAATATTCTCCCTCTATAGAGATATGAGACTGGGGTAAACAACAGCCTTCTAGTAGGCTTCACTCAACTGAGATCAAGACTAAAATCAGTCATTTCATTTCCAGATAATCCAGATGCTACCATGCATCTCATAAGGGCTATCCAAGTTCCCTTTATCTATGACACTAACTAATCCAAAAGACAAGTTAACTTCATAAGTCTAAAGTCAGGCTTCACCATTTGCCTTCAGTGTTTCATATATATCCATAAACATCCAGTAGGCTGATAAAGTGTTCAAAAGTTTCAAGTAAGACAAACTCTCAAATTTCAGGTTCCCACTAAATTCTTACTTCAAAACTTAAACTGGCAATTTTATTAAAAGCAATCAGATATATCAAATACAGCAGTTTCAGCCAAAAAGGGCTGCACCAATCAGAGACAACATGTTAATTAGTTAATCAATGCTCATCCAATTGTCTAAAATGTTCATTGATGCATATCTGCATAAATTATCTTACAACAGTGACTGTTCCAGAGACCAAGCTACACACAGACAATGGGCCTTACAATACAATAAGCTTAAAATCTCTAACAATGCAATTGCAAACTATTGTGTCAATTTTAGGGATTTCTAATTTAAGGGTAAAAGATTAAAGTGTCATTTCTAAAGAGCAAGGCATTTTCTTTGGCCCCAATTGACACATGAGCTCAAAAGACAAAGACACCCTAATTGCTAAATACATACAGGTGGGCTGTTAGATAAGGGCTTGCTTTAAGCAAAGTCCCTGCATAAATATACAGCAGTACTATTGCATTTTACTCTAGTAGTTTTATGTTTAAAATACATTCTAGCTCACTAAAGTCTTGTTTGAGGATTAAATTGTGCCCTTAAATATCCAGACCATCTGGGGCTTCCTACAAGCTTAGCTACATGTTAAAGTCGCCTTTTAATTTATATAAATTCCATTTAATGGTTAATTATGATATTCTATTTGGTCTCTGGTCAGTATGTTCAATTAAACCTTCTTTGCTATAATCATGATTGGTAATCATGATTTTACAATAAATCTATAAAATGTAAATCTGACTAAATTGACTAACATTGACATAAAAATACATATTTAATACTTAATTCCTTTATAACCTAATCCTATAAATGTTAATTAGGGCCTGGACTTTTACAAGCTGATACTGGTAGATTTCAATTACTATAAAGACAACAAGCAGCTGCTATTAAATACTGGGAAAGATTAAAAACTGGTAACTGTGCACTCTTGCTTCGTGAGTGTCATGACATACAGACTTACCTTCTTCAAAAGAAACAACCAAGTCAAGAATACATAAACTATTTGGAAATCTAACTGTGAACCCTAACGACAATCCCAATGTGAATATATTGATAGCCAGACTATATGACCAGGCAAAAAGTAAAATGTTAGCGGATATTAATGACAGTAACAAAAATCCTAAACTCAGAACTTATAAACTCTTCAAACAAGACATGCGTCTGGAGCCGTACTTAAATATGAATCTGCCTAGATTTCTTTATCAAAGCATTGCCAGGTTTCGATTGAGCTCTCACAATCTTCACATTGAACTTGGAAGACACAAACGACTGTACATTGAGGCAGGTGAACGGCTATGCAAGAGATGCAATTCAGATCAAGTTGAAGATGAATTTCACTGTCTTATGCGCTGTGAAAAGTGGGATATGCTTAGGACGAACCTTTTTGAAGTTGCTTCTAAAAAAATAGAGAATTTCTTAATTTTTCACCCAAAAGAACAATTTCTAAGTATATTGTGTGACAAAGATTGTGAAGTAAACTTTGCACTTTCTAAATATTTAGCAACTGTCTTAAAAACGGACAACATAGTTTAAGGAGTTATGTAATAACTTCACTTAAATTTGCAACGATCATGGGCGGCAAAAGGCACCAAACATGTTTATTCATGTGGTATTTGGTGGACTAAAATTCATGTGTAAATGATATTGGGAAAAAATATTCTGAATATTGCTTTAAATTTGTTTTTTCCCTGTTATTTCATACAAACTCTTTGTACATGGTTGCTGAATTTTTATTAAATTATGTTTCAATAATAGTTTATTACTTGCAAATTTAGATGTAGTTACTATTTCTGTTTGTATACATACAAATTGTTATATTTTGTATATATGACTTAGTATATAAATTACTATTTCTGTTTTGTATATAAATTATGTCTCAATAATAGTTTATTACTTGTAAATTTAGATGTAGTTACTATTTCTGTTTTGTATATATAATTCTTCTCTTTTTACTTCATTATATTTTTTATTTTATTATATATATATGACACATGTGTCTTTATGATATTTCGTTGTCTAATAAAAGTTTATATATATATATATATATTAATGATTTACCTAATGTCTCTTCAATTACTATTCCTCTTCTATTTGCTGATGACTCAAACCTTTTTTTTGAAGGAAAAAATTTTACTAATATCTATAATTCTATTAATACGGAATTCTCCAAAATTTATGAATGGATCCTTTCTAATAAATTATCTCTAAACATTGATAAAACAAACTTTATGCTCTTTAGACCGCGAAACAAAAAAAATGATATAAACAATAATCTCATAATTAATAACAAAAAAAAATCTTTAGTTAATACAGTGAAATTTCTTGGTATTCATTTAGACTCTCATATTTCTTGGCAATGTCATCTAAACTACATTAGAAAAAAAATATCTAAAGGTTATGGGATCATAAGTTAAAAAACTGTTTAACAAAAATACCTTAAATACACTTTATTACTGTTTTATTAATCCTTCTACCTATACAAAGGCGCTATTCTGGATGCTTCGGTCCCTCTTACGAGGCGTCTGGGCGACCCATAACTGCCAAATTCGCACAGTGTACTAATATTGATGTCCTGCAAAAAGTGGGCAACTTTTTTTTCCAATTTCAAAAAAAAAAAATTTTTCCAAAATTTTTTTTTTTCAAGATTTAGAATTTTTTTTTTTTCTTCAAAATTTTTTTCATTTTCACTAATTTAAAAAAAAAACATTATAAAAAATAAAATAAAAAGCGAGGATATCGGTGTACTTTTTCAGTCTCTGCACAGGGTCAACATTTTAACCTGAGGGGAAAGGGCAGTTAAATAGAAGGACCAAATAGTTGCATGGTGTAACAATAAGGGTGTTATTTGGTTGTGACATGATCATAACAAATGTTTCGGCCAATGAGCGGGGGTATGGGTCGGCAGCCCCCATGTGACGTCATGACTCATGACAACGGTTGTGCACTGACGCAATGATTTTAAGGAGTAAAGAGTCTCAATGGAACTACTTTTAAAACTACTTAACCGGATATTGGACTTGAGGCGAATGGGCTACCTTTTTCCTCCACAGTGCACTTACATTGTTGTCCTGTGGGGACTGGGCTACTGCTTTTTCCAATTTCAGAAAACAAATTTGTTTTTTTTTCAACAAATTTTTCGGCACACTTTTTCCCAAAATCTTTTCCCCGCTTGCATTGCATCACCATGGCAACTACACTGCCTCACTTAAAGAGAATTTGGTAGCTATAAGTACACACCAGTTTTTAAATACTCTATTTTGCCACAATGGGCATTTCTAGTACTTAACATACTGCATAGAAATTTGGGGAAGCGCTGCTGCTGTTTATCTGGACCCTTTATTTAAGATACAAAAAAAATTCATTAGAATTATTTCAAACTCCCATTATTTAGCCCATACAGCTGAATTATTCACTCAGTATTCTATTCTTCCTTTATCCAAGTTATATGTTTATCATGTTCTCTTGTTTATGTATAAGATTGACCATAAATTACTCCCGCCATTATTCTCGAATATGTTTTCCTATAATACATCTATACTAGGGTGCATCAGTTGCCCCCAACCTTTTCCAATTTTGACGTCTATGTGATATGTTAGGAGGTTGGGTGTCCAGAGCATGCACATCAAATTTCAGGTTGATATTCCTATGGGAACAGCCACCTCCATGGCATTACTTATTTCAATGATCTTTCAATGAAACTGAACTGCAATATTTCGCAAAAATGTCATAACTCAAGAACCGATGGTCTGGAAGACTTGATATTAGGCTCAAAATATGCGGGATAAATGGGTTTATATTCATCACAATTGCAACTTTTGCTCTGGGACCAATAGTTTCAGAGCAAGGTTGGAAAAACTGCCTTTTTATTGAAGATATCCACATTTGAGATGATGCAGAAGTCGGACTGAACAAGATACATCACCAAAACGGGCACTATGGATATATGTATCCTCTGTGAACGATCTGAGATAGAAATAATGCAGGCAAGATCATTGTAGACTGTGTGGGGCCCAAATTTTCATAAATACCAATTTCTATTGAATTTCCAGGTAAAATTTTGTTTGTGTCAAATAACAGAAAAACGGTTAGAGATAGGGGGAAAGTTTCAATTGAAGTGAATATAAATATGGACATGCTGCACATTTTGAGCCCAATACCAAGCCTCTAGACCAAGTGGTTCCAGAGATAGTGAGATTTTTTAGGTTTCTCCGATTTTGAACAAAGATAAGCCTGAAGGTGGCTGTTCCCTTCAGAATTTAGAGCTGAATTTTTTTGTCCATGTTTTTATTGTCCAGCCTCCAAACATATCACTTAGACATCAAAATCTGAGAAGGTTAGGGGCAAATGATGCACCCTAATCTATACATAGGCATAATACTAGATCATTTAACAACTTCCATACTCCAAGCATGCGCTTAACTACGTGTCAGAAATCTTTAAAATTTATGGGTGTTAAAATATGGAATTATTTCATTTCTTTGATCAGTAATTGCCTTGTTTTAAACTCATTTAAAAAAAAACCAAACAATATTTAAATATTAATAACTTACCCGATTTTCTGTAAACTATTTCCTGTTTTGTTTTTATCACCAGTACACTTCCTGAATATGTTGTCACTTATTATTAAACTTAATGTATGTATATCAAATAATATTAATCCTACAATTTGTTTTTATTTTTAGCCCTAGTCTTTTTGTTTTCTTTCAAAAAAAAAGAACTTGTTATTGTTCATGCTGTTCATGTTCTCCCTACTTGTATTACTCAATTTATGTATTGTAATTGGGCAAAATATGTCCACCCGACATCTGCCCCCAGATGTAACTGTTACTTTTATTGTTTCAATACATACATGTATCCTGTTTGCATCTGGAATAAAATTGAATTGAATTGAATTGAATTGAATTGAAATACCTTACTCTGGTCACAACAATGGAAATTGGCAGCCATTGGTATCCCACATGCCTCAAATATCGTCCTCTCTAACCCAATGTTTTCATCTCATCGGATGAGGATTAACAGCTATATAGATCTATTTTTCATTATTTTGCATGTGGACAAATTTGTAAACCTGCAAAAATGAGCATGTACACGAATTTGGCATTCATGTATGTGTCATATATTGTCATTCACACATTTTTATAGGTGTAATTATGAACATACTAACCTATAAACTTGGCTAGAACTAACTCTCAAACTAATTTTGACCCTAAAACTGAAACCTGTGACACCTCCACGAACGTTAGTATTGGCAGTTCCATGAATGAATAATAAAGCACAACCACGAGTGTTAGTTATTACTATACACGAACCCCTGTGCTGGTTACCATGTATACATTTTTCATTATTTGGCATGTTCACAAGTTTGTGGAGGGGTAAAAACGAGCATGTACAAATTCGTGGATGTGAAAAAGTGAGCTTAGGTGCTTGTGTACATGTAGGGGAGACCGGGGTATGTTGTGCCAATGGTATGACATAGAAATTAATTTTTTATTCATATTTTTTTGTCTTAATTTTAAGCAAGGCCTAAAAATGTTGTGCAATAACTTACACTGAAAGGAGCATGTGTCAAAAGTGTTTTACCACCCTCTAAACAATAAATAATTCTAGGTTTTTCAGCATTTTAATTTTTTCTTATAAAATGACTCACAAATGTCTGGCAGGTTTCATTTAAAATGTCAGTCATAGGTTAAAAACATGATAAAAATTATCTATCTGAAGAAACAGTGAAATACATGGTTTTTTTGGAATAAATTAACCAGAACAACTTACCCCGTCATGCGGCACAACTTACCCCGGAACCGCATTTTCGTCTTTTACAAAACCTATAAAGGCATCCATGTCAAGCCATGGTATTGCTTGGAGCAATTATGTGTGACCCATTGCTTCATAGTGTATCTCAGACACCAAACAACACTTATAAAAGAAACAATATCAATTGCTGACTTACTGGTTGAAGAAGAAGTTCTATATCTCAATTGGGGCCTGTGACATTAATGACATTATGTATATGGACTTCCCAGGAAGCAGATTTATGTGATAGTACATTTCTAAACCAGTGTTCAGTGTTCACTGTCCTTCACAGGATAGCTTTGTTAATCTTGTCTCGGTCACGGTTCACATTTAAACCCCTGCAAAAAGGCCCTGAACCAGAAAGTATTTGGACAATCTCAGTGACTTTTTCATGGTCAGTCTGTTCCGTGTTAGTTATGTGGAATATATCTGCACCACAACCACATGGCAAATGATATGGCCAATATAAGTGAAAAAAAAATAGCCGCGGGTTAAAATGTTTCAATGACAACAGTACCATGCAGGTTGATAGCACTATATTTGGCCTATCAATGTGCCATCACTGACCACGGGAGACATTCTCTTAGGCCATATCATCCTGGTATTAAGAATTCTAAAGGTCTAGTTTGCCCAAATGTATATGGAAGTGTGCAAATGATATCACTGAGTTGAATCACATGACATATTTTGGCTGATGTTTAGCAAGGTTGTAGAAAACTTCAGTGCTACAATTATATCATAAACCGATGAATTCCCTTATCTCAGTCCAATTTGGATAGGAACTCTTAATTCCACTGCTGTTCTTAATTCTTCAATCTTAACAAAAGTCCTATACATCTAAGATATGTCACCATCCTTAATCTACCCTTTTAGTAAGCACAAGACAACATATTTGGTGCGATTTCATTAGGATTTTAGCTGAATTTAGCCACTTTTGCCCTTAAAATGCCTGTAGATTACATGATATGTAGAAGAAATTGATGGACATGAAAGCAGTAACTCGTAGACACCCCATGGAAACTTTTAAACAACCTTAATAGGTATAATAAGTGTATTGCGCATATTTTTCCATGCAATAATGACCATTTTACTGTACTCGCGAATGGTGAAAATAGCCCCAAAATAGAAGTGGGTAGGGGGAGATTTTAAAATCAATGGATTTGGCTGAAATTTGCACTGGGTGGTCTGTTCACATAGGAGATCAATTGGTTTAAAGACTAGCGTGATCTGGAAAAAAGTTCGAAAAATGAGACACCCTAACATGGATCACACATACAAAACATGGATCCATTGCTTTTCACTTCTGGGTGAGTGAAAAAATATGTCATTTTTCTAAATAACTTGCATTTTGTCAATTCTTGTCATGCAGGTTTGAAAGTCAAACTGGTTATGCCCAGATAGTTATATTAAAACGAATTTATGTTAATTTTTCGATATCTGCCTCCATAAAAAAAATGCAAGTTATTTAGAATTTTATTCCTGAAAGCCGAAATTCCTTGGTTCGGGTTAAATTAACGGAAATATAGGTTGTTGGTACTCAAATTTAAGCTTATTTTCTGCTGAGAATGATGGTGCAAAAATTATGCATGCAAAGTGAAAATTAAGCGAAATATAAGAAACCGCGACTTACCACCACAAAATGTTTGTCATTTCAACAAAAAATGTATACCCATGTAGTCATCATAGTTTTTGATGGACCATGATAGAATTCAAGTACATTAATTAGTGGTATAAGAGCAACTTTATTACAGAAGCCATAGAACTACAGACAAATTCATAAGATTTTTGGGGGTATCTGGCACGCCCCACTAAGAGGGGCTTTACAAATAGGGGTTTTACATCCAAAATAAAAGAGTGGGTGCATTGTTTTCTTCAAAATTGAATTCCTGGCAAAATTTTACATAAGATAGGCTGAAATTGGAGTAAAAGTTGTGTAAGCTAGAAATTGTGAGTTTGGCAGTAATTCCTGACCAAGATCTTGAAGCCTGTCATACCTCGTTTTTACACATCCACAATTCGTCAGCATGCTAAATAATGAAAACTATATGCATGGAATTAATGCTTTCTCAAACAGTTTGAATAAAGATGTTTAGCATTAATCAAACAGCAAAACATGAGTACTACGCCTGTGTCAATCGGTAGTGGCGCCCCTGCTGTTTCAAGCCTCTTCATGACATAGATGAATCAGACTGTAAGTATAATCAGTGATTTCTAAAAGGTGTCTGTCATTTTTCTTCACTCAACAGTTGTGATTCTTAGGGTCATTTGAGCAGGAAAAGCAATTTTCTTCCCAGATCTTCGGAATACATGTGGGCGCAAAATAAATTTAGAAAGTAATATTATATTTTAATTTCACAATTATGGGAGCGGCAATTCCGTCATCCATATAATATTTTTGTGTGGCCTAAAGTGCTTTGACTGACTTTGGCACACGACAATATTACCTTTGTTTCTTATATAATCAGCTATAGTACTAGTGCTTTGGCTGAATATGGAAACATAAACTGGCCAACTGATATCTTTTATCAGATCAGCGAATCAGAAATTTGACTCAGAAGGCATAAAATCCGCATTGAAGACTTCTAAAACCATGAGTTAAACCACCCCTTAGCAGGTTACTGCTTAAACCATAGAAAAACCTGGTCTTTTTTTGAAATCAGAAATGAAAATTGCCCCAAACCCACATATTTTAATTTGACCTCTATATTTTGAACTAAAATGCAAAAAACATGATCCAAATCATATTTATCTGATGGTCATAAAGTAAAGCAATGCAGATATCCATTATACTTTTAAAAATTTCCAAAGTTATTTCTGTCAACCACTTTCAAAGAATTAATCAAAGTTACATAAACCATGCACCTTTTTTTGTTTATTTAATTACTACTATGGGTTGATGCTGTTTGCCCTGAAAATTGGTGACGTCACCTAAAAAGCCTCTAGCTTCAATCCTATCAATAAGAAAAAGCACCAAAAATGTTAGTTTAGATATAACCCTGGGGGGGCCTCTCACCTAACCAGGGCTTTTTGCCCCGACCCACTCTATGCACATTTTGACAGTTGAAAACAACAATTTGACTTCACAACTTCAAAGTAGCAGAAAATGGTGAAATGTCGATGGTAATTAACGAAACTGGTACCAAAATGATCAGGAAAATGCCAATTTACCTGCTAGTAACACTAAAAATGAGTTCAGACCAAGCAGTTCATCACGACGATCGTGTTTTCGATGAGCGATAATATGCGCTGATTCAATTCCGAAACATGGAACTTAGCAGTTCAACTTCAACTTGTTGTCAAATCGCCTAAAAGCCATGAAGAACAGCCAAATGTATACTAAAATGAATCTTACACCTTCTCCAGGCAACTTCCAGCCACTATGAGGATGAAACAAGCACTTGTCTTGTCAAGACAACCATTTTTGACTGCCTAAGTTCAGGCGGAAACAGCCGAATGCATTCGGCAATGCCCGATCTTCTTCTTCTTACTGCTGAGCATCGCCGCGACTGGCTCGCCCATGGCGTCCTGAAATCGGGGTTTATGGCCAATTTGACTGTGTAAGACAGGGATTTATGGTGGCATCATGTAGATATAGGGCCGAACTGTGCAACAGACCAAAATTTGCCCCTGAAAAAGGTGTGGTGTGGAAATGTAAGGTCGTGTGGCAATGGCCCAGTGCTATCTATTGTATTTTATTCTGGCGGATTACGAAAAGAAAACGGACAGGATCTTCATTGGAACAAACTGAAAACTACGGGCCCAGACGGGCCCGGAGTAATTACAAGCACAAAGAAGAAACACAACCAATTTGTGAAAGAAGCAATTATTAGAGGAAGCCAAGTGTCAACAATTTGCAGAGGGTACGCAAAAGCCAATAAAACCCACCTCGGTCCTGAAAATTATACACGTAACAAAGCCACAAGTTTCCACATGACTGTAAATCGCTTTACGCATCCGAACCTTCCATTCAGAAACTTTAGGTACATCGCTCTAGAATAATTTATGGTTTGAGAAAGAAGATAATGTAATATCAGGACTAGAAGAACATCTTATCTAGTACATGTACCTTCATAAAATGCTTGATGACACAAGAGATCTATACCAAGAAAAAATCTGTCACCGCACAACAAATATTTGAGGGGATACATTCGGAATCCAGCATTTTTGGGGATGAAACTGTTGTCTGATCAGTATGAAGAGGAAGGATATGCATCTCACATGAAATTCGACCTGCAAAAAGGAATGAAACTTCACGAAGTGTTGAGGTTTGAACAGTAGCCATGTCTTAAACCGTACATTGAACTTTGCATTGGTGAGAAACCAAAATCTACTCTTGCAACAGAGAAGAAAAATTATTTGCGGAGGCTAACATGCAACAGCATCATAAGTAAAGTTATGCTTGTCAGCCATAGAATCCATGCCAGCGATTTTATTTTTGTCAAGTTTTGCATTTCGTTTGCAGGTGAGTGTATATCGAGTGTATATCGAGACACACCCTCCCGGCAATATACCGGGAGATATTAGAGTCACGTGACATTACGTCATCGTCGTCACGTGACCAATCAACATCAAATCATTAAGAACTGAGGAAGAGGTCTGGATGGACCTCGAAAGCTCTTCAGCTAAGAATTATGTTGTGAGTATACGTCAAAAAACACTAGAATGACTTATATTCTGAATTTCAAGTTGCAACTTTTGTTAGTATGAAAGTCACTATTAATTCCATTTTCAATTTCATTTTTTCATCAATCATTCTCATCCTCATCTCAGTGGGAATTCGACATCATTTCTGGAACATCAGCTTCATTCCCACCGACATCAAAATTCAGGGGCACCCAGTGATCTGTTATACCAAATATCTGTAATGAAGCAGGTGCATGGCTGGCTGGAAGACTGTCAGCTAGGATTTTCCCCGCTGGCAAAGTTGTCAGCTGGGAGTCAATTTTTGGCGTTCATCAGATGAAATTTGCAGTCAGGTAATGAGAAAGCAGTTGAGCTGGCTGGCTTGGCAACCCAGCTTGCAGCAGTGCATGCAAAGGACGTCGAACAATCGGATTTCGCTGAAATTTTTTTACGAATGTCCGACCTGTCTCTGGCCCAGGTCAGACAAAAAATCGGACCGAACATACTGTAGACCTTATAAGGTCTGTTGGACGATCAGAAAGTCCTTCAACACCAGTCTGGATGGCAATTTGCAGTTTTTTTCAGTGAGCCTATCTATAGCTTATTGAATTGCAATTATGTCAGTTCTGAGCCAGTGGCGTAGCTACAGGGGGGGGGGCAGGGGGGGCGGTTGCCCCCCCTGGCTCCATCCTGACCAGGAAAGTAATGATTACATTGTCATCAAACGTTGCATTTTGCCGATGGTGCGTCTCTGCTGCGACAGCGATAATAGCTCCCCCGACAAAAATGTTCCATTTCCATCGCTGACTTGAATATTTTGCCCCCCTGGAAAATTTCCTAGCTACGCCACTGTTCTGAGCTTCCTTTGACACCCTTTTGTCTTAAATGCAATTCTGAACCAGAATCAGACCCAACATGACACAAAGTGATAATGACCAAGTGTCACAGCTAATTGCTTTTGCGTGCAGTATAACAGATATTTTATCCTATTTATATATACATTTCATATTTTGAATTTTACCTTGTACAGTGCATTAGCATTCTTTTTGATTATAACTTTAACAAGTAATAAATAATAATAATGTAATAATAAATAATAATTACAATCAGCAGAACTACAAACCTCTCTTTACTTAGTAAAAGTTAATTATTTCTGAATTTGATTTATTTCATGACTTTAGCATAAGTATGGTTATCAATCCAGATTGTCACATTCAAACGACATCCTGCTTCGAAATACTTTTGTAAAACAGAAAAGAAGACAAAAAACAAAAATCTGAAGATATACCAAGCCAAGGGCTGCAGTGTTGGCGTACTGAGGCTAAAACTTGTCTATAGAAAACTACTATGTATGACAACTGGACAAGTTTTAATTTTTGGGTAAAAGAGAAAATTTTAGCCGTGCAGCAGATGTGCTTTCAAAAATTTGAAAAGATCGAAGGAAGAAAAATTTTGTCTGACTGAAATGAAACTTGTCTGACCAGAATTCCCTGTCCGTCAGGCAAAATGTCTGAACAAAGTAACTATGCTTTTTCGTGCAGATATTTTCTCCAAGTTGAATAAAAAATTATTTTTAGTGTTACAAAAGATATGCAACCAAGACCTAAAACTGATATGGGCATTATAATAACACACTGTCATGAGATGCCCAGGGCTGAAAATTGTGCCATTTATCTTCCATTTATCATACGATGCGTCCCGGTAGTGACAATCCAGTCGTCAGGAAGATCCTTCACATGGTCATCAACACTATAGGCCTATCGTTGCTAGCAAATATTTGGGAAAAACAAAAACACAAATTGACTAAATACTACTTTGTTAAATTTGTGCTTTATTTGCTGTGAAGAAATAATTATATTTCAGACCTCTTGAATAGTTTAAACAGCTTAAGTATAAATTCTGAGTGTATAATGCACTGATATTCCTTTTTAAATAGTCATGAACTGTTTCACATATTTTTTCAATGAAGTATAAGTTATAAAAAGTCTGGTACTGAAAGAGTAAAACATGTTCTGTGCACACCAGGTGCTGCTCACTCACAGTAATTACACCCAATAATTACCTGAGTTAAGAAGACAATCTCTTATCTGTCAACAAAGTCTGACCCGAAGAAACATTTTTACTAAATTTTTCATTAACTGAAAATTAATACTCCCAAAAGGTCTTTGTCCCTAATGGTTTAGTCACTGGAAATATAATAAAACCCACTCAGTGAGCCACGAGTGAGTTCCGCAGCCAGCCAGACCACGAGTGGGTTTCAGTGGACTGATCCATCACCCTGAGTGGGTTTTATTTATATCCCACATTTTCTGCCATTTTGACAACCTACGAGGTCATTTTGATGCTTGGATATGGGTAATTAAAAACCAATCAGATCAAACTGTAACATAAACAAATGACAAAGTGGAGTCTGACTGGTTGCTATAAACAAAGCCGACAGAGTCACATGACTGCTGGTGACGTCACCAATGCTGATGATGTCATAGTGGCTCTACTGCTATTGTGACATCATGTGCTGCTGTTGTGATGGCACGTGTCGTGATTGTGACCTCATGTGTGGTCTGAAGTAGTGCCACAAATAAATAAAATATGTAAATCAAGGATAGTGGATCATATTTAAATTAGGGATGGTGGATCATATTTAAATTAGGGATGGTGGATCACAAAATTATATCCCATGGGCTGTTCCTCATGGGTTTTCCATGAGGATCACTGCCCAGTGAGGGATATTGCATGGTAACAGTTTAAAGTTGTTGCTTCTGTTTCACATCATTACAACCAGGAGAACTGAATGTTTTTGAAGAGCGACATCACTGTTATGAGTAAAGATAATTCCATTGCCTGAGGAATTTTGACTGTTTCAAATTTGTGAAACTGTTTGATCATTGGATTTTTTCTCACTGGTCTCCATAGTGGCCAGTGATATAATTTGTGTCTATAGTCAGAATTTAGGGAGATTGGAGCTTGTAATCGCTATAAAAAAGCTCAATCACAAACTGCATTTTTATCGACTAAATGGAAACTGCAAAAAGCATTTTAGATTAACTGGTGATAAATAATCCTACCAGAATGACATTATAATGATTTTTTCATGTCTTTAATAATAGGATAATTTTAAAATTAGATAAGAAGACCATAGCTTGTTTGCCTACAAAGTTCACACTGCAAAAAGCATTATATTTTACATGGAGAGAGGACAAATTCTACCCTTAGAAAGACATCATAATAATTACGTCATCTTTTGTGACTTGAAAGAGAGCACGCTGCAAAAGGCATTGTATTTTACATATAGACAGAGGATAAATACTCCTCCAAAAAGAATTTGTAATGATTAAATTATTGTTTGTGTTGCAGGAGAGGATACTTTTAAGAATGAGATAAGAAGATAGTCATATATTTATATATAAAGTACAAAGCATAATATTTTACAATGACGGAGGATAAAATCTCTTCTTAGAAAGCCATCATGATAATTAGTTTCATTATCTTTTGTGATTTGAAATAGGGGATATTTGAATGGGATTAAAAAAGACAATCACATCTGTGAGGTTTCTGGCTCAAGTGATATGAATTCACACAACATCTGGTGATATTGTTACTCAGGAAGCCTGACTAGAGTTTTGTTGTTACATACTTAAATCTTTAAATCACCCGTAGGTTGACACTACAAGTATTGCTGTCATAAATTTAAATGGTGCAGGTTTAACATCTGCGGTCCTCCTCAATTTGTCGTTTTGAAAATGTTAATTACTACACAGACAACCAATTGAAAAATATCACATTGAGGCTTGAACCATCAACAGTCTGCTCAGTTTCATAGCGGCTCAGTGTTGCGATGCCGATGCACCCAAGCACTCTACCACAAGGCGTACTATATATTGACGAGTGTTATAATAATGGATAAGGATTTAAACAGACAAATGTACGTCTTTGTTGCAGAGCAATCTTCACCATTTCTTGCTGTGAGTTCTACAATGGTCAAGGGATCTTATACTGACAAATGTATGGCTTTGTTGCAGCACAGTCTTCATCAAACCATTTTCCGCCATCTTGCACTGACATTGCCACACACTGTTGAGAATTTATTCCTCCATCGGGCTGATTTGTTCTCCAGAATGCGTTCTGGCGAAGGCCAATTTCATTTGGTTTGTCCATCCAATAATAGGCTCCAGATCCATCAGTGCGGAGTCCAATCCAGACACTGAAAATAGAAAGACATGCATGCAAGAAGGAATATTTAATGAAAAAACTTAATAACAGTGCAAAGCGGATATGGACTTAACAATCATTGGCATAGGATAGGATAGGATACTTTATTTGCACAACGTAGGCACTTACAATATAATGAAAAATGAACATACATAAATATATATATAACTAAAGTAAAATGTTGTACAGGAGGGCACCTGAGCAGAAAACTGCTGTAACCCAAAGGGTAGGTGCACCCCCTCCCCCTTTTAGATGTACCCAAGATAAACAATGATATGTAAATAAATACAATATATCAGGTAATTGTTCTAATTATGGGCCATTCTCAAATTTCGGGACAACGGGTATAGGAAAATTGTCCTGTAACGGAGGGGACAATGTGGTAACGGAGGGGAATTTTGATGTAAAAAACTAACTGTAGGAACAGCAACAAAAGGAAAAATGACCAAAGATTGATGTAACTATTATTTTCAGAAGTACTTCATCTCGTATCAGTAGATTTTTTGGTCCAAATGTCGATTTCTTGCTCATGATCTGGTAACGGAGTGGACGGTAACGGAGGGGAACAATTTTTTGCTTTTCGCCCATTACTGCTTTTTATTTTGGAGATTAGACAAAATAATTGCAGAATATTAAAACCTGCCACCCTCAGCAACATATACGTGAAATGGCTCTGTAAAATTATCATTGGTAAGCTTGGAAATGAAGGAAACGGAGGGGACATTTTAGTGGGACCAAAAACATTTTTTAAGAACATTATGTCATAATTTATTGAATACATGTTTTATGAAGTCTGCAAGGCAGTGGTACTATGGCGCACATGCGTCTGATGATATTCAGTGAAAATAGCTCATAAAAAACAATAATGAAGAGAGCTATGGCAAGTAACGGAGGGGACAAAAAAATTGATATAAATTAGTGACACAACTATTGTATCAATTTAATCAATGAAATTATACCCAAAAAGAATTGAATATGAACTAAATATAAATTCAAGTCTATATTCCCATGAATCGTGCAAAGAAACTTTGAAAATAATGGTATATTAGGAGGAAAATGAACACTTGATTTTGTCATGTCAGGTCCAGTGACAGGGAAAAACCATTGTTTTTGCACGGATTTTTGGACATAATGCATTAAAAAAAGTCTAATGAATGACTTTTTGCTCCAAATGCAGTGGTTCTAAGTAGAAATATGAATAACAGATGCAGAGTGACGCTTCAGATATTTATCGCATTCATATTAATGTCAGGGAGCTAGAGTGACGCACATTGTCCCGAAATTTGAGAATGACCCTTATATGAATATACAAAAATAGCTATATCTGTGTATACACTTTCTAATACATTATACAAACAGAGATAATAGTATAATAGTATGAAATGAAATTACTGTATACCTTACACACTAATGCAAAAGTATCCCGGACTATCCCTCGTCTGGTTCAAAGTTGAACAGCAGAGTTGGAATAGCCAGGACAACCCAGGCCTTTACTGTATGTAGGTATATGAATATTATACCATTATATCATTATATACACTATACATTAACGTAAAAAAGTAAAAAGCATGATGAAGGTATGTTTTTCTATTTAATTAGAGAGGGTCACCCGGCCAATGTTCCTTAAGCTTCATGATACCAAATGGAATGACCCAATATCAGGGGAATACACGGCCAGGCATTATGATCATACAAATACTTTCTTTGGTAATTTAATTTAAGGAGATTAATGCTGCTTGTCGGTGACTGACAAGCGAAATGATTATGCATCTGATTCTTACACTAAATTTGTTACGAGAAATCAACAAGTCTTCTCTTGATTATGAGAGATCAAACAGCCTCTATGGTTCTCATGTTAAAAATATGATGAGGATGCATTATCCGCTGTCATGAATAATGAAGCACATTTTTCTCCGTTTAGTGGTCCTCTCCTTTTTCATAACTAACTGACTATACATGCTAAATTTCCAAAACCAGTCTCTTTTGCAATTTCCTTAAAATCTCTTTACTTATTGATTTTATTTAATGACATGAAAATATAAAAATGACCTTTTTCTAATAATAATATGACCATTCAGTCACTACAATATATAATATAAAAACAGTAACTTTGCAAAAACAATCCTGAATCATCTGACATGTCCCACTGAGGTTACCACAAATAGGGCTGTAACTTCTCAAATTTAAAAATAAGGAGCTGGTTAATATTTTTCTTTAATTTTTAATTTCCTGCGAAAGTTTCACAAAGCGAAAAAGAGAGAAAGTCCTATTATTTTTGTGCAAACTAAAAAGCAACGAGTTCAATGTAAAAAACAGAACAAGTCGTTTTTAAATCCCATCATGAGAAGAGTTATTACGTGATAAAAATAGTTACCAATCAAATTAAGGACTTACTTGTAGGGATCATGATGGTCTAATACTCCTGTTAGTGCATCAGTGAAAGTCTTCTCCCTTCCAGGCCACAAATATTGAAATCCCTTAGTTACACAATATTTGCTTGCTTCAGTGAAATTTGTAAAGTCGGGAATGGTTTTTACTTCTAGAAAACAATTTCCTGGTGGATATTGAAATGTAGTAGCTGGTGGACAAACTGAAAAAAAAAAAAACCAACATTTAGTTATCCAGGATCGCACTGTCTGTGTTATACATATATACCGTGGCTTATAAATATAGAATACTGCAACATTCTCCATTGAAATTGACAACTTTAGCCACTTCTGCTGGAGCACATGATAGACTGATTCAACGGTAACTACTTCCAATGACCCCTTAAGGGAAGAACATGCTCTCATGTAAAACACATACTGCAACATTAGATGCAGGAAAAGTTACAGCAGAACGAAATGTTTTTTACAAAAAACGTAGCTAAGGCTTTCAAGGAGTGATCAGGGAAGATGACTTGACCTTTACAGTGGACCTTGCTTGCATTCACACTCTGAAATGTACTTATATTTGACACTTTTTTCCAAAAAGTATTCTATATTCATGAGCAGGAGTGTACAAATATACATCCCATGATTGAAAATTGAGCTCACACATCCCCTCTTATAAAAACAACTTTAAAAAAAAAGAGTAAATATTAGTCGGGCAGGTCAGAGGGGTCCCCCTGCACCCGTCTGAATATTTAACGGGACCAAGTTTTTTGGTGCCCTAATAATGTCAATGTTAACAGGACTATCAATTTGAATTGAAGTTGTCGTAAAAACATCTCGCAGAAATACTAGTTTAATTATCTCAGGAACTATTCAAGCTACATTCACAAATGGCACATCTATTTATATGTTTTTGGACATGAATAATCTGAAAAAGACATCAATTTCTTTCTTAATTGTAAATATCAACCCACTATGGCCAAATATTTACAAAAATCTCATTTATTAAATATTTCACCTTAGTTCAGTTTATTCTACATCAGCCAGTTAACCATTAGCTCTGATTGATGATTATATTTTGACAAGCACTGAATATAAGCTTTCAAATGAGGTATGATATGTCTAATAGATGATTATTTGATGAGCTGTTGTATTTAAAAGATTTTCATTTGTGATTCTGTGATCATTTAGCAGCATGGGCGAGGTAGAACTACTATTTAGTGAATTTAGTGAATTACTAAACGCAGGTGTTGCCACCTCTATGCTCAGATCAGTTAGTACATGATTTACCAGTCAGATTGCAAGAGAGATTGCCTTGCACCCTCTGGTATAGTTAATGGCACCCAATTTTTTTAATGCCAAATTTTGCCTGGAAACATATTTTAGATGCTCCCATCGACAATTATTGTTCCATGGGGTTGGACTAACCTCAAAAATTTGTAAAAGTGTGGTTTTTTGTGAAGATAATGGCTTAGATGAAAATCTTTTAGCCACAGCCATCACTATGCGAAATTCTCTATTTTTTAAAGAGACTTTTGAATATCACCAGCATGAAGCATAATTGGCCTTTAAATTCGGTTTGGGCAATCTTTGGCAAACGGTCAGAAACGGACTAAGAACATTTTTTACAACAAAATATTTTTTGCTCTTGATGTGATACTAAGCATTTTTCCAAAATTACAGGCAACAACTTTAATAAGAATTTATGCCTATCATCATGATAGGAAAAACATTGGTAATATCTGCTAAAATCAGTGATATGAGAAATAAGGCTATGGATTTAGACTTGCAATTTGGGCTTCGAATGCTTACTATTAATCTAGGAGTCCAAATATTTCTTTCTTTGCATCAGGGCCGTCCTCTGGTTCCACAGTGCAAAATTAGCCTTAGTCTGACAATTTAATTGCCTTAGGCCGATAATATGATAGTTTACAGACTGACTACATACCTCCTGTGTTTACGCTAGCGCAATAGAACTGGAATATCCCTGAGCAATCTGTCTCATTCCAGACTTTATGGTGGAGGGTAACACAAGACTCTTGCCAAGGTCGTTGGTTTATTCCATTTGGAAATCCTACCCAGGGGTTGTCAGGTCCGCAGTTTGAGGAGTCGTTTGTGATCCAAGGACAGAATGGTCTCCCATCTCTCCACGCAAAGGTGTCATTTCCGGTGTCATACAGTCCAATCCAAAGGCTGCAAAGTGATTACACTTCTTTGAGTAAGTAGAAAAATGGACTAAGTACTACTCTAAATATTCTCACAAAGCAATATCTAGAAATGCCAGTCAGAGTATTTAAACAGGATAGCTTGGACCTGATCCCATTTTTTTAACAGGTTGGATTTCAAATTGAATGTCACTAAACAATCTAGAGCTGGGAATTGATGCCATTTTCATAACGATTGTTTTTTCTCCTCATAATAATTGATGATTTGAATGATAATCTTTGCAGTATCCTCTGCCAGTAGAAATACGGATTAATACTCTAAATCTTTTCACAAAGCAATATAATCTAGAAATGTCAGTCAGAGTATTAAAATAGGAAAGCTCGGAACTGAACCCATCATTTTTGGCACAGCTTGGATTTCAACTTAAATGTCGCTAAATATGTCTAAGAATCAAGCTATTAGTTGTGTTAGATATTATTTAATATGTTGAGGATAAATGATGCATTCTCTGGCTATTTTCAAAAATAAGCATAGTAGCATGAATTGTAGATAAACAAATGATTACCCATTTGTCACCATGGCCATCTGGGCTTGGAAGAATGTCAGGGTCCAATTCAACATAGTTCCATCTCGGATGCTGGCCAGACTGCTCACACCTGGATAATCTGAGGCGTGGTTTGCGCATTTGGTTTGAGCATCTACCCCACTCTGCAAATCACTTTCCAGAAGCCTGTAGCAGTAGCCAGTTCCAGATCGCTCTTGGTAATTGTAAGGGCAGGTGGATTGGGGTCGTTGCACTGAAATTTTTAAAATGACTGACATAAAAATTTAATGGTAATATTATTTCAATAAAAGTAATAAAATATGTTGTTCCTTGCAATTATCAGCTCTTTATAAGAAAGTTACATGTCAGAGAATTTTTAGAAATTCAATTCTGCCGACCACCGCCTGTCAATGACAAAACGGCACTTTCGAGATTCAAGATGGGGTGCAAGACATAACCTAACAAATTTTGAAATTGGCCATTTAAAAATACATATTGAAAAATATATTCCAAACAGTCATAAATATTTTATTAGTATTTTTTAATTGGTGGTATGGATTGCAATCTGTTTTGTGCTGCTCAGACCTATTTTTGTTGTATGAATTAGTATCAAGTATCAAGTATTTACTGAACACAGGTCCTCAATTTCTTTCCTCTATACTTAAATCCCCAGAGGGTCAATGCCCTCTGCAAGCATGCTGATCACCGCATGAAGGATAAGTAATTGTACGACTGGGAGTCTCACGCAAAGCTCATGCATTCAGGGAAGTTCATGAGGTCTGTTGTCATAGTATAGAATACAGGAAACAACCCGCTCCATTTTTGCACAGGTCTCATGGGACAGACCTGGTCAGGGGCTATTTATAGTACATAGAGCTCCTCGATATTGCTGCCCCAGCCTAGGTTTGAACCCACACAGGCAGAGCCTATCGAGTGGAACAGGCACTCTAACCAACTGAGCTGACCTAAATAACAAATTTAAGAATATAATGATTCCTAATATTTTGCAAAAAAAACAAAACTTACCTATGTAGATTGTATCAAGAGATGAAGAGCTTCCTCCTCCACTGCATTCAAGACACATTTTGCATGAACCCCCAGCATTTGTCCATCCAATGCATGTGCAAGCTGCCGTGGAAGCTTGGATGCACGCAACTGAGCAGAAGATAGCTTCAGAACCAGCAGATGTGTTTTGAATGGTTTTCAGTGACAAGGCTTGGCAACTAAGAATTTCTTGTCTCTTCACGAAAGTGCCATTGGTTCGAACTGCTCCATAGGCAATGACTGATAGATTGAGAATTGCAGCAAAAATGAAGGCTACAATATCCATTGCCGTCATTGATGTCTCACATGAAATGTGTGAGCCTTCCGATAATAAAGTCAACTTGAGATATGGCAATGCTTCTGTGGTAAGTTAAAAGCTCCAAGTGTCTACAAAATAGATTGATAATTCATATTTTGTGTAAAAGTGTTGGATAGATATTTATCTTTGTTTTAAAAAAAGTACATGTTACACAGTGTGGAAGTGGCTGTCAAGAAACATCGTTGAAGCCCAAACAATCAAATCATTTGAAAAATGCCTCAATAATCACTTGGAAGACCTGGACTGGAAAGTTAATAATGAAGCAGAAGTTCACGACGATGGAAATAACTCCATATAATGAAAGTTTCATAATTTCATTTAAATTTCGATCATACAATGACCATCATCAGAATGAATATAACATGGACTAATCGAAGAGGAGATTAAGACATAAAGATTGAAACATAAAGATTACAACAGAGAAAAACAATTTCAACATTGATTTAAACATAAAGATCAAGCAATGGGGAGAAACAAAATTAAACTGATTTAAACAATTTTCATTGTCATGTACATGAAATTTATCAGCGGTTTATCTGGATTTTTAAAAGCAGAAGTTCACCCTCCAAGTAACAACCATGGACAACAACTTGAGCTGACAGCTTGACGCCAGAGGTTGAATGAGGCTATCAAATCAAAAGAGGACCTGTAAGTACCTGTAGGTCATCTTACCCATTTATGTTGCATTCAAAGATGTATTGCTCCTTTCTGCACTCCATTCAAGACACATTTTGCACCCAACAGTTGTCCGTCTGATGCAAGTGCAGTATTCTGTAGATGCCTGGATGAACACAACTGTGTAGAAAGTATGGCTTATTATAAATATCTTACTGATATGGGACACATACGTGTAGTTTTCATTGATAAGATTCCTTAAATCAGTTTTCGTTGTCACTTGACGAAAGTTCCATATGCAATGATTGATGGTATTCGTGTCTGTCACTTTTGTAAATCTGTCATCTCATCTTGTGCCTTTCTACAAATCCACAGAGAAGCCAACAGTTTTGGCGTGCTGCTTGAATTATTGATAAATACTCCCCCATAAGTCATAATCATTGATATCTCATATATTTTATCCTTTTCGATACCTGTTGAATGTAAAACATAATCTTCAGCAGCATTCAAAATATTGAGCTAACTTCGTTTTTATTGATTTGCTTGAATTTCCAATAGGTTAACAGCTCAACGGTTAAAACTCTTTTTTGCAAACATATCATTAGCAAAATTCTAAACAGAGCAATAGTTGACTTACTGTATGACACACAGCAAAAAAAAAAAGTTGCTTATTGCAGGCCTATTGCCTATATATTTCAGTCCTTAGTGGCTAAAAGATGATACTTGTGGGAAGAAAACTTAAATCATCAAATAAAACTGAATAAAAATTGTTGTAGAAAACAAAGCAGAAAGAAAAAGTTTAGCTTCTACCTCTGATTGTTGCAGCAGAGACCCTGGTACATGTGTAACAGGTAAGAGAGATTAATTAAAGAGGTCTCTGAAAAAAACAACAACAAATACAGTGCTTCCTTTATGCACATGTATGTGACATGGCATATGTAGATGTTAACCTTGGCCAATGTCTGTCCAGAGACAACAAGTCTTTTGGCCAAAATCAAAGAAAATGTCAGGTCATAAAAGTTTATTATATACTAGGCTGTTCCAGGAATGAATGTTAATTTATTAATGTCCAGCTGAAGTGAGTGACCTTTCATTCAGTGTTTGCTACATTTTATTGAAGGAAGCCTCATGATATTGTTCATATCCTATTTTAACAAGTTATGTTAAACTATTTTATTGCCTGTTAGTTTTGTAAAAAGTCTGTACTTATCACTTTTTAAAAGTTGACTGTCAAGCAAAAAAGACAAGGAATTATTTACCATGCATCTACTGGATTTCACCATGATAAACTAGGATAGTTATTTTTCAAGTAAGGATGGATTTCTTTTCTTTTTTTTTAAGTTCCCAGAGCATAGCTCTTTTTTGTTAGTCTAATATGATTACAGCAACTGTTAGACCTATGTACTAAATATTTTAAATTGAAGATACGGGACAAGAGGATGATACTCCAATTTGTAGATGACAGATCAAGTTACATTGTACTGGTCACGAGCAAAGATATCAGCCTTAGCCTGTGTGGCCGATTGTAATATCTTTGCTAATTATGGTGCAAGATCATCAGTAGTGTTGCTCAAAAGCCACTTACCACACAGATGTATTATTCGGCTTACACATATTGTTGTAAATGGTCATTGTCAATTATTGTTCCTGTGCAAGTTTTGCAGCCAATTTTACTTTTAGTCTTTCTGATTTAATGACCTTACATATCAATACCTCATCTTTTCGCGACTGTCAACCAAAGTTTATATGTCATATTATGTAATTTGATGCACATTTCGTTAGCATATCAACAAGTTTGTTGCCTCAACAATTCAGCTAATAATGCCCGTTTAAGTTGCACTTAAAAAAGCTAATATATTTCATGATGTCATCGCTGGTTGTATACAATATGGTACTGTGAATTTGGAGAGCCTACGGTCAATACAAGTGGAGTTATTGCTTACACAAGCTTCTCACAAACATGGCCTCGAAGGTCACAGAAGTACGTCAAGGTCACTCATCCCCAAACTCATCCGAAGTTTTACTGTGATATACAATCCCACTGATTTTTGTGATCCTAGGGTCAACATAAGTGGAGTTATCATGTACACAAACTTTTTTTTTCTGAAAATTTAATGTACTATTGAGTATGCAATGTAATGGAGATTATCTATGATGAAAAAACACAGAGGATTCAGTCTCATTTTCAAAGTTATTTGTCAGACTCATCAGCTGGCACACTACAATATCAGCACTATTTTCTCATTTCAGGGGGGTAGAAATAATTTTAATAATCATTAGGCTACAAATAATTGATCTTTAGCTTCTCGGATCCTCTCAAGGCACTTTTTCTAGGGTCGGTCGGTAGAACAAAAAAAATAGGTGAAAAAAATTTTTTTATAATGTCAAAAAAAAAAATATTATTTTTCTCCATCGGCAGGAAATCTATTGTGTCGGCGGGTCCGTGAAGCTAAGAATCAATTGTGTGTGGCCTTATGTATGTCCTTGAGACCAAACATCATGCAAGAAATTACTTGCCATACTGGACAAAATAGTTTGGATGCTTTGAATGAAGATGCTACAAAAATGTCACATAAAATACTCTGGTTCCACAGTTCAAAATTAGCAATAACGAAGCAATGGTCTCACACAATTGATTTCTGAACAAAATGGCAAATATCATCTTTACATCATAGTTGAAAGTGATTATTCCTTCCTTTTATGATACGCAGAATTCAGTATGTTTACAATTGTATACATCAGGAATCACGGCTCTATCTTTGAAATCATAGACCATATCCGACAGATGTTATGAGCTGATGTGATTGCCCTTTGATGCAATGACAAAGATTTTATCAAGAAATCTCAGCCTTGTCAATTCATATGCTACACTCTTCTTACTGCTGACAACTGCATCTGTTACATCTTTCCTTCATTCTATTGTATGACAAGGTGAACAAACATCGGCAATTGTTGAAAAAGGTCCTTGTGTTATTAGAGTCCTCAACATATCGAAAAAGATTATTTGCTTGACGCAATAAAATATCTGAGATAGTCGATGCTTCTGACTTATAATGAGCTAGGTTTTTATCAGTAATTCAAGTAGTTTGCCTAAGATGTTGGCATCTTTGTGCATTTAAAGAATTACGAAAGTTGAGATGACAGGTTTACACAAATGACTGATACAAATACTACTGTAGTTTGTAATTTGACAGTCATTGCATACAGAACAATAAGCACCAACACGTTCATCAAGTGACAACACAAACTGACTTAAGGAATCATATCAATGAAAACTATCTGAACAGAATTAGTGAGATATTAAACCATACCTTCTGCACAGCTGCATTCAGCCAGGCATCCACGGAATCCTGTTTGGTGCAAAATGTGTCTTGAATAGAGTGCAAGAGGGAGCATTACTTCCTTGAATGCAGCATAAACAGGTAATTTTGTTGGGGCTGTTCCAGCATCTTTCTCTTAATTTGTCAATCATTGCGTATGGAGCTTTCGTCAAGCGACAACGAAAACTGACTTAAGGAATCATATCAATGAAAAGTATCTGAACAGAATCAGTGAGATATTAAGCCATACTTTCTGCACAGCTGCATTCAGCTAGGCATCCACGGAATCCTGCACTTGCATCAGTTGGACATCTGTTGGGTTCAAAATGTGTTTTGAATGGAGTGCAAGAGGGAGCGCTACGTCTTTGAATGCAACATAAATGGGTAAGATAACTTACAGGTACTTACAGGTCCTCTTTTGATTTGATAGGCTCATTCAACCTCTGGTATCAGGCTGTAAGCTCAAGTCGTTGTCCATGCTGGCTACTTGGTGGGTGAACTTCTGCTTTGTTATTAAATTTCCGATCCTGGTCTTTCGTATGATTATCGAGGTGTTTTCCAAATGACTTGATTGTTCGGATACGATTCAGCAATCTTTTCTGACAGACATTTCCACATTGATTTTTTACGGAAAAAAATGAGTATTTTCACAAAAACAGGGCTGACATTTATAGATTAAGCTGCTGCTTCTGAGTTCGCTTAAGGAGGCAGGGACGGGGGGGGGGGGAAAGTCCCTCCCACAGTTTGGAACCCAGGAGACATAATATGAAATGTCCCACGAACATTTTGTCTGTAAACAAAATTTGTTCTCAATGCGTGGTAATGGGCTTATTAAGGGCCTCTTCGGCTCAATTTTGGTAGTGATGTAGGGCGCTGTCTTTTAAGAGACATTTCCCTTGCCTTTCTACTTCAGCAGAGTACCGTGCCATACAAGGGTTTAGAATTCATGAATGTTAAAAGACTTACTGACTTTGTTATTCGCGGATCTGTCAGTCGATTCCGACCATGTAGTTGGGTGTCCCCTCACAAGAAAATTACCCCTGCTGTAAGGAAGGGGAGGTAGTGGAGAGCTAATCTAAAAATTTCAGTCCAGTTTCTTCAGCTGGTCATGGTGGATCGTTGTTTCAAAAATGAAAACAGAAATTAATGCTGAGGCATATAAAAGCATACTGCCTTAACAATTGAAACCTGTGTTGATCAGTGGCAGGTGCCCAAAACAGAGCTCAATAATATGGACTACTCTTTGCTAGCAAAGATGTAGCAAGACATCTGTAACACTCAACAAAAGTCAGTGACACAGTGTTATAAAATGCAAGGTGAAAATTACTGAAAAGACCTAAGTGCATTAAAGCACATTAAAACCTGAACTAAAAAGGATATATTTTACAGGAATGGATAAAGAATCAATACTAAATTTAATTCAGACATACATTATACAACATTTTTAATAATCATCGAAGCTTTGGTTGCACTAACAACAATAAGAATTCATAACTGCAGCATGGTGGTGCAAATTTTTTTACCGCACCCTATGAGTAACCTCATTTTTCATTTTGACTAAAAAATATCAGTCAAAATGATTTCGAGTAAAGTTTAATTTGGACAGAGTTCTTGCTATATATACTTTACACTAGGAATGCCATCTACTATGAGTTCTATGAAACATGAAATATCAATCTTCGTTGTAGACACTTGGAGCTATTCTCATACAACAGAAGAACTGCCCTATCTCCTGTTCACTAAATTCTCATCCACAGCAAGGGACACACATTGGATGTCAGACATAAATGAAGACAATGGGTACTGTAGCATTCATTTTCCTTGAAATTCTCAATCTAGCAGTCATTGCGTATGGAGCAATTCAAACCAATTATACTTTCGTCAAGAAACCCGAAATTCTTAGTTGTCATGAAGTATCGATAAAAACAGTCCCACAAAGTTCCATAGGTTTTGAAGCTACCTTCTGCACAGTTGCATGCATCCAAGCTTCCACAGGATCCTGCACGTGCATAGGATGGACAACGGTTGGGGGATTATGTAACATGTGTTTCGAATGCGCTGGAGGAGGAGGTACTACGTCCATGAATCCAACCTACATTGGTAAGCCAGATTTTTATACACTCAAACTGAAAATCAGGAAAAGAATTTTTTGCTTCCAAAGTAAAATAGTATTTTAAATGTAATTGTCAATTGAAATAGAGAATCTCACATTTTTGACAACCTCACATCAATTGTAACTGTATTTTTACCTTGCAAAATTCACAATTGGAGACAACTCCAACCCAAATTTATGGTAATTCATGAACTGCAGTTTTGTACATAATAGCAAGCATAGGAAAAAATAAGATATTTATATATCACTTTCTTAAACTTAAACATTTCAGTGCAATCAACCTGCCCTTACAACTACCAGGAGCGACCTGGAACTGGATACTGCTACAGACTTGTAGAAGGTGATTCGCAGAGTGGGCTAGATGCCCAAAACAAATGTGCAAACCACGCATCAGATCATCTAGGTGCGAGTAGTTTGGCCAGCATCCAAGATGAAACTATGCTGAATTGGACCCTGACATTCTTCCAAGCACAGATGGCCACAGTGACTAATGGGTAATCATTGATTGTTTTCATTATCTACACCATATTATGCAAGTGTCTGATATTAAGAGAAATTTCTCAGAGAATATATCCTTTTCGGCAAGAATGGGTTCTACTTGTCAAATAATCTCTCAGATAAATTATTGCAAGATTTTAGTTGGATGGAAGTTATGTCAGATTTTAAGGTTTTTGGTATCCCAAGTTATTGAGGTGATATATACCAATGCAGAACATTTGCAAAGGAAATGCACCAAATTCTAACAAATCCAAAAATGGAAAGCATTTAAAACATGTTGGGTGATGTTTGAATATAACCAACCTATGCAAAAAATGATGGGATCTGGTCCGAGCTATCCTTTTTAAATACTATTACTGGTATTTTTTGATATTGCTTAATTTACTTTGTGAAAGTAGTCATGATAATAGTAATCCATATTTTTTGAATTAAAAAATGTCAAACCACATTGCAGCCTTTGGATCGGTCTCTATGACACTGGAAATGACACCTTTGCCTGGAGAGATGGGAGACCATTCTGTCCTTGGATCACAAACGACTCCTCAAACTGTGGACCCGACAACCCCTGGGTAGGATTTCCAAACGGAAAAAACCAACGACCGGGACAGGAGTCATGTGTTACCCTTCATCAAGAAGTCTGGAATGAGACAGATTGCTCTGAGATATTCTTTTTCTATTGTCATGCCGTAAAAACAGGACCAGGTTTGCAATCTATTAACTATCATTTTCAATATTAAAAAATGTGAAGCATTTAGCACAGTTGTTGCAGTGATTAAAATCATTTATACACTCTGAGAAATCCATCTCACACAAAAACTCAAACTGTTTTTCTGGCTTGTCATCCATACCATTCCAATCTCATGCAAAAACTAAGATTGTTTTTTCTTCGGCTTGTCCTCCATCCCATTCCAATCTCATGCAAAAATTAAGAGTTTGTTTTTCAGCTTTTCCTCCATCCCATTCCGATCTCATGCAAAAACTCAGATTGTTTTTTCTTCGGCTTGTCTTCCATCCCATTCCAATCTCATGCCAAAACTACGGTTTTTTTGGCTTGTCCTCCATACCATTCCAATCTCATGCCAAAACTAAGATTGTTTTTTTTTGGCTTGTCCTCCATACCATTCCAATCTCATGCCGAGACTAGGATTGTTTTTTTTTTAGCTTGTCCTCCATACCATTCCAATCTCATGCCGAAACTAAGATTGTTTTTTTTTTCTTGTCCTCCATACCATTCCAATCTCATGCCGAAACTAGGATTGTTTTTTTTTGGCTTGTCCTCCATACCATTCCAATCTCATGCCGAAACTAAGATTGTTTTTTTTCGGGCTTGTCCTCCATACCATTCCAATCTCATGCCAAAACTAAGATTGTTTTTTTTTTGGCTTGTCCTCCATACCATTCCAATCTCATGCCGAGACTAGGATTGTTTTTTTTTTGGCTTGTCCTCCATACCATTCCAATCTCATGCCGAGACTAGGATTGTTTTTTTTTTGCTTGTCCTCCATACCATTCCAATCTCATGCCGAAACTAAGATTGCTTTTTTTTGGCTTGTCCTCCATACCATTCCAATCTCATGCCAAGACTAGGATTGTTTTTTTTTGCTTGTCCTCCATACCATTCCAATCTCATGCCGAAACTAAGATTGTTTTTTTTTGGCTTGTCCTCCATACCATTCCAATCTCATGCCGAGACTAGGATTGTTTTTTTTTGGCTTGTCCTCCATACCATTCCAATCTCATGCCGAAACTAAGATTGTTTTTTTTTGGCTTGTCCTCCATACCATTCCAATCTCATGCCGAAACTAAGATTGCTTTTTTTTTTGGCTTGTCCTCCATACCATTCCAATCTCATGCCAAAACTAAGACTGTTTTTTTTTGGCTTGTCCTCCATACCATTCCAATCTCATGCCAAAACTAAGACTGTTTTTTTTTGGTTTGTCCTCCATACCATTCCAATCTCATGGCGAAACTAAGATTGTTATTTTTTGGCTTGTCCTCCATACCATTCCAATCTCATGCCGAAACTAAGATTTTTTTTTTTGGCTTGTCCTCCATACCATTCCAATCTCATGCCGAAACTAAGATTTTTTTTTGGCTTGTCCTCCATACCATTCCAATCTCTTGCAAAAAGTAAAATTGTTTTTTTTTTGGGCTTGTCCTCCATCCCATTCCAATCTCATGCCAAAACTAAGATTGCTTTTTTTTTTGGCTTGTGCTCCATAGCATTCCATCTGATGCCAAAACTAAGATTGTTTTTGGCCTGTCCTCTATGGGAGAACCTAAAAGGCGTGACGATGGCACGGGATGGGACGTGACTGATGGAAAAAACTAATTGGCGAGACTACATGATGTGACAGCTTCTAGTGACTATAAATAAATAAAGACAGACAAGTATTCGATGTAATGTACATGAATGGCAGACCAATTTTTGGAAAGCTTGGATGATTATCTAACGATTCAGATGTTTAGAATTAGGGTAATTCCGTGTCATTTCATCAAATTTCAGAAAATTTTCCCATTCAAAAATTTACCAGGATGAAGGTATCTTGCCTAATAGCAGAAATCCCAAGTAATACAGTGATATCTTTAATAGTTGCTCTGAAAAAAATTCATGAAAAATTTGAATTTTTTCCTGAAATTTTTTAAGTCCAGAAATTTGAAGGCATTTAACTGAAGTGGTGTAAAACCTAGAGACTTGCAATTAGGCAACTTGTTTTTAATGTAGCCCAGGTGTAATGATGCATTGTTTCAGCCACCTCAATGCATTTACCTCTATTTTGGTGTATTTACTTTTTTGGTACAGGCTACTGTACCTTGTAAAATTTGGTCAGAAGTTGACCAATTTTACACATTTTCAGTTTTTCAGACCACATTTCTCCTAGAATATTTATGTGGTTAGCTTGACACTGTACACATGTTTAGAAGTCATAGCAAAGATTCTTCAACCATGATACCAAATCTCCACTTGTTATATCGACTGAGAAATTTAGGGACAAAAATGTGAATAAACTGCAATTTTCAGATTTTTTTGACAACCTGTGAAATAGAGGCAAATGTATTGAGGTGGCTGAAACAATGCATAATTACACCTGGGCTACATTAAAAAAATGTTGCCTTATTGCAAGTTTTTTTTACACTGATTGAGTTACATGCCTTCAAATTTCTGGACTTTGAAAATTTCAGGAAAAAACTCAAATTTTTCATGAATTTTTTTCAGAGCAACTATTAAAGATATCACTGTATTACTTGGGATTTGTGATATTAGGCAAGAAACCTTCATTCTGATAGATTTTCAAGGCATTCCAAATCGGTCGAGTGGGAGCCATTTGTTGAATTGACACAGAATTACCCATTACCGATGACCGTCTAATTTCCATGAAAATGTGACACTTTTTCACAAAGTTACATTTAATTATGTTACACAAAAGTTAAAAAGTCATGACACCTGGACATCAAATTTGACTAATTTCCCCTCATTTGCCATTGATGAATTTTGGTGTATTATCTCGTCTGAAAATCATCTTCAGCAACCTAGAATTTTCATTTGGTTCAAAAGTGTTCGAAAGACCTCAAAATGCAGTTAAAATTATCTATTTTTGGGCAACTTTTGTTTTGCACAATGGATGCATGATTGGGGCTTTACGTCCTGTATTTATGTACTGGGCAGGCCAATTAGCACAGCAGGAGAACACATCAATGAGGTGAAGGATGATTGAAACAGCCATCCAACATTGGCCAAGGTTACCCGCCAAGAGCTGGATTCGAACCCTGGACCCAGCGATTGGCAGCCCAGCACGCTACCACTAGACCAACCCGCCCCCCTTCGTTTTGCACGAATTTGTGATTATTGTAATTCCTCCAATAACTTAAGGCCCATATCATCTTTGACCAAAAATAAGAACATTAAAATTGTAAAAAGTTAGAAGTGTCGTTTTCATGACTAAGTCAAGGTTACTAAAAATGCTATGACACAGAAGTGTGTGTTGTTATCTGTGAGAATAAAATGTGGTGTTTGCTCATTTTCTCCTACTTCCCTGGACTTTTATTCTGTGGTCCAACGTGCCCCAGGTCCGCTTTATTAGAAGAGGGCTACCCAAACTGCTAAAGTGTCAAATCATTAAATCAGACTTTACAGAATTGCCCTGGCACCAAAAAACATTCTTGACTTCACACATTTGACTGAAGCAGGCAAATACCTTTGTTCTGGATTCCTAATGGTTGTGGGTTTTTTTTAGATTGCGGTCCATTTCCTGCATTTGAATTTCCACCAGGATATTGTTTCGAGGGAATAACATCGGCATACGTGGATCGCAAAAATTTCACTGAAGCAGGCAAATACTGTGTAACTAAGGGATTTCAACATTTGTATCCTGGAAAGGTGAGGAACGACACTTGGAGGATAACATATGAATGGCCACATCTCAATCGCTTCAAGTTAGTGCTTCATTTGATTGATATTTTTATGTAAATAAACCATTATGCTTAAGACAGGCTTCAAGATCTCAGTCAGGAATTAATGTCGAAATCACCACTGTCTATCTTGCTCAACAATTATCAGAGTTTAAGCCTTAAATTTACGAAACTTCGTTCAGAAATGAAAATTTAGAGAAAAACTTTTAGCAGCTCCTTTATTTGAAAAGTAGCAACCTTAATTTGTATGGCTACGTCAGTGGGATGCATCAGATAAACAAAATCATGCACGAGTTCATTTGTTGGTCAATGGTTTCTGGCCATGGTAATTCTAAAACCTGCAGTAGATAGCTTTAAAATATATAAATTAAAACTATTACTGCAAATGTAATATAAATACTTCTACGTCTGTCAATACCAATGGAAACTTTATATATGACAAAAACATGACCATGGAAAAACAAGTCAACAAAATGTGTCGGAATGCCTATTTCAATATTCGAAGCATTTCAAAAATCAGGAAGTCATTGGACAAGGAAACCTGTAAAACAGCGGTCAATGCTCTTGTCACACCTCACCTAGACTATGGAAATGGTCTTCTTTATGGAACATCGAGTCGTTTGCTGTATAAACTCCAGCGTAGGAAGCAGCTACATTGGCTTCCCATTCCAGCAAGAATACAATTCAAACTCATGTTAACAACTTGGAAAGCAATAAACGGGCAAGCTCCCTTGTATATTCAAAATATGATTCAGCCAAAATCTGAACGAAACTGTAATCTAAGAAGCAATAACAAAATGCTCTTAAATGAACCACCCGCCCAGTGGCGTAACTTGGGGGTCTCGAACGGGGGGGCACCTGGGGGGGCACGCGATTCTCTGGGGGGGCACCAACTATACTAATTGTATATTTTAGCCAGAGTTGGAAAGTTCATATGGGGGGGCACCTGGGGGGCACAGGTCCAATATGGGGGGGGTAAGTGCCCCCCGTGCCCCCCAATAGGGACGCCACTGCACCCGCCTGCAATAAAAACAAGTATGAAGACAGAGCCTTTTCGCATGCCGCTCCGAAACTGTGGAACCAACTCCCAGAGATAGTCAAGGCCTCCAAAACACTTGAAGGTTTCAAGAGAAATCTTAAGACTTACCTATTTAAAAGTTTCTACAGATAAATCCATCATGCACAAGCGATAGTGAGCAGTTTACTGGAATTAGCGCTATACAAATGCCTATTACTATTATTATTATTATATATAAATATACAATAGAAAAAATGAAATATCAAGAACGAAAAAGAAAAAATAAAGTAACCTGTGTTTGTCTTTATCTCTGTCTATTTCTGAAGATTTTGAAAATTGAAAAATATGTTTATATCCAATGTCTATGAATTTCTCCTTTATTTCATTGTGCCTTTTCCCATTAGTGGCATGAGAGAAGTTCTTAACTCAATAAAATGATAAAACTCTAATCATATTCTCTGTTTGTTAATACAGCTTTTGAGCAGGTTTGCTCCCAATTTGCAGCATAGGGCATCTCAGAAATATATCAAGGAAAAGTTGTTTTTTCTTTTTTGTGGGGGGGGGGGAGGCTCACCATATCTTTTAATAGGGAAAAATACTATATTTTAGCTTCAAATCTGATAAAAACACTCGATCAAAGAAGGTCGAGGGATGAATTTTAACAGTATATGAAAGCAGAGATTAAGTACTGTACAGGCAAATGTTTTGAATATTGGTCTATGTGCTTTTATCTTGCGCATTAAATAAGCCAAATATGATTCAAGAATCATATATTGCTACATAAGTTATTTGATGTCATTTTCCCTATAGAATTCAAAATCATTATCAAATACTACAAATACCAGATTCGTACTCCAATAGAGAATGCAGAACTCAAAGTTAGGCTTCGTGACAGGATGCACCCCCAACACTATTCTTTCTTGGATGAATATGCTTTTTCAATTTTCAGTGTCTGGATTGGACTCCGCACTGATGGATCTGGAGCCTATTATTGGATGGACAAACCGAATGAAATTGGCCTTCGCAAAAACACTTTCTGGAAAACAGGTCAACCCGATGGAGGAATAAATTCCCAACTGTGTGTGGCAATGTCGGTGCAAGATGGTGGAAAATGGTTTGATGAAGACTGTGCTGCAACAAAGCCATACATTTGTCAGTATAAGATCCCTTAAACGTTGTTAAAACACTCAGGAAAATATGAGTCTTTGACTAATGTGACTTGCCATAAAGGTAACTCGCAACTCATGCAAACTGGCAGTTGTGGAAATTCATGCGCAGCAAGACTGGCCCTATCTTAGACCCAGTAACACTGATGCAATCAGGCTGGCAGTCCTAGAATAACTAGTAATTTTTCCAAAAATTCATTTTTAAAAAATATTTTTTCCCTAAATTTTGAGAATTTTAAAGTCGTTCTGTGTTTTTTATATATCTCGGCTGCCAATAAAGATAGAGCGTAGAGGCAAACGGTATTAAGCATTAGATGCCCTGAACTGTCTAACATAATCTGTTGAGGATTTGGAGTTGCTGATTTTGTGATTATTTTTCTGATTCAATTTTCTATGAAGATGTCCCTTTCATATTTCATTATATTGTTCCTCATTATTTTTTAAAACAAATGACTCTGTAATAAAATGTATGATCGCACAGTTTTTTTTTTTGAACCATGGTTCATTAAAAAGGTTAAATTTTGATATATAGCAGTATCTGTCATTTCTGTTCCCCAAAAAAATTATTTAGGCATTATCTCTGTGAAATTGAAAATTGTCCTCTTCAATTTGACACCTCATTGAATAATATAAAATGCATATATCTTTTGGCAATATATATTTGCTTCTGAATACCCAGATTTTTCAGAATATTCCATTTGTGAAGAAGTATAATCAATTTTGAATTAGTCAATGTTGTTGAAGTATGTAAAGTTCTGCTTTGTTGGTAAATAGACTATCTATCTATCTATCTATCTATCTATCTATCTATCTATCTATCTATCTATCTATCTATCTATCTATCTATCTATCTATCTATCTATCTATCTATCTATCTATCTATCAATCTGTGAGAGGAACATCTAATGAAGATAATAGACTGGTGATCTCTCGAAATAGTCCAAATAGCGTGTTGGTGTTTGATTGATTGATTGAGTTTTTTTAAAAATGAACATATTTAACTTTTTCCAAATTTTTAGATAGTGCTGTGTGTAATATCCAAATAGTCTTACGTTCTGCTATTTGGTCTGTGGAAAAGTACATTTTCTTATTAGACACTATCATATGACTACGGCATGAAGTTATGAGAGAATTTGTCACAAGCTTCTGTCACAGAGTAAAACATATAATTACTTTATAGTATGCATTTTGTAGTAGAAATTGTCATTATATTCTTATCTTATTTATGTATCTGCTGATTTAAGTCAGAAAAGATAGTATGATAGCTATGATTTCTATGCATGCTCTCTCACAGAGTAAAATATAATGATTTTTACAGTGTGCAGTTTGTAAAATAGTATTAAACATCATTCTGTGTAAAACTTAATGATATTGACAAATGTGTCTAGTTTGTCCTTTTTTGTCTCAATAAAAAAGTAGTAATACTAATTAAAAAATATTTATGTATTTATCTTTTGCAGTGAAATTAATTGATAGATAATAAAATTGTCTTCTTAGCTGTGGTAATTACTTGACATAATAGCTGTAAGTGAAAGGCACAAGGTATGCATAGAGCATGTTTAACTTTGTTAAGTTCCAACCTTTTTTTTTTTAGAAACCAATTCTTCATAAAGAAGTTCTGAAATATATCGAATTTTAAAATAAATAAAAAACGCACCTATTTAACAAACTAATACTCTGTTCATTTGTCTTTTTTTTTTGCCACCAAAAGTGGGTATTTAATACACAATTACAACAGGTATAATAGACTTATAAAAAGTGTCATAATTTGTAACTGTTAATTTTCATGCAAAAATCCATAGCCTGTTATGATCTGCTATAGTAGCAGGGAACAGCAGAAAAAACAAATTAATTTTCAACATAATGATACAACGTTTTCAATTAAATCGACTTAAACTTTTAGGAAGAAGGCAAACTTGCCCATACTGCTCTGAAGAAAAACCAGGAACAGGATATTACAATATGATATGATACAATATGAAAATCAAAACTGATGAAAATCAAAATGCATCGAAATTTACCTTATTTTATTTTATTACCACCAAAGTTTGGCTCATGACCGCTGGTATGGATGTCAAATCCAGAGTACGATTATGTTACTATATTATAATATATTAGTTAATTAGTTAATAATATAATTTTATACATAGAAGTTTTTTCATATACATTGAGAATTATAGCTAGTGATAATTAGCTGTTTGACATTGTGACTAAAACCGCCAAGACTGTGCGTTGAAATTTTGTACATAATGATTTTATCAGTTTCATTGATAGTTTTTGTCATTTTAACTTCAACAAAGTTTTAGTCAGTGCCCTTCTAAGAGGCCTCATAGCAGGATATACCCCCCGCTCCCTTTTGTTATTGCCATAATATCATTTACCCCCCATTTTACCCCATTTTGCCCCTTCTTCCCCCTTTTCTCCCACCTGCCCCCACTTAACCAGCACTTGCTATAACATATATTGTTTGACCACTATAAGGAGCTAAAATCTTGAAATGTAGGCGTTTTTGAGTCATTTTTGTCATATTAAGCTGATATTGGACATTACATTGTACAGAGATGAAAAGTGGAAAATGCAAAATTGTGGCGGTTATGAATTGCTCTCCAAAAACCCTCCCCCATAGTTTTTGAATGGTCGAAAAATGTTGATTCTAAGTCTCATTTTTGGAAAATCATGCTTATTTGCAGTTTTTTTCAGGTCTCGCCAATGAGGATTTACATTATGAACTTCAAGTGAAATGTGCCACCTCTAAATATAAATAGTATGAGCTGAAATTGTACACATATGCTCTCATATGCCAACCTCACTTGCAAAAAAAAGTCAGGTTTGATCCGCAATTATTGGGGCGCCAGTCCTAACCTAGTAGGCACCCGTGCCAAATTTCTCAGGTGTATGGTTATTTTTCCTTGGTGAAATTACCAATAATTCCCTTAATGAACCCTAGATTCTATTTCGGGTACGCACGGAAAAAAAGATCAGTCTAGCTAGACATCAACTTTGTGATGTCATCATAATTGTTAGAATATTTTACCTTGTAGTAATATAGTTTTAACAATAGGTATTGTGACGTCATCAACAATGTATGTGCTGGAGGTTGGAGCAATATCAAGAAAAATAACATAAAATAACTAAATCATTTATCTAATAAAAGAGTTACTTCAATAAATTAGCCAAAAATGTTATTAATCACAACTTTATATCATATGTCTAGCGGAAATACTCGCTGCTCATTGGCTGACAGCCGTGCAATATTCTACGATATTGCACGCAGTGTTATTGCACGGTCATTTTAACATGTAAGAGATTGGACGGACCTGAGAGGAAGCACCATATTTTGATGCTGCTGCAGCCACGAGCCAGGTGGATATCAACTTTTTGTGTTGGTTATTTTATTGGTGGCATCAGAATAAGGCATTAAGTGGCCGAAAAACGGCTTTTTTGCCGATTTTTCAGTGACTTTGTTGTGGGCGCAGCCCGAGTGCAATCGGCTATAAAGTTTAACAAAAAAATCTGAAAAAAATCCATGATCAAGTATACCATTTGTGGATTCCGATAGTGTGAAAAAAATTTTTGTGAGTGAAATAGTCATTGATTTTTGACGCGATACATTTGAAACAGGCAGGTAAAAAGAAACACAAAACGAGTTTGGACAAGGAATTCCAATCATTTTCTTTGAATTTGCCTCAAAAAATCATATGATATAACAGTTATTGCACAGCACCTCGTGCAATATCAGTTTTTATGGCACCTCGGTGACTAATATTGCACTCGGGCTGCGCCCTCGTGCAATATTAGTCACCTCGGTGCCATAAAAACTGATATTGCACTCGGTGCTGTGCGATAACTGTATAATATTATACTACAAATGACAGCATCAATATTTTAAAGCA
This sequence comes from Platynereis dumerilii, assembly GCA_026936325.1. Taxonomy (NCBI): domain Eukaryota; kingdom Metazoa; phylum Annelida; class Polychaeta; order Phyllodocida; family Nereididae; genus Platynereis; species Platynereis dumerilii. The sequence goes on along the minus strand of JAPTHN010000052.1, from coordinate 572,147 downwards.
AAGAATTCATTATTCAGGGAAACTTTAAACCCCAATCTATGTTTGGGGCTCTTGAGCCACATCTAAAACACCTTCAAATGAGCTAACATTACATGGTTGTCAGAGAGGGGCTATAGAACAGGGGCGGACTGGCGGCATTTCGGGCTTGTGGCAAATTAAATTGACGGGCCCCCACATTCCTATTTTCAGCATAACTCCATTTTTACCAAGGTGGAAGGGCCTTTTTCCACACAAGGCCCTCACACATTGGGGCCCTAACTTAAAAGTTTGATTGTATCATGCAGCCACAAACTTCGACGTTTTGGATTTTTCTTTATTTTTTTATTTTTTGTCACCTTACATAGGCCCCCCGGAGTGATTGGGCTCTTGGTAGCTGCCACTCTGCCGCATAGGCCAGTCCGCCCCTGCTATAGAACACATTTAGAGATTAGCCCCCATGAATTGCAGATTTTCACTTTTTTTGGGGCAACCCCAGGAGAGGAGACCTTTTGACAAAAAGACTGAAAATGTCAGGACATAAAACTTCATTATTAGTTTATTTACTTGTCAGACTATTCCAGGAATGCATATTAATCTGTCAGTACGCAGCTGAAATGGATAACCTTTTATTGATGTTTGTTGCTTCGTGTTGGAAGAAGCCTCGTGTTATTGATCACGTCCCATTTAAATAAATTACGTTTGCAATTTTAGTGTTATTTTGTTGGAAAAAGTCATGCACTCACAGATATAGGTAACATCATTGATTTCTTTCATAACTTCTAAATTGACTGTCATGCAAAAAGACTGGAAATTACTTGTATTTCAAGTGCATTTACCAAATTTTACCATCACAAATTCTGGACCCTTGATTTGATGAACGAGAATTGTTATATGTGAACTATGGAATGAGTTCTTTTGTAAGTGCCTTTTTAAGCTCGGCTAATGTGTGTTGAGTACTGCAACTGTTAGGCCTGCTAAAATTGTTAAGTTGAATATATATACAGGATAAGGGAATGATACTGCATCTAGTAAATGACAGATCAACGTTTGTGTTCTACTGATCATGAGCAACGATATTGGCCTAGGTCTACATAAGAAATTGCATTATTTATGCTTGTTATGGCCATCAATAGCGTAGCCCTAAAAAATTGCTTACTTTATGTTCTGAGCTTAGCAAATTTTTGCACGTTCATAGTCAATCATTGTTGCTGTGCAAGTTTTGCAGCGCTTTTTCGGCTTTCTGACTTTATGACTCTAAATATAGCAATATCTCCTGTTCTGGCGAACTGAGTTTATATATTACATTATGTAATTTGATGCACATTTTGTTAGCATATTAACAGGTTTGTTGCCTCAGCAGTTCAGCTCATAATTGCACTTCCAGGCCATGTCAAAAAGCAGATATATTTCATGATGTCTTTGGTTGCTGTGAACAATATATTGTCGCCCTCAGAGGATTATTTCCAGGGTTGCAGTGGTAGCGATATCTGGCCCTGTGACAAAATAAGTCAACAGTTCCCACATTTTTATTTCTGATGTTACTTCAATTATTATAATTTACTATAACTTTTGCAAATATGTCTGGAGTAAGATCAATTCCTCATGAATCTTCCACTGATTTATTTTTGTACACAGCAGTGTGATAAATAATTCTTGGTCTCCACAGTAGGAATTACTTTAAAATTTCTCTCAGTTATGAAACTATCGATTGAAACAAGATCTTATTTTACGGTTTTGTAAGATTATATATATTTCAAAGCTGTTGATGACAGGTATTTAAATAATGAATGGAGCAAATTTCCCCTGAGTGTCAGTAATTTCAAGGAGGAGATATAAATCGAACTGTGAGAACTTTTAACTAAAGTGATCAATACAGATGCAGATCTATACAGATATTGAGATAATTCAAGTTGTATAACAAGGGGGTGATGTGTGGGGGCACCTGGGACGTAACACAGTTGTCATGAGGGGCACCTGCTTTTGGAAACCATGATAACATTGCTAGCATCTCAGATAATATTGTTAAGCTTAAATCTATCTTTAAGATCATAGACCATATCAGACAGATGTTATGAGCTGATATGATTGCCGTTTGATGCAATGACAAAGATTTTATCAACAAATCTCAGACCTGTCAAATAATTTGCTACACTAGTCTAATTGTTGGTGACAGCATATGTTACAACAATTTTCCTTCAGGTTGATTATATTATATGAAAATGATGTCATTTTTACCTTTCTCATTTCATTTCAAGAGCCAATAAATTTTACTGTCATGTTTTAAAGCACAATTTAAACTTACCCAATACTTTGCTTGTACATAGAGTAATGGATATTTGTTGTGATAATGATATTAGATTTATCAAGGTCATATTCAATCATAAGTACACAAAAAAGTCCTGTAAATTAATTTAAGGTGTAGGCTTTTCTAATGACGGGTTGGTGGACAGTTGCCGGCAGTTGTTGAATTCTTACAGCTCAACTGATAAAGAGCTGCTTGAACTGCTTTTAAACCCATTTTAATAAATAAAAATAACTTTTTAAAATTGTCTGCATATCATCATCTAATCATAATAATAGTCATAGCAGGAATCTCATCTCACTCATAAGGCTTTTTTCTCTCAATCCATAACATCTTAAATTACACTCCTGAGCCTGTCAATTCATCTGAAGTTCCCGATAGGGCAAATTTTGCCTATCAACATACATTATGTCCATAGTTACACAAATATATCTTGGGAATTTGCTACAAAAAACACGTTTTTTCACTTAAATACATCCCACCTGTACATTTAACTGCCACAACAAGGACTGTAAAGCATTTAATATTAAAGACCATTAAATTCCGCATCTTTTGATATGCAGATTGATCTTCTATGGCCAATATATCTACCCAGTTACCAGATATTCCTGTTGGGAGTTTGACAAAAAACATATTTTCAACATACAAATCTGGAACCTATATATTTCTCTGCCACATCAAGACCAGTAATGCATATTTTATTGCAGGCCACTAAATTCCGCATCTTTTTCCACACTCATTGAACTTCTATGTCCAATATAACTTCCCAGCTCCCAGAAATTAAATTGCGTCATGCATTTAGAAAATCATATTTTCCAACAACTCCAGTCTCTCAGTGTTTGTAGTGATGTACATCACGCTGTAGTAGTTCCAAACAATCCACCTTACTTCATCTAACTGAAAGCTGACTGGAACCTGCAAATAGGACCTGCCTTCACATTGCTCTAACCCGGGAAGAACCTGGAACTCGGTGCATTTTTGAAAAGCAAGAAACCCTAACGGGTGAACAGCTAGTATAATTATATATAGTCCTATATTATATGCATTGATAATGTATTTTTAATTGTTATTGTGACTGTTTTGTAAATTTGTACTCTCATTTTTTAGTAGGTGGGTTAGGTCAACAAAATAGGTGGTTGACTTCACTTTCTGATGCAAAGGTCCCCTTTGGCACAGATGTACCTTGGGGTCATAGGAAAAGATTTATCCAAAGACACAAGTGAGATCACCCCCTGGTTTGGAAATACAGCCATTTTCCAAAATGGCCACCGCAAATGCAAAAAGTCAGGTATCTCAGCTTCTATTTCAGCTAGAGAGACAAAATTAGGGTCAAAATATATGTTTTTGGGGTCAGAGAATCCATTGAAATAGTTCCTGAGTATGAAAAACCAGTACTTACACATTTTATTGTTGCCCCTGCTTTAAAAATGGCCGCCAAACAAGGTTGGTGGTACCAAGGCCGCTGTTAGTGAGCCTTTTGTGTTACATTGATACCATTAGGTTGCATAAACTGTCAACAATGTTGGAAAATCATTCTATACTCAAAATCAACATACTCTAACACAATGGAAAATTAGATATGCTAAATATCAGCTCTATTGAACAATATTTATGTGGTCTTCAAAGCCTCGATCAATCGCATTTTGGAATATGCATTTCATAATAATTTTCGCACAATTGCAATTTACATCAGTGATATTTACTTCCCTGATATGAGCAAAAACAGCTTCTACATGGACAGCATCAAGCTGTGGTTCTATTTAATTTTCAGTTATCTCTGATCTTACATAGTGTCGATTTACTAACTTTTTCATCATTGCCTTGCTTTCATTTTAGTCCAGTAATTCAAGCATTGTACATAGACTCAGTAAGTGAAAAATGTGTCAAATTAATTTAGCTGTACATTTCAGATTTATATAATAGTGTTATTTAAGGCAGTTGTCCAGTCACTCCTATAGGGTCAATCACACGACACACTCCACAGAATCTTTTCATAATTATACTTAGCTTTCAAAATGACCAAGAAAGCACCCCATCAAGCCCAGAGTCGGGAGTTTCCACTGCTGGTGTTAAAGTATGTTTTGTGTAGAACATCTTGGTAAGGTGTTTGTGCAGGATTCAAGAAATGTATTGACTGGTGAACAACATTCTTGGTGTGCCATGCCATAGTTAGACATTTGGGACATTCAGTGAACGGAGGTAGCATGTTAGACTTGGCTGAGGGATAAGAACTTTGCTAAGAAATAGTAGCAAAACACACTGCCCAGTGCCTAGGATATCCTGTTACCACATTAATGCTTTGCTTTCTACCCTTTCTAGCCAGTCATAACCACTTTGATGAACTTACTAAGCATAAAGCTTGTAGGGATTGTACATACATTACATTGCCTTTTAGAGATGTCATAAACTTTTAGCTTGCCTTTGTTCCCACTTCAACTGGATCAATGATGTCAGTTTTACTTCTAGTGGTTTGGTTGCTTGTCTAGAAGAGCTGGTTGCTACAATGCATGTTCCATGGATAAGAGAAGTACACATGGAGCTCTGTAGAGAATAAGGGGTTGTGATCAATATTGTTGTGTTGTAACCAACTATGATAAAGACTCGATGAGCTGCTTGAGTAGTACCATAACTCAGAATTTTTCAGAGGGGCTGATAACTGAATCAGCCATCTGTGCTTATTGTCTTCAATCTGTCATATAGGCCTACATGAGACACACAGCCCTCTTCTGTGGATGCTTTTGACAATTAATGCACTTCTAGATTGAAGATACAGCTTCATTGCCACATAAAACAGTTTTTTTCTCCTTTTTTGGTATGGAATACTACTGCGATGCTTGAATCTGCATTGATTTTTTGTTGAAATTTGAATAATCTGTTGGCTAGAGGAGACTGATCTATACCTGACCCTTTGACAGTTAGTGATTTAGTTGTTTTTATTTAAATCATTCAAAGTGACATTACTACGGAAAATGAAGAAATTTAGACTCATTAATCTTGAGATATTTTTGTTAATTTTTCATTTTGCTTTTCCACCTGAAAAAAGAGGAAAAGATCACAGTCACGTGAGGACTATTGCAATTCTAGCTAAGTCCTGGTCGCGACAGGATGACAGAGTTTGTGAGTTGATCAGGCTGGTATCTGACCTCTGTGTAGTTACCCTCATCTCCCACCAGCGTGTCAATAGCTGGACTGACTCTACCACATTTAGTTGAGTCATCAGCCCCTCATGACAGTACCCTTGTTTTCTCTTGAACTAATGGGTTTATTTTCCTGGTTTTGTACTGGAGAGGGCTGGCAACATTTACAGAGATAGTTGAGACCCTGATACAACTCCATACCAAGTTGCCAACTTAGGCAGTGATAACAGCAACAGGTATCTTTAAGTAGCTTGCCAATGATGATACTGGAGACTGAAAGAATCCTGGTCATGGGGTATAGTGAAGACAGTGCTGGGGTGAGAGTTCTGTGGGGCTTAGGACATAGGAGTCCTCAGTATATGGTATTCTCTATTCAAGCAACCTGGAGGAATGAATCAGCCTCACATTAAGATGAAAGGGAACCGGTGAATGACTGCTTCATCAGAAGATACTTATGGTGTAAGATTTTGGCTCCCTTTGAATAATTGCATCATCTAAACATCTGTCCTCCAACACACATTTTAATTCCTTAAGCCAAAAAAAGGAAATTTTTCTAATTTTTGCTTACTAGCTTTATGCTGAGTAACATTGGTCATCAATGATGGTTATGACTGACAGGAAAGGGTCGAAAATCGTCCAAATAAAGACTGAAGTGATCACTAGATATCCGGTGCTGGGACAGCATACTGTGCCAGTTCATATCCCTCAGCCAAGTCATACATGCCATCTCTGTTCAGAAGTCCAAATAATTATAGCATAGCAAACTATTAATATTCTCCACCGCTCTACATATTTTCTTGAATACTGCTTAAACCCATACCAGACTTTTTTACTCCAAAATTTCAATCAGTTTACCACTCTGATTTACAAAAACAGTTGGATCCCCAGGAGGCAAAGTGAACCAACCTTGAAATTCAAAAACAGGTTTAACCAAATGTGTGATGCTTATGGTATATATGTAACTGAAAAAGTTTCAGAACCATAAGCATCACAAATTTGGTTGACCTGTTTTTGAATTTCAGGGTTGGTTCACTTTGCCTCCTGGGGATCCAGTTACTGCAGTGGAAAGATTCTTACTCCTGAAACATTTGGGCTGGGTTCTTTCTTGGTTACTATCATAGCAATGCACAAAGTAAGAAAATGCTGCCGAGTATATATTATATTAAAAATTAATTTGACACTTTTTTCATTTACTGAACATACCATTACCGGACAGTTGAAATGAAAGGTAAGCATGATGCTTGAATTACTGGACAATTAAGATGAAATGTAAGTATGAAGACGAAAAAAATTGTAAATTAACAAAATAATTTGTAAATTGACAGAATGTACGTTTAGGTTTAATATGATGAGACAACTAAAATCAAATGGAACCACAGCTTGATGCTGTTCGTGTAAAAACTTTTTTTTCTGCTGATATCAAGAATGTAAATATCCTCAATACGGATTATGACTTGACAAAATTATCATGAAAAGAATATTCCAAAATGTAATCAATCGAAGTGAAGAAACTCAGGAAGCTTTGAAGACCACATAAATATTTTTCAATGGAGCTGATATTGAGCATGTCTTATTTTCAATTGTGTTGGAGAATGTTGATTTTGAGTAGAGATTGATTTTCCAACATTGTTGGCAGATTATGCAACCTAATGGTATCAATGTAACACAAAATGTTTACTAACAGTGGCCTTGGTACCGCCAACCTTGCCTGGCGGCCATTTTTAAAGCAGGGGCAACAATAAAATGTGTAAATATTGGTTTTTCATACTCATGAACTATTTCAATGGATTCTCTGACCCCAAAAACATATATTTTGACCCTAATTTTGTCTCTCTAGCTGAAATAGAAGCTGAGATACGGGACTTTTTGCATTTGCGGCGACCATTTTGGAAAATGGCTGTATTTCCAAACCAGGGGGTGATCTCACTTGTGTCTTTGGATAAATCTTTTCCTATGACCCCAAGGTACATCTGTGCCAAAGGGGACCTTTGCATCAGAAAGTGAAGTCAACTTTGACCTAACCCACCAACTATTTTGAGGTTAATAAAATAATCTATTCTATTCTATTCTATTCTATAGCAACTGAAGTTTTGTTAAAAAAACACAGATGATTAAATAGATACACATATATTGAATTTGTAAGTACACTGTAAGAAATGACCGTGTTTTTCTTGCTAAAAGAACCGTAAATTTATTGTTATTTTACCAGTATTTTTTTAATACAGACTTTGTCCGGGAATTTACAGTTCTTTGTAAGTTACAAAATGGCTACAAGATAAATTTACTGCGACATGTCATTCAACATTCAGTTCATGTTAATGAACAATTACTTCAACCGTTAATTTACTGGCAACTTGTAATATGCAGACAAAACATTTGAATTGGCCAAACAATCAATACACCTGGTCAGATCAGGAACTATAAACAAGAGATAGCATGGACTTCAACCACATAACATGTGGTGCCATCTATAACATATGCTTTACACAGCTGTTAATCAAACTTAATTTATAACTTATCTGAAAGTAAGGGAACATCCTCATTCAGATGATCTTAAAGATGCTGTCATTACGCAAAAGTTGTAATGTATATATGTGACATTGACATTTGTGTGAGTCTTATGATGTGATGTAAAGAATGACACTATTAAAGCCAAAATAACCCAAGCGCAGTCTGCATCAATAGAACATACTTCGATAAACTTGACACCTGGTTCTCTTGGAAAATATCCATCCATTTTATGGTTTGTGAGCAAACTAATTGATGGACTTACTTCCCTGCTGTCAAGCAAGAGATGAGCAAGGCCGAGCCTGGAGTCACTGGTTCTCTCACTCTCTCAGCTGATTCCAGCTTCGATGCAACCCTACAGCTATGCGACAGTTAAATCAAATACTATCCGTTTTTTTACAGTAGATTCTACAGCCCCTTGCATTCTTTACATTCTATGTTTGACAGATGATATAACTGTAAAATATACTTTAAATAAACTGTTTTATATCTGTACATTATACCGTAATATCACTTTGTTGAATCCGCAAAATTACAGTTCAATGTACCAATCTGCATTTTACGGTTCATTGTCCTGTTCAGGTTTATTAGTACTTTTACAGTTCTTAGACCTGGAACAAAGTTGCCAGTTAATTTAACTGTAAAATTTAACGGGAATTTTTTGCAGTGTAGCTAGTCAGAGAGAATGACACATAGATATAGGTAGATAGATAGGTCAAAGGTAGATATATAGGTTGTTAGATATGTAGATAAATAGATAGATAGAATGATAGATAGACAGATAGATAGAAAGTTGTGGGTGCACAGAAGAAGAGCATACATTGTAACGTTTATAATCAAAAATACTCTCAATTGCTTTCAGTCGCTGTCAGGTCTTGTCTCTTGCAAGAATCAGCTAATCAGATTTTGAGTGCATAGCCAAACGATTTAAATCTAGATCACAAACCATCACAGTTGTACAGTGTGTGTGTTTCATCCAACTGTTGCCACATTCATGTAATTTCACTTGACAGCTATGCTGATAGTTTTCATGTTTATTTAAATCCCTGTCCAACGTCACTCAGTGGTACTTGGCCACTTGCCACACCAGAGGTCACTTATGACTGTGACAAATGCTTAGCCAAAATCAAAACTTAAAGTTTTGCTGTTTTGGGATTTACGTATGGGTCAATTCAATTAACTCACTGTGGTATTTTTATCTTGTTCTTTTTCCTTTGAACTCAGAACTCAGAACTCAAAACTCTTTATTTTCACATTTACAATGGCTGATTGAATTGTCTTCACTGGAAGAGCTTATGTTTCCTAATACATATATCGTGTATATTAGGGTGTACCAAAAAAGGAATGACTTCTCTAATCTTAACACCTATGTCAAAAGATGATTTTGGTAAGTAGATCACTATGGAGAACCTCTTGAAAAATATATGTCAACAATTAGCCAAAAATGGCCATTTACTCCAAGTATTCCGCCTGATATGCCAGCTGCAGCTATGACTTAAAAGTGTGCCTAATTGCTCTTTCAGGGTTCATAACTTGGATATTTACTATATTGGGTCAGTCTTATTATTTCTGACCTGAAAATAACCCATATTTGGTCAGAAATGGTGTAAAAATACAGTTTTAAATCAATGCAGTTCAGTATCTTGAGAACTAGAGTAGATAGAGACGTGATTTTGGGACCAAAAGCTCCAGAATACCCACATTTGTATTCATCTTCAATACATTTTAGGGCCCTTAGCTATATACTCTTTGCGTTACTGGCAAAAAGCCATTTATTTGCCTTTATTTTCGTAAACTCGTCAGTGTAAATACATAAATCATTGAAGTAAGGATCATGCTATGCCTCTAATTTATCTGCACATATGTTATATAATTTGAACACAAAAATCATACAAAAGAGAGGCCAACAAACCTCGGCTGCCCGCCTAATCCCGTCTACAAGAATACAAAAATGAAACGAAATGGATGGACTTCTACCTATGCTTGCGATAGAGGCCCTAGCACATGTGTAGCAGAAGGTAAGCAAGATTAATGAAGTCTTGACAAAAACAAAAGTGTAGTCACATGTGACATAGCCTAGATGTCAACCTTCATCAATGCCTGTCTGGAGACAGCCAGACTTTTTGACCAACAGCACTGAAAATTTCAGGACATTAAAGTTTATTATTCCCTTGTCTAGGCTATTCCAGGAATGCATGTCAATCTTTTAGTGTTCAGCTGAACTGACCGACCTTTTGTTAACAGTTAACTACATTTTGTTTGAAGAAGGCTCATGCTATTGATCACATCAAATTTTAATAGATTATGTTTACAGTTTTAGTGTCATTCTGTTGGTAAAAAGTTATGCACTCATGGATTCAAGTTACATCATTGACTTCTTTTCTTACTTTTAAGTAGATTGTCACACAAAAAAGAATGGAAATTACATGTATTTACGGTGCATTTGCTGAATTTTACCATGACAAATTCTGGACTCTTGACATGATGAACAAGAATTGTTATATGTGAACTATGGAATGAGTTCTTCTTTTGCAAGTGCCTTTCTAAGTTTGGCTATGTGTGTTGAGTACAGCAACTCTAAGGTCTACTTAAAATGTTAAAAATTGAAGATACAAGACAAGGGGATGATACTCCATCTTGTAGATGACAGATCAACAGTTGTGTTCTACTGATCATGAGCAACGACATAGGCCTTGGCCTATGTAAGAAATTGCATTATTTATGCTTATTATGGTCATCAATAGTGTAGCCCATAAAAAAATGCTTACTATGTATACTGGGCTTATGAGTACTGTTTTACACAATCACGGTCAATCATTGTTGTTGATTAAGTTTTGAAGTGGTTTTTATGCCTTCTGATTTCAAGACTTTGCAGAGGAAAATTTCATGTATTGTCACATTGACAGCCAGAGGCTTTTTTATTACATTATTTGAAGCACATTTTGTTTGCATATCGACAGGATGGTTGCTTTAGCTGTTCAGCTAATAATGCCTTTTGAAATTGCACTTCCAGGCTACTTCAAAAGGCTAAATTCTGCACTAAATTTTGAGGGCATGATTAGTTCACAATATTTCATGACGTCATTGGTGGTTTTGAGCAAATGGCACAACCTTTAACAAATTCCATCCTGGAATTTGTCAAGGGCGGTGTCTTGTTGTTTAAAACCTGGAATTTCCAGGAGAGACTGGTGGCATTTCTGGCCTGTTGGCAAAATAAGTCAATGGACTCCACATTTCTATTTCTGGTATTACTTCATTTTAATAATAAATAGGAGTGGCCCTAATATAGATCCCACAAGGATCTATATTAGGGCCACTCCTATTTATTATTTACATAAATGATTTAAGTAACTGCAGTAATATCTTTTATCCTATCATTTATGCAGATGACACTACCTTGATGGCAACTTTAGGTATGTTCATTCATCTTCTGAAACAATAAATGCAGAACTAGTGAATGTTATAGATTGGTTTAAATTAAATAAATTATCCTTAAACTGTAGCAAAAGAAAAGCCATGGTATTTCATCCGCCCCAAAAAAGAATTACTCAACCAACTTTGAAAATAAATGATGAAGTTATTAAATATGAAGATAATTTTGACTTCTTGGGAATTATGGTAAACAAAGGTCTCAACTGGAATTCACATGTATCGAAAATCTCAAAGAAAATTTCTAGGACAATAGGGGTAATGTGTAAACTAAAACATGTAGTCCCTCAAAATATACTACTGACAATATACAATTCACTGATTACCCCATATCTAAATTATGGATTATTAGCATGGGGTTCAAAAGTCAATAAACTGTTTAAATTACAGAAAAAAGCTGTCAGGATCATTACAAATTCGGCCTATAATTCTCATACTGACCCCCTTTTCAAGAAATTGAATTTATTAAAAGTGATGGATATTGGCTTGCTGCAAGAATATAAGTTCTGTTATAAATACCAAAATGGGACTTTACCTTCATACTTTTTGAATGAACTTTTTAATGTTCAACATAGTGTTCATTCCTATAACACCAGAGGTGCCAACAATTTTCAATTTCCAGTTATAAGACATTCATTTGCCAAGCAAGCTATGCGTTATAGAATTCCACTAATTTATAATAACTGTCCAAATTCTATTAAGGAAAAAATTCTCACTCATAGTTACCATGGGTATGCAAGATACATTAAATTAGTTTTTATCAGAGATAACTATAATGCGACATGTAGTAATCGCCAGTGTTACATTTGTAACAGACAGCTAACAGAGTAATAGCTTTATTATCGACATTTCTTTTAACAGAGTAATACCTTTGTTCTCGAAATTTCCTTTTTTTTTTATAACATCAGGTTGTTAGCTACCATTTTAATAGGATGAAACTCACAACGGCTTCCAATTCAGTCTAACATTCCCATCATTCATTTTCATCTTCATCTATCATAGGGTGCTTCCTGGTAGCGACACTCCAGTCTTCAGGAAGCTCCTTCACATGATCATCATCCAAACTTCGCCTCATTAAAAAAGTAAAATTAATTTTTTTTTTCCTATTCTTCTAGTTTTTTTTGTTTTTTTTTTTTCCCAGGGTACTTATTATTATTATTTTTTTTGTGTTTCCCTTTATACTGCTTTCTTACATTGTTTTGTTATGTAACTATTCTTTGTTTTGTTATTATTCATTTGATCATGTGTAAATAAACAAGTTCTGAGTTCTGAGTTCTGAGTTCTGAGTTCTGAGTTCTTTAAGCCAATTAATAGAATTAATTGTAATTTTTTCCATCATTTTTCTAATGAATCTTGAACTTATCTATTTTATTTTGCAGTGGTCTGATGAATAAATTTCCAGGAGATATTCTTTCCAAAATTTCTCACTTATGAAACTATACATATTTCAATGGCAATCAATGCACCTGATGACAGGTGTTTAAATAATAAATAGAGCACACTTCCCCTGAGTGTCATTCATATAAATTTCAGGAAACATGAATGGAAAAGTGACAATTTAATATGGACAGATAGAGATACTGATGGGGTGGGTGGTGAGCGAGCGACGTTTGGACGAATTTCAACATCAAAACTTTATACCATGTCAAATGAAATGGCTTGGTAACCATAGATTTTCTATACTTATTTATCAACCGAGATAGCTCAGTCAGTAGAGCGTTTGCCTCACAAGCGAGGGACCCGGGTTCAATCCCCAGGCTGGCCGTCATGTCATTCCACGACATCGTCGTTTGCACCAGACGTAAATTGGAGGCGCCGTGAGCCCAACTGGAAACAAGTCACTGACTTAGCTTGGCTACCCACGTTAAATAAAAGTACCTTTACCTTTACCTTTTATCACCTGCCTGCACCTGACATTTTAGCCTCCTTGACAAATTTGGCCTTTTCACACAGTTTTGTGGGGGCAGCTACCCCCCCTAGCCCCCCTCCCTCCGATGCACCTATGCATGTGAAGCTAAAATAGATAATGTTGTTTTAACAGATGACAGCTTCAGTGCCCAAACCCACTGCTGAATTTCATATTGGAAAAAAATATCATGAAAGAGATAAAGTTATTCTATAAGGTACACAACGTTCAAGGACATCTATTTGATGTATCTGATGTTTTAATGTGTCAATTAGGTATTTGTACAGAGTGACAAAACATCTGCGATTCGGTTGAAAGAGGACCCGCAGTATTGAGGGCAACACATATCGAAAAGGACTATTTGCTTGCTGCAGTGAAATATATGAGATTGTCAATGCTTATGACTTATTGCTTATAGGTGAGGTTTTAATCAATAATTCAAGCAGCAAGTCTGAGCTTTTGGCATCTCTGTACATCTATAGAAAGGCACAAGTTGAGATGACCGGTTTATACAAGTGGCTTATACACATGTTGTGATTCTTAGTTTGTCAATCATTGCATATGGAGCAATTGGGATTAACGCCTTCTTCAAGCGACACCGAAAACAGTTACAAACTAAGGAATCTTATCAATGAAAATGATCGGACCAACATCAGTGAAATTTTTAAGCTGTACTTTCAGCGCAGTTGCAAGCACCCAGGCATACCTGGAATTCCAAAATCAAGTGGGCTACTGTTGGGTGCAAAATGTGTCTTGAATGGAGTGCAGGAGAGAGCATTACATCTGTAAAAGCAACATAACCAGGTAAGAATTCTTGGTTCCCTAATGGTATTCGCAGAATACAAAGCCAGTTGCCATGCATCGACATTCACAAAAGATTGGGATATCCAATTGCTGTTGGAAGCAGTGGAAGCAGTGTTTAATAACATTTTTAAATTGTTCTTTATGATTTATATTAATAGTAGTTAGTATTTCTGCAACACACAATATAATGTTTTTGATGGAATAAACAAAGTAATACAAGAAATGCTTAATAGTCTGATGCTGAACAATAAAGAAGTTAAAAGATCTAGATATATATCGAGGGAATGAGACTCTATGATCAGCTGAAATGGAACAACCAATAAACACAACTGTAATGTTTTTTGACTGTCATTAAAATCACACTTATAACTAAAAAATCCTGACCCCTTTCGGCTACACAATTTATTGCGAATTATTAGGCAAGTTGCTTGCACATTTTGGGCCAAGTTCCAGGTCTCTAGTGCCATTTCTTTTTGAGAAAATGCATTTTGATCAATTAAAATACCAAATATGTGTGTCATTAGCATCATGCCAATAACTGGAAATTCGTACCACTTAGAGCTGAAGAATGTATTACCAACGTATAGGAAAGTGGCTATTCTGCACACATTGAGCTATATATCAGGTCTCTATGACCAATGGTTATTAAGATAGAACATATCCTTGAACCAGAAATTTACAAACACAAATACTGTTTTCATCAATAGTTTTGATTCTGAATAATAAGATGATCTCCACTACTCCCTCCAGCGTCCAATGTCTTTGCTAAACCAAATTTCTGGTGCTAGACAATGATAAAATGTTACTGGCACCCATATTTGATTAGTAGTTTCAGAGAAGCATCAAACTTCATACTAAGCATGTTAGATGCAAGGAAAATGCTAAACTTTTACGTAATATTCTGTTGAAAAATTTATTGATAATATATGTTCAACTGGTTTCCACTCCTGTCGCCTGTAACAAAATTTTAGTGAGATAAAGGCAATAAGCCATTTTTGACATGATGCTAATGACGGCGTGATGCTAATGATAAGTAAGGTAGAGACCAATGCAAAACTGGCAGTCTGGCAATGTGTGCATGCAATGACCTAATGAACACCAGACACATGTTCACAGTGATTTTGGTCCAGAAATTTGCTGTCAAAATAAAGTAGCAAGGCGTTTGCTAATTACAAATTAAGATAGGACAACTGACATGCCAACAGATACAGAGCTACATATAGTTCAATAATTTTCTTGGGTTCCCAGACAACGTCAGACACAAGGTTTTCTCACAGAATGTGTGTCCCTTTCATTTTTATTGAGAAACAAATCTGGTGTGATGCTACTGACGCAATATTGGAGACACTGACACAACAACCTCCTGCTCTTATACAGAATTTTATTTCTGCTATTTGTAACTAGATTTTAGAAGACTGGCAGTCAAGTTTCCAAACTTTCCATGGATGGAAGAGTTTGATTGAATCAGTATCCTGCACAAGTTTTTGTGATGCGATCTTTCAAAGAAAATGTTGGTGGAGGCAGGCCATTTTCAGGGGGGGTTGGCTACTTCAATGCTATTTTTGGCTTTGATAAAAATATTCTGCCACATAATTTTTGTTTTATACTTTTTTCTAATATCCTTGTCTATGACAAATGACAACAGGAGGTCCTCCATGTGCCTTCCTGCCCTCATGAACTATTGTTAAATGCTGGAGACAAGAGTTTCAAATGTTGACCCATTTGGCACAAGAAATTTGATATTAGCTTCTAAATATACCTTCAAACACACCAAATGTTTGTATTCCTACCATAGGTGTATGGGACAGGCGTTTTGCGGGGGGGGGAGGCTGTTGCCGTTTTGCTCTGAAATTTTAACATGGTACCGATGTGAACAGGGCAGTGGATCTGCCCTGATTGGTCAGGATTTGCCCTGATATATGCCGTTTGCCCTGATACCAGGGCTGCAGCCCCTGACCCCCTGCGAAATATGCCTATGATTCCGACAATGAACCCATGTAGAAAAGCACTCTTGCATGCCAGATTTGGCAAGGGAAGCTTTTTTTTCCTGACTACCTCCTAACTGGTGACAAGGCATGGAGTCACTTGCATGAATAAGAGACCTAAAGGGACATGGTTATCATCCCAGCCATTCCTGTGACATGCTGCTTCACATAAGTCCTTGTTTCCCCTTACCTGGGGCCTATACTTTCAGGCACCAGGAGAGAAAAGACTTAGGATGGACAAAATGCTTTCAGAAAACTTTGTCTGGAGGACTTCAAGGAACATTTTCTTCAACAGGACCTGGTCAGGTGCCTGAATTAATGCTTTTTGTATATTTAGAAGTTTCTTTAAAAGCTAATAATATTGTATTTCTTGCGTCAAATATTGTCAATCTCTCCAACACAAGTCAATACAAGTAAAGATGTCTCTCTCAGACACTAATCATTGGCTTTCCTGCTAATCTTGATCTCAATATTACACACGGCACCAAGCTGAAATTTCTGTTTCCATGGCACCCACAGCATCACTTAAAAATGTCTGAAGTTTAGAAATTTTATTGGAGTGACATATGACTGGGTACATTATAATATATGACATAACCAAAATTATAAGCAAAATGTACAGCCAACCAACCTAGTGCAGGCTCAGATGTGACTAACTTGCATAAGCAAAGAACACAAACTAATCGAACAAGCCCTAAACGTTCTCTCACAATATCATATAACAAACTTTGTCATTTCTGATAGCAATCATAAATGAACTTGGTCAATATATAAATTTTTTTTGGATCTTGACTAAGGAAAATTATATTGTTTATAATTGTACATGATTTATGTATTTTGCTGAATAATTATTTTCCAATAAAGAACTTGAACTTGAACTTGAACTTGAACTTGGTAAGTCTCATAAATTAACTTGGCAGTTTCTTTAACTTCATAATCACGCATAAGCGTGAAATTTTTCATTCACAGTAAATAACTGGACAATTGACCAACAAAATTGAAAATCGACACTCCTGCATTGAGAGAACCTCAACTGTACTGGACAAAAACAAAATAGGTATTGGAGAAAGTGATAATATTATGATAACTTAATCATGAGAAAGCTTCACAAAAACAGTTAATATATATTTTGCTGCCAAATGCAATAGGTAAAACCTTTTGAAAAAATATTTTTCAGAAAAATAAGGCTTAAAAAACGTCCTGAGAAGAATCTCTGAATTTTTTATTTTTAAAAGGACAATGAGAGCTAAGTAACTTTATATGACTCAAGATTTAGGTCAAATAGTCTAGAGTCAATACAAGGTCAAATTGTCTGGGGCAGATTTCACGAAAAGTGCTCTTAAAAGGTACCTTAAACTTTCCAACCCTTTTGTTATCTCTCTGTTGCTTCCTGAGGCAAGTAAACCTATTACTAAGTACATCTGTGAGGTAATGAATAAATATCAATAAATTTTTCCTCTAATATGTAGCTTTTTCCTCTTAAAAAGATAACTTTTTATCCCTCATGAGGACAATTTTGGACGGCCAAACTTACTGGTGATCAGACATGCTCTCTTTGGCACTCTGTGGAATCTGCTAAAACCAATTCAGGAAAATGTAATGGTATGTGATTGATAAAAAACATCTTGAAAATTATTTTGGAACCATTTCTAATTGTCTTGGTCGTTATAAAACTTGAAAAAAAAAAAAAAAAAAAAAGACTGCTAATGTAACTCGATTCCGTCCCAGGACACTGAGGTTACATTAGCAACTTTTACAAGGAAATTTTTCTGTGTTCTCGCTACTTATGCCAATTTCAAACATGAAATTATAATATTTTATTGAAAAACGTGTCTTATTTGGCTATATACATCACCAAAAACATAAATGATTGGGTGTGGTACCTCTTTCTTTATTGCTAATGTAACTGCTATTTTGCATCCGTCCATTTCATAGTGTTACATTAGCAAAATGTGTACATAAAAATTACATTAAAAAACACATGATTAGATGTCAAATTTTTACTGAACTGAAAGCCAGGTCTCCCAAGAGCAGGCTAGGGGTGGTACCCTGCTGGTAACTTCATTTATATTGCAGTAGGATCAGCATAAAAAATTCCGTCCTTCATCATTCATTGTTGTTACATTAGCACAAGGCCATATTTTTAGCTACTCTGACCTACCAATCCAACAGAAAAGATTGTTTACCCATGATTTTATTTAATGGATTGACACAATAAAAGATCTAGAATTCAGCTTTTTTTTGTCCTGCCAGCTATACTCAAAAGAAGCACCCTGAGAAAATCTGAGAATATACGAATCGATTATGTCTGGCCTTATCAGTATTGTGCTAATGTAACTTGTGGACAAGTTGTGGTAAGTCATTTTGCAGCTTTTTCGTGAAATCTGCCCTGGGTTAAAACTTGACAAAGTGTCTCATCTAGATCAAAGAGTCATGAGTGTAATCTTGATAAAAGTGTCTAATGCAAGTCCAGGCAGTGGTGTCATTTTCAAAATAAAGTGGTGGGGCATTGACAACTTTTAAAAATTGTTTGTATGAGCACAGCAGAGTTATGGAAGTTCTAATTTTTTTAAACCTTTTTTGGTGAAATAGTGGTGGGGCATCTGTCCCACCAGCCCCACAGGAACTGATGCCACTGAGTCCAGGTGTCTAATCTAGGTCAAGTTATAGTAGCAAAAAGAGTCCGTAGAGTGATGCATATTATATATATAATATGTTGTATTGGCACTTGGAATTATGCTGTGAGATTTTATTTCCGGTCTCAGCCAGATAAGCCTTAGCTTTATTGGGGGCCTCCGCTCTGAAATAATTTAACAAACAATAACAAGGTAGTAGCACTCTGTAGTGTGCATAGGCGCGCCTTCAGGAAAGAGACCGTTCATGTCCTATTCTTATTTGCTGTACATCCCCACTAATATTTGAGTTAAACCTCAGGTCACATGACCACCCCAGTTGACAGCAATAAACGCCTGCCATGGGCATGTCACTCACCCGAACTATCCACCTATCCTACATTTTTCCAATCATATTTCAGATGGGAGCCCACAATGCTGTTACTCCTCTCTCCTTTCCGTTTACCGACTCCACCACCAATCTACCACCAGGAGTGCATGAAACAGCATATTTTCATATTTTACTCCTCCACAGAGGGAGCCACTTCTCATAACCATTTTCCCACAGGTGGCAGCACCTGCCTTGATCTGTTTTTCCCTGGACACAGCCTGAACCTTGCGCAACAGACAGGTTCTTATCGTTCATCTGATTGCCTGCTGACCTGACTGTAACAAACCTTCTGATTGCCCTGCATGCTCTTTTTTAAGTACATGGCACTTACCAGGAGGTAGGCAACAAATCAGGCTGTAAGGTCTCAGGCGGGCCTCAAGCCAACATCTGCGTGACATGTATAGGAACGTGTCAACAATTAGCCATTTTCAACTTTTAATGCCCACGAGTCAATCTAAATACCAGGTGTTCCTAAAACATTTCCTTATTTTAACATGACAGCGTCAACCTGCAGCATCACTTCACAATAATGCATTGTCAAACTCTTTTCACTAATGGGCATTTTCTAGTGTAATACATTGTAGATACACCATTCAGTGTTATTTTGATGTGAGTTATTGAAGCTATATCTAGAGATTGTGACGCATCCACTGCATGGATTTCGACCAATATCTAATAGTTCTTCCTCTGGTAGATAGAGAAATTCCTGGTGAGCTTCATTTGAATCCTTTCAGTGGTTTTTCCACTATCGCACTGACAGACGGACAGACGGATAGAAGTACACCATCAAATGATAAGCCCTATTTGTAATTTTGTTTAAATTGAAGAGAGCTCTTGCACAAATAAATTTTCACAAAGACAGCTATGAATCAATGGCTAATACACATTGAGTATTATGAAACAATGATGAAATATCAATTTTGGTTGCAGACACTTGGAGCTCTTCATATACTATTACAATATCTCAAGCTCATTTTATTGTCGTCCATGGGAAGAGGGCACACACATTGGCAGGCCTGGATACTAACACATCGGATGCTAGACATCAATGATGGCAATGGATTCTGTTGCATTCATTTTTGCTGCAATTCTCAATCTATCAGTCATTGCCTATGGAGCGGTTCAAACCAGTGATACCTTCATCAAGAGACAAGAAATTCTAAGTTGTCACTCCCTATCTATGCAAACTATTCCACAAACTTCAGCAGGTTCTAAAGCTACCTTCTGCACAGTTGCATGCATCCAAGCTTCCACAGTATCATGTACATGCATTGGATGGACAAATGCTGGGGGTTCATGCAAAATGTGTCTTGAATGCAGTGGAGGAGGAAGCACTTCATCTCTTGCTGCAACCTACATTGGTAAGTTTGATTTTTGGCAAAATGGTAGGAAACATATGTTCTTAAATGTGTCAGTTGGACCAGCTCAGTTGGTAACAGTGTCTGTTCTGCTGGAAAGGCTCTGCCTGTGTGGGTTGAAGCCCAGGCAGGGAAAACAATATCCAACAGCTCTATGTGCTATAAATAGCCACTGACTTGGTCTGTCCCATGAGCAAAAACGGAGCGGGGGGAGGGTTCTTGGCTGGGTCAACTTAACAACCCCTTGAACTTCCCTGAATGCTAAGGGTTAGTGTAAGACTGCCAGCCTTATGATTACTCATAAATCATATGAAAATCTCCATGTGTGCAGAGGGCATTGATCCTCTAGACCTGCAAGCCTAAAGCACCTGAATAGAAGACCTGCGATCAGGAAATCCTTGATACCTGATACTAATTCATACAACCAAAAGAGGTCTACCGCAACACAAAACAGATTGCAACTCATGCCACACCAATTGAAATAAAAAAGTCAGATATTAGTGAGAGCTTGTAATGTATTGTCACTGTAGGGTGGTCCAAAAAACTTTTTTGTCAATATCTATTCGGACACCCTCCTATTTTGTGAGAAATGGCACAAAAACAATGCAGTGTAAATTTTATGAAAATCCCACAAGAGGAAGGGGTCTCCCAAAGGCCTTAAAGTTTCAATGTTTTTTAAATTTTAAACCATATTCGCCAATCCGCGGTTCTCTATAATTTCGTCAGTATGAGTCATAAAACATTTTAATTGCCATGGTTTGAAAAAAATGAGCATAGAAATACTGACAAAGTTATAGAGAACCGCGGATAAACGAAAATGGTCAAAAACGAAAAAAACTTTGAAACTTTAAGGCCTTTGGGAGACCCCTTCCTCTAGTTGGATTTCCTTAAAATTTCACCTGCACCAGTTTCATACCTACTCTCATCAAATAAAAGGGTGTGCGATGTGAAATTCACAAAAAAAAATTTTCCCATCAAAAAATGAACCGCCCTAATTGTCAGTTATGTTTTTCTAAATTGACAAATTAAAAATTTGTTACGATATATGTGCCTCATCTTGCCTCCAGGAACACCAATCTAACACATAATTCAGTTTAAGAAATTTCTGTTGCACACTATATATTGTTACCTTTACTTTAAACATCAGTCATTTGAATTTCAGTACAACGACCTAAATCAACCTGTCCTTACAATTACCAAGAGCGACCTGGAACTGGATACTGCTACAGACTTGTAGAAAGTGATTTGCAGAGTGGACTAGATGCTGAAACCAAATGCACAAACCACACATTAGATTATCCAGGTGTGAGTAGTCTGGCCAGCTTTCCAGATGAAACTATGTTGAATTGGACCCTGGCATTCTTCCAAGCACAGATGGCCACAGTGACAAATGGGTAAAATCATCCACACTTTATGCAAATGACCTATACTTATAACAATTTACTAGAAAATATATCAGTTACCCAAAAGATTAAGTCGAACATGTCAAATTATCTCTCAGATAAATTACTTCCCGAATTCTTTTGTGAAAGAGTTTGTTTTGTTAGATATTAATGTTTTGGCCCGCCAAGGTATGAGGGATATATATAAAGAACATTTGCAAGAAAAACTACACAAAATTCCAATATTCTAATCTAAAATTCTAATCTCAAGAAAGCCATGCTTAAAACATGTTTTGGTGCTATTTTAATCTGAAACAAACCTCTGGAAAAAAATGTGGGATCAGGTACTAGTTATTCTGTTTAAAATACTATGACTGGCATTTCTAGATATTGCTTAGCAAAAGTATCTGGAGTAGCAATTTCTTCTTATTCAAAATAATTATTGTCAAACCACATTGCAGCCTTTGGATTGGTCTCTATGACACTGGAAACGACACCTTTGCCTGGAGAGATGGGAGACCATTCTGTCCTTGGATCACAAACGACTCTGTAAATTGCGGACCTAACAACCCCTGGGTAGGATTTCCAAATGGAATAAACCAACGACCAGGACAAGAGTCTTGTGTTACCCTCCATCAACGAGTCTGGAATGAGACGGATTGCTCAGAGATATTCCAGTTCTATTGTGCCAGCGTACAAGTAGGAGGAGGTTAGTAATCTATTAACTCTAATATTCTTTAGCATTCTTTAAAGAGACAAACACACGCATACACACACAAAAATTGAGAATTTTAATGTCAGTGTCTAAAAGAGTTTCATCTATGGCCAGTATCATTACTATTCAAGAAAGACACTTGTGCTGGAGAGAAGAAAGTGCAATTACATGGGAAGTTGGTTGTGTTATGATCCTTGCTATAATTTACTCATATTTCGTTTATTTCTATTTCGGGGGATGTGCAAGTTTCATTGAGTTATGTTGCAGCTTGAACTGCAAGCCTCCCCTCTTAGTCTTTTTTTGGTATTTCTGTACGCTCGTAGATGGCTTCCTTTACCCCTCTTTATACCAACAGCCGTGAAGTCCTCAACTACCAATTTATCCCGAAAGGAGCGTAATGTTACAAGAAAGCACCAGAGGGGGCAGCATCCTAGATTTAGACAAGAGTGCCACCTATGAGAATTTTTCTTGTGGCCAACATGCCGGGAGTTCTTTTACAGTGTCTGACGAAAACTTAGATAAAGTTGGTCAAGAAAAAGATAATCCGGGCAGAGTTTATGGAGATCTAGTTCAGAAGATTGAAGCATTGTAGCAGAGAGTGGACACGCTTGAGTTAAAAGCTAACACTGCATCTCAAGGCTTCCCTCTTGATACCACAGCCACAGCTGGCAAAAATACAATGTTCTCTTTTCCGCGTGGCTTGGAGCGAGCTTCCCTTGATGATCAAAGTCAGAGACATCCGAATGGTTTGAGACTTGGCTGAGATGGCCCGTTACATGACCCAGCCCTGGGGATCCAGCATCGTACTCCTTCTCTTTAATTGGACTACAACTTTATTTGAATTGATGGAATAGTTTTAGCTCAGCATCCCTACAAATGAAAAAATCCAGGGGTGGTTCGGAGGCTGCGGAGGAGGCGGCGGAGGGAGGAGAAAACAGTAACCAAGCCCATGATGCCCTGTAACTGCAATATACCAGCCTGTATCCTGTATAAACTGTTTCAGGGTATAGTTCTGTTCCTTAAATGTCAGTACTGGGCCTTCCAGATGTGTCTGGTGGTGTTATGGCTGTATAGTTTAGAATCAATTGAATATACCACTGGCACAGGCAAACTGTTTTTAGTCTGTATTCTACCATGAAGGACATAATGTGCTCAAGAGAGCATTTTGAATACTTAGTTTCATAATAAAGTGTGTCAGTAGGCACTTGCTCATTGAAAATGCATTCAGAATGACCTACTGAGATAAGTTGGGGTATATGATTGGATCATATGAGCCCTAAAACCCATCAATTGACACTGAAATCCTGCATAATTTTTAGTTAATTTTCACTCACAATTCTTGCCATTTTAAACTTTGATAAGTCTGGCTATTTTAGCCTCACCTTATAGCCCCAGTTTCAATCTACAATTTAAAAAAAACCAGGGTCAATTCTAGGGAGATTTGACTTTTGAGAAATATGTGTTTTTATATCAGGCTTTTAGTGCATTTCTATGTTAATTAATAACACATAAATGAGCATTTCTCAGTACAAAATAAAGATAATGTAGGTCTGTTTGCTTTATTAAATGTGTGTGATGGCCTGCAATAAGATATGGGAATATTGAAAAATTGGCCATTTTGACCATGTCACACATTTGTGGCCCACCTAATGACATGTAACCATATGTAGGATTTGGGCCCAGTAACATCATACTGAAACTTCAGAAATATGGTAATGCTTTAGGACTTTACTGTGATCAACTGTAATCTTTCCTTTTTAGATGGTGAATGCTCATCCCCAGCTAAATTGGTAATACCTAATGCCTTTTGTTTTAGTTAACCAAACTTTTTTCTTTTTTCAGGTTGTCCATCGGAAAATACAGCTACTTTTCCACCTGGACATTGTCTACTGGATGTGCCAGCAAAACCCGAAATGAGAAATTTCACTGAAGCAGGCAAATACTGTATATCTGTAGGACATCAATATTTGTGGCCCGCAAGGGAGAAAACCGATGTAGATGTAGTAACAAATGGATTGCCCCATCATAATCCCTACAAGTAAGAGCTTAGTTTGATTGATAACTATTTTAAAGACATAATTTTGTTGCTTTGGGAGTTTTAAAAGATCATGCTCAGGAATTTTTGTCAGAGTGACCACTTTCTAACTTGCTTAACACTTGTCAGAGTTTCAGCCTTTATTTCACGAAAATCAGCCTCAACTTTGTAGCAGCTTGTGCATTGTTGGAAATCAAATAAAAAATTTAAAAAAACTGTCGGGAAAATGTAATGTAAAGAAAAAGATTCACCAACTCCTTCACTTGAAAAGTTACATTCCTAATTTCTATAGCCACCTCAGTGGGAGCACAGGTGTATCAGTAATTCAGTATGTAATAATAAGTGCAGAGCTGCCAAAGCCCTCCACGATTCGTAAAGTTTATTCACCACGGGAGAGGGAATATGTGATTTATCACCCGAGGCCTTTAGGCCGCGGTGTGATAAACACATATTCCTGATCCCATGGTGAATAACTGGCTTATACCATGAGACAAACACCCAAACACACAAACATGAGAGGATAACCGGACAACAAAGAATATGGGAATTATTCCAGTGAAATACTGTAATGTCATTGGCTGACAGAGGTGACGAATGGTATAACTTCAATTATTGCTCTATAGATATATTTTAGGTTGGTGTCACATTGCTCACTGAGGGTTGTATTGTCATTGTGTAATATGTTAATGGCTTGCCATGAAACCATCATTTACCTGTAACTAGGAATCAGGTTAATGATGGCCAGCATAATATTACATGTATGTGACTTGTGTACAAACAGGGATGTAGATATTGAATTTCACCATATCCCTGCCGGGTATAAGATACAAAAATCATGGGTGACATGCTCGCACCTGCAACGGCTAAAAACTCCTACCCTAGCGATGCCACTCACCTAAACTATCCACCTATCCTTCTTGATCTATCCTGTCCTTCTCATAACAGCAAATAACAGTGAAACAGCTCCTTTATTTACGTTTTCTGCCTCTGCTGTTGTTCCCCACCAGGATTGCATGAATCTCCATTGTAGTTCACTGACTGCTCACGCCAGAGGCTGGCGCCGCAGTCTCTCTTCCCGCCAAAACCATCCACACACTACAGTGTCAGCTGCTTTCCATGCCCGCACACTGGCTGCCCCACTTCTACTAATAGTATCTTCGTCATCTTACCCTCATTTTAAAGCTCTTTCCAAGCCCTAAACGTTTGAAGAAGATGTCTCAACTATTATCCAAGCTCCTACACTCACATCTTTTCCCTGCTCACGTATTTCTCTACCATTTCAATCAAGGGACATGCTTTTACACAAACTGCACATTTTTATCATTTCCCTGTCATTATTTCCACTGCCATAACTACCTCTTCATTTTCACATATACTGGGGGGTCGGTAGGGGGGGGGGCGCTCCATTCCCCCTAAAAATGTCCCTCAATGGGTATGTCTAGTGTTGAATTTTCCTGACTTTTAAAAATGAATGACTGTTATATCTAAAACATCTGTATTTTCTTCTGTTATTTACTTGAAACAACTTTATTGTTTGTTTATTACAAAAGAATCACTTTTCAAACTAAATAAGCCACAATTAGATATTAAGAGAAAGTTACTTTATTTTGTTTTTATTTATGAAGTGGACCTGCATGCAACTGTGGTAATGTGGTATGCTGTCACTATGAGCAAGAGGGCTGTCAGTCAAATATTCAGGACCAGTTTTTGTGTGAAGAGTTGAGAGCTATCAGAAGAAATATGTTGAATGAAAATCAATTAAAGCTCCGAGAAGCGCATTATTGTAGCCAGGGATGCCCAAGTACCATTTTAATCACAAGGGCACATCAGTTTGGGTTTTCATTTTGTCTTTGAAATGTTTTTGTGTGTACACCAACTTTGCCTGTTGACAGGAAATGAAGCTGACAACAATGGTCTTGGAATGAATTCCAAGGACCCAAAAATCGTTTAATCATGTAAATTTATATAGACTAAAGAATCTCACGAATGCTACAAGTATTTCAAACTAGAGAAACTCGATTAAATTTGTATTTGTCACTTCGATAGAGTAGAAACAATAAATGACTCTGATACAGTTACATAAACTCAGGATAGGTCCACCAGGAGCGGTAGATGTATTGTTGTTCCTTATAGACCAAACTTGTAGATAGTTGTATAGTTTAACACTGGCTTTTTATCTTCAGCGAACGAATTTCGAAGAAGGTATTGTTATCACTTCGGTCAAGAGTCAAAATCAAATCAAATCAAATCATTTTATTTTGAGTCAGTTTGCACAAAATAAACGCCAGCTAGATCAGCTAATATCACCGACTATATGTGACGACAGAGTAAAATTCAAACTTAACATAAATAGATAAAATCACAGTCACATTTAAATATAAAATCAAATTGCAAGTTAGCCAGTCCAAGAGTTCAACCATGTTTTAAAATTTGTCAAGTCCTTAGTTTTAATTTCATTAGGAATAGCGTTCCATAATTTTGCGCCATAGTCTTTGAAGGTGTTGAGACCGTGGTGATTTGTCCTACTGAGGTCTCTAGTCAGTTGTTTGTTTTTCCTTAAGTTATACTTGGAGTCATTCACAATGAATATATCCCAAAGAAGTTTGGGAGACAGATGGTTTACACTTTTGTAGACTTCAAGTAGAATTGCTCTTTTCCAAGACAATTCAAGTGTGCACATATTTGCCCTTTTCAGTAGATCTTCATAACTGGAGTTTTTATCTTGAAACACAAATTTCAGGGCTCGATACTGGAGACGTTCAAGTTTTGCAGTATTGATGCTTCCACTGAAATGCCATACTAGATTACAGTAACTGAAGTGTGATCTGATGAAAGTCTTAAAAACACACAATCTTGATTTAAGATCAAGGAACTTGTTTAGTGTCTGAAGTACACTGAGCTGCACAGCAGCCCTTCGGCATATCTCATTAACATGTGGAGTGAATGTGAGCCGTTTACCTATAGTCACGCCTAGGAGGGTGACAGTGTCACTGGAGGGGAGCGAAGTCCCGTCAACGTAAAAACAGTTTGATGATAAAAATACTAAATATTTTCTTTCAACACAAGAGAAATCATAGATGAAAATTGAAAACGTTTAAGAAAATATATAAGAAAATATCTCTATTTCACAGGCTGAAATATAGCGAAAACACCCAAAAAAAAACGTCTTTACATAAATGTGAGGGTGGGCTCCGGAAAGAAAAAACTGATTCACCAGAAAATGGTACAAAAGTGTTTCTAACTACCATACACAGCTTTTGAGGAGGATGCCAGTAAAATTTTGGTCATATAAGCAAACCCACTCTGCTCAAATCTAACCTCAGTGATGTAAATAAGAATAAATATATTAAAGTAATGTCAGCCTGCTTTTATTTATATTATTGCATGAAAACTAAATGTGATCATATCATGATTGCAGAAATTATGTCACTAAATCAAGGTTATTTTGAAATTTACCTGGCTTTCAACAAAACCTGATGTCTATGAATTACTATATTTAATTGTATATCCAAAGATATTATTGGGTAAATCTTCATTTATATTATTACGAAACGCACCTCATGCATGTTTCAGGACCTTGAATAGATCACGTGTCATCCTTTGTTGGTGAGGGGGAGGGGGTACAGCTTTTGTTGAAGGTGCATTATCTAACATGATGTCACTAATCCTCTCCAATGACCAAACCCACGAACAAAGGGGAGGGTATAGAAGCAGTTGCACAGCTCCCTCATCCTTCTAACAAAATTCCCCCTTTAAAAGATATGTGTTTGAAACTGCTGATAACCTTAGTTTTTTATCTTATACATATAGCGAAATTTCCAATTTGAATCAGAAATATAGGCCAAGTAGAAGCCAAGATATGACTTTTTATATCCCATGCAGGCTTTTTTTGTCTTTTCAGCTGTTGTTATATGTTGAATTGTCCCCAAATAGAGCACCATAATAACGTTTTTATTAGATATTCTTTCTTGTATGTATGCTTTTATATTTTCAGTCTCTGGATTGGACTCCACACTGATGGATCTGGAGCCTATTATTGGATGGACAAACCAAATGAAATTGGCCTTCGCAGAAACGCCTTCTGGCAAACAAGTCAACCCGAAGGAGGAATAAATTCTCAACAGTGTGTGGCAATGTCTGTGCAAGATGGCGGAAAATGGTTTGAGGATGACTGTGCTGCAACAAAGCCATACATTTGTCAGTATAAGATCCCTTAACCATTATAAAACAAGGAGCAAGAAATGATGAAGACTGTTCTGCTACAAAGCAATTAACTTGTCGATATGAGATTCCTTAGCCTTTGTTATAACACTCAGCAACAAGTTGGCCTGATGGTGGAGTGGTAATGAGGTTCGGTCTATCCAAAGACTGAGATGCACTGAAATTGAGCTGGCTGATGATGGTTCAATCAATGTGATTTTTTTCCAATGGCTATCTGCGTAGTAATTAACTTTTTCAGAACGACAGATTGAGGAGAACTGCTGGTCTGTGTTAAATCTGTGATTGTCTTTTTATCTCATTTAAGTATTTTCTCTTGCAAATCACAAAAGATAATGTTATTATTATGATATCATGTCCTTCTTCGAGTAGAATTTGTCCTCTGTCAATATAAATTAATATGATAATGCCAAAGCATAGAGAGACCGCAGGATGAATATCTATTTTATTTTTTTATTGTCACTTGAAAGTGAATTATTTAATTGTTTGTTATGAACATTTTTGATACTGTGATTCTATGATTCTCAAAATTATACATATAAATGGTTTGTTAATTAAAAAACACTTTCAAAGAACTGATCAAATTACCATTATGAAATAATTTTTGGGAGATAAACTATAATGAAAATAAACAATAACAATCAGGATTGTCCAGAAATGTTAAACCTGCACGCAAAAATTAAATATGCAAAAATTCTCCACTCTTAGGGGGTGACCATTTAGTTATCACTGGGGGGGGGGCTTCAAGTGTTCTTTGACGGGAAATTATTTCACGGTTCTGGCGGTCATGATTATTTATTTCAAGTGAGCGAAGGTCCCTAATATTCATTCCTTAATGGGTACATTCGATTCACCTGCTCTAAACTACTCCAAACTACTCCAGGAGGTGACGTTTCTACTCTGAGAGTAAACTACTCCACATAGGCGTACGGGACGCGCGATTTTTGGGGGGGCGAGTGACATTTGCCCGAATTTCGAGATCTAAATTTAATACCATTTCAAATTAAATAGCCTGGAAATCACTAATTTAAAATAGTTTTTACCTAATCATCTGCCCAAATTTTTTAGCCTTTTTACCCGAATCCTACTGTTTCCCAAACTTTTGGGGGGGTGACCGCCCTCCCTGCCCCCCGTCCCATACGCCTATGCTACTCCAAGCTTGGCCGAATATGGTCCGAATCGAATGAAAAGGAGTACTTAGTCACGTCATTATTTGCTACGAGGATTCCATTGCTAATAGCAATTTATGTTGTAATTGGCACCTCTAATCGATTGCTTTAATTGTGTCAATAGAAATTGCAGAAATCCACATCGAAATCACGCAATCAGCCACTAAATGAAAGCTTCTGAAGTGTCATTTATTTATGTAAACAATAATACGTCATGGGATATCCCAATTTCTTGGAGTACTTCCGATCTACTCCAATCTACTCCAAACTACTCCCGGAAGTGCAAAACGAATGATCTGGAGTGAACAACTCTACTCCAAGAGCACTTTGGAGCAGCGAAATGAATGTACCCAATGAAGCAACACATCTATAGAATTTTACCCCAAGCAGAAATTATTTATTTCAAGATTGTCCTGAAAGTATTTATTTATTTCACCAAAACTGAGAACTTTAAAAAAAACTAGAACAAAGGATAAAAAATAAATGGTCTCCCCTTATAAAGTAGTGGGGACCCTGCCATAGGCACTGTGCTTTGGATACAATTTTGATGTTCAGAGGAATACTGCACTATTCCTTGAATACTGCATTATTCCTATGTGCTGTCAACACTCTGCTGCTCTTATGTGGTGGCGTTATGAAGTTATTTATAGCTTGCTAAAGTGACGTCATCTATGACAAGCTCTCTTATGACGTCATCACGATTGTGGCCATTTACTAATGACGTCACATAAACGCCGACACTTTTTTTGTTTGGCGCATGCAAAAAAGTTTCTTATTATATCCCTGTGTGTGTAGCTCTGTCTCCTACCATTTGAAGACCTCTGGTCTCTGCGCTTCGCGCAGAGACCTGGCGGTCTCCATAATGCTTTTGTAGTTTGTACTTTGTAGATAAAAATCTGATTCACTTCTTATCTCATTTTCAAAAGTATCTTCTCTTGCAAGACATAAAAGATAATTTAATTATTATAAGGGACCGTTCAGAATTTATTACTGGGGGGGGAGTGGAAGTTTTGCAGGAACTTCCCGTCAAAAATTGATACCCCCCCTTCTGTTATTGCACATATATTTCTGTGAAAATGATAATAAAATTGAGCTGATCTTGGAGATTATTTGTCAAAATTTCTATGATTTTTCTGCAATTTCTGTAAGTATGATTGTAACAATTGATACCAGAGGTGCTTCATATAAGCGCCATGTATATATATACTCTTTATAAAAATGTTTTTATAGGCTTATAAATTGTGGGAAATTTGAGGCCCCTTTTTATACTATTTTTGCAATTTTTAGCTCAAAATGTGAGAAAAAAAAAACACTAAAAAATGGCCGAGGGAAGAATTTTTACACGAGCAATGCAAAGGAGGTGTCAAGTGAAAGGTGGGAAATACACTATGTGATGCTGGAGGAGATTTTTTGAGTGTTTGGTCTGTGTACCTTTTCGCCTATTAAAAATGCCAAAATTTGCTCAGTTTCAACTAAACCCAATGGAACATGCATTAAAATGAAAAATTCAGAAAAGCGCCTGCAACAACTTCTATCGCTGCTTCTCTGCTTTTGTTTGACACCTTCTTTGCATTTATAATACTAAAATTCATCCCTCGAACTTTTTGAAAATGGTTTTCAATTTTTTATGCCGAAAATAGCATTTTCCACCATTAAAAAATAAAGTGACCCCCCTCGAAAATTTTTCAGTGACCTATTATATTAGATGACTGATGTCGAAAATTTGAATGAAAAATGCATTTTTCCCTAATCTAATTGGTTTATGATCACCAAAAAGTCACAAACTTGATAGATTTGACGTAGCAAGCTGCTCTAGGCATTGCATTCACACAGTCAGGGCTGGATGACCAGAATCGCATGGTAATGAAATCGCCTGTAGTACTGCAGCATTTTTAAATAAAAAGAAATGCCAGTGTAGCTCAAAGTGCATTAACCAACCTGACTTCAAACTGTGACAGGCCCATTCACTTCGTTCAACTGAAGTCATTTTTAACTCTTATGTTTTAGAAATAGGGTTAATTAGAGTATTTATCCTATGTTGATGTAAAATGCTGTAAAAATGCTTTTTCTGGTGTGGTTAACAGATAAGAGATTGTCACCTCAGCTATGGTAATTTTTGGATGTAATAACAGCGAGTTAAAAACACCAGATATGCACAGAGCATGTTTAATCTCATCCTGTGGCAATCTCTTTATTAGATGCATATATGACTGTATTGTTTTTCATCAAGACACATTTCTCATAATCTGTCAAGTTGCACAGGGCATGACTGGGTAAAATGTATCTGTGCATTATATACTCAAAATTTATACTTAAACTTTGTTAGTAATTCAAAGAGTTCTGAAATGTATTCTTGGCATCAAATAAAGCACGGATTTAACAAAAAAAAAAATTTGGTAAAGTTTTCTTCTGTTTCTTTTGTCAAAAATGGGTAATTAATGCATCACGAAAAAGATATTACATACCACCTCAAAGTGTCGTCATTCGATATTTAGATTATTAATTACTTCAATTTAATATTACGCACTATAAAAATCCATTGCATATCATTATCTGCAAATAGCAAGGAGCAGGAAGGGATAAAAAATAACATAATTACATACAATTAATAATTAATTGAACTTCAACTTTCAGTTGTCACCGGAGCACCAGGACCTTGATTTTCATATTTATTGCAATACTTAATCCATTAAAATTTCAACATATGTTGCTTCCCATGCTCAGAAATTGCTGTGCGAGCATAAAATTAGCACAGATATATTCAATTTAAGCTGCTCTTATGTAACACCAACAAATTGACCATGCATGGATATCTCTGAACGTCAGCTTGCAATTTGAGCATAAACTTGCCACATATCTATTGCATTTCCACTGCTTTCGTCAGTACTTAGACATTCTAAACCAACAAATTGAGTATGGATGAATAGCCCTGATCGAATGTCAGCTTTGATTTGGCACCTTGATTTGCATGTTCACTTGAATTTATAATCATGAAGAAGAAGAAAAAATGTTTCTGTTCAGGCTTGGAAATTGCATTTTGATCATAAAATTGCTGCATATAAATTGCATTTCCACTGCTATCATTACCATATAAATTACAGTGTCTGATAAAATCAGACATTCAAGGTTCTCCGCTCAAAAGCCACACCTCGACCTCTGCACTCAAAATAAGTACATCCTAAATCCAAGCTACTGAGGATCAAGTGCTACTGAGCAACCGAAAATTTTTGCAGTCATAACTAAAAGTAATTGGGCAAAATATAGTACTATCATCTTTGAACACGCCTTCATTTACCTAAGAATTGTCAGATTGAGGGAGAGCTTCAGACGGCATAGAGGCAAGCCTCCTGAAAATGCCAGGCAAGCATCCAATGAAAATGGTTGAAGCAAGGTTTTACCTTTCAAATTTATCAGATACAGCGAAAACCTATTTTGAGGCACTCTCCTAACACTCGTTGAGATTGGTCTCGTTTCAACAGTTGCTCTGGATGTTAAGACATATCTTAAAGCCATTAAATTTTCTAAATTTATGCAAAACATCAAATTGCAAGTAAATGGTCGAGCTCTTCTAACTACAGACGGTGTCACTGTTGACGTGGCAAACAAGCTGTAGCCTACATTGGTGCATATGCCTCAATAGGAGTTTCTTTGAAAATTACATTCTGTGAAGACTATTTATAAGGGGATTATTTACCTTGAGCGAGTTTTTTAGTAAAATTTTCTGTTTGACCTTACTAAAAACTTCAATAACGAACTCACACACTTCCATGTGCTTCATTCAGGAACTTTGTCCTTGAAGATCAAGCAACCAGTGAGAGTGTCTCCAAAACTTGTCTATTAGAACATGAAGACATTGCCTCTGACAGAAACTATTTGATAGACAAGTGAGAGAGCCATAGATAATTTAGCTAATATTGCCAAGTCCCTCAGAAATAGCCCTGGGACCCACGTGTGCTAGCACGTGGGTCATGGGTCGCTACATTGGAAAAACTTGAGATTTTCAACAAGTGTTTAGGAGAAAGAATGGCTGTAGCTAAGTTTTCAATGAATTACTGATATTGTGTGTTGGTATATTAAAAATAGACAATTTTTGCTACTGATATCACGTATTTTAAATTTTGTGAGAACACTGACACCTACAATACAAAGGCATTGAAGTTGAGCTTAATGATTTTTTCTTATACATTGTAGTGAAACTGCGCTCTGATTGGCTAAGAGAGAGTGACAGCTGCTTGGTGATGTCACAACATGATTGTTTACACAATCGCTACGACATCACCAGAGATTGTGACGTCACCAGTGTTTATGACATCATAACAGTGCTGCTGCTCTGTTTAGACCAATCACTGTTGAGCAGCCATTTTATTTTCTGGAGGAGACAGTTTTTATGGGGCTTAGAAAATTTAAAACTGTTGTCTACAGTGTATGTGAGGACATTCTGGGCTGAAATGATGTGCTATCAGCAGCGAAATACATAGAGATTAATGTGAGCTAATCGCAATGATTAATAGAGCCACAACAATGACACCATTCTGATCCTCCTGAAGGGTATGCTGAAATCTCAAGTTTTTACTATGTAGTGATTCATGACCCCTGCGCTACACGCAGGGTCTCAGGGCTACTCAGAAATGTATTTTCTATAAAGAATAGCTTACTATGAGTGTTGGCAGTTGAAATAATTCCCAATCCAAGAGAGATCATGAAGTACCCTTGGTGTTTTGAAGCTAACACTGATCCTTGTTGGTTACTGGGGACGCATGAGGTGGCAGCATTAACTGGTACAAATAGACAGGTGAGGTGCTTGGACAGCCGTAGAAGTTCCGTGAGTCCAGAAATGTAGGTCTTTTAGAGGAAAGACTATTTCTATAACCAAAAAGTAATGCAGTATTTCTACTACTCTTCATGTGGACCATTTTGTATATATTTTTTAGCTCAAAGGTGTTTGGGAAAATGTTTTGAAAGCATCATAAATAATTTGCTGATGATTATCCTATATGTAATGAAAATGTTGTAATGTCTTTTGTGAGCTACAAATATCCATATCATAAACCCTTGGGTGGCGGAGAATGTGTTTATCAAATATGTAAAGCATCCATCTGTAGGCATGATAAATAATAATGTGTAGATTGTTAGATTTTGATATTTAATGGACATACTTGTAGTGTATTCAAAAGCCACAAAGAGGTAGATATTAATGACAAAGTATTATTCTTCAATTTCCATGACCAACGTGTAATGTTTAAAAAAAAAAATCACCAATGACTGCATTATGTAATGAGTATGTTTGCAGCCTTGTTGAATTGACTAAGTATCATGTTTTGAATATTTTGCCAGATTCGACTAGTTAATGCTAGTTTTACAACTTTTATTGACCAATGGTTTGTATGGCTGAACATGTTCACAAAAAAAACCTATAGGCAGACCAATAGCAAGGATGAGCCAGATTAACATGCTAAGGAAAATTGTTACAAGGAGCTAATGATCTGTCGACTTCTATGACTGCAGGTCTTTTCACTTGTGGCAGATAAATTAATCTCACAGACATAATTATGACAGCAGAACATTTACTACGAACCGCCATTTTAATACACTTTCAGCAAAACCTTCAATACAGGGATTTATTGAGTCAAGATCTGGATAATATACATGTATCATAAATCATACAACAGGAACAAAAAATACAGTTTTGCAACGCTACAAATTTGCTTATTATCAAAGAATGCAGACACATGATTTTGTCACACTCGAAAACTTTTTCTGGCAAAGCTTTCCCAACACAAACACAATGGTAATAGCAATTGAAAAAAAAAGTTTTCACATTAATGTTTATCTCTCTAAATTACCTCTATAAAATATACCGGCTTTCCGTACCCCCATTTCAGCATGAAAAGAAGAGTGTGTTAAACCAAATTCTTAAAATTGGAATCACTCAAAATTTTCCAAACAGAATTTCTTCATTTGTGCCTTAAAATGTTCTCTTGAAATTACTCTACAATTGTGTACATTTAGTTTTTAGGCTTCAATTCGAAAATCCTAAACATTCTTCAGGGGAACTGTGTGCATGACATCAAAATTGCTTTTATATTATGCCCTCAAGCAAACATACAAAATAAAATAAACTTTGAAAAATTTTGAGAAAAATTGCAAATTACAGCCAATATTTTTGGGGAAATTTCCTAAAAAATGTTTTCCTTAAATTCAGTAGCATCCTCAATGTGAAGGCAAGACTATGAGTCATAGGCAATCTATGAGGTCATAGCCAATACTTGCAATGCTATCAAAATGAATGACCAATTGAGTATCAATGAGGCAACTAGTTGCTCAATGACAAGTTGACAGCTTATGTCAATGTGTTTGATAGGGCCTGTTGTGAAGTCCAACAGTTTTTCAGTAAGCACTCTTTTTTCTCCTACTGCAACAGAAGCTTAGTCTACCATTCAAAACCAAAGAAATGTTAAAAAAACATAATCGTTTTTCAAGCTTGATTAAGCTACCCTTGTAGGATATAAACTGTAAGCTTCCAGTATCTTATTCAATTTTGCATTCACAGAGGATCAATCTCTTTCAGAAAAGCGTTCAAATCATCCTGGACTGTTCAAAGTCACCCTGTTCTACGGTATTGGGTTTGTCTTTCTGGTGAATGTAGGCTATATAGATATGTGTTCTTAATTTCATGGTACAACTTTAGTTAGGATGAAACTCATTATGCTTACATTTCACTTTCATTTTTTCATCATTCATTCTCATCCTCATCTCAGTTGGCAGAAGGTGCAAATTACGAATTTGTATAGCACTGGTTTCATGAACCTTGCTTAACGTACTTTTATCATATTATCATATCTTTTTGTTATGTATGTGATCATTTGGAAGTAACAAGTTCTGAGTTCTGAGTAAATTTTTAAGCCAAATTAACTGTTACAGTAATGTTACATTATTATGTTGCACAAGTAATTTATTGATCCGTCCAGTTTCTTGCTATTAGCAGATTATAACATTCAAGAGACTTTTTTCAAGAAAATCTAACAATTCAAAGGGTAATTATAATTCAAATTACAAATCAGGACAATATAAAGTAGATATTTTTATGTCTTTCTTACATGTATTAATTACCAATTTTTGACCAAAAAAAACAAAATACAAACAATAAGTAACGAGATTGTTAACTTGTGCTTTATTTGTCGCTATTTTAGAATATCCTTTATTACAAACAACTGTTTAAGTATAAATTCTTTGTGTATAATATGCTGATAGCCTGATATGTTTTGCATAGTCATGACCTGTATAACGAGACACGTTAGCAAGATACACCTTGATTAAAATACAGTACAGTCATGTGAAGATAGTATTCTGCTTATAGAGCGTCTGAATCTGAACCTGAAACTGAATTTGTAAAAAAGGAGCTTCACATATTTTTTTCAATGAAGTAAAGGGATATTAAAAGATTGGTACTATGAGCTAAGACCACTTTAAAAAATACATTTTCACAAAATTTTACATCGAAATATGAAAAATACTCCTTGTAGAACCTTTTTTCGCCCTAAGGTATTAAGAGTTGTAAATTCCTGAAATATAATCTTAAAAAATGACTTTAGTTGCCTAAAATGGATGGGACCAGTCACAGTTTGAAGGTGCTTCTGTTTCACATGGTTATACCAAGGAGCATTGTATGTTGCTGGAGGGTGCCATCAGTAGTATGACAGTAAAAATAATTCGGTTGTATACTGATTTTCTACAGTTGTAAAATGAAACTATTTGAGTTTGTTTGTTTTACAAAACTGATCCACTTAGTGTCCACAATTCTTGGGTGATCAAAGCTCATAATTGTTGGGGAAAAAAGATCTACTACAATTGCACACTGAAAAATGCATTATATTATATACCATAACAGACGATAAATACCAATCCAAGAAAGATATCTTATTGATCAATTGCATTATTTTGTATGTCGTGAAAGAGCGGATACCTTAAAGAGATAAGAAGACAATCTCATTTTATGTACAAAGTTTTAACTTCAAAAAGCTTTTATACATTAAACAGAGGATAGATATTCCTCTAGTAAAAATTCATGATAATTACATTATAGTTTATGTTCAGCATGAAATCTTAATTTTAAAAATGAGACAAGAAAACAATCAAATTTTATCTACAAAGTACAAACTGCAAAAAGCATTATATATTACACTGTCTGAGGTCAAATACTCCTCCTGGAACTCCCAGAAAGGCGTCATATTAATTTGCATTTTCCCTTGCGATTTGAAAGAGTGAGCACTGCAAATAGCAGTATATTTTACACATTGACAGAGGATTAATAGCTTGCCTTATTGTATATGTCTTGCAAGAGAGGATACTTTTACAAATCAAAGTTTTATCAACTTAGACAAACTGCAAAAATCATTGTACTTTCCATTATTGCACTCCCTTATCAGTGTGCTGTGTTTTTTTTTTCAATTGTCACAAGGCTCATAATGTCAGTATGAGCATAATGACTTCACAGTGGATACATTTGAAGTTTCAGCGGTGTCTCTTGGAACCTACCTGGATCAGATCATTATAAATCCACAATAAACTGCTACATTATTCTGTTTGATATTTTGAATACGCTCAAAGGTATGTAAGTCCAGCTAATATGACTTTGAGAATTACTGCTATTAATTCTAAAACAAAAATAATTCACTCTCTCATTTACTTTTTGGTAATCATGTCCAGCTCTGTGTTGGAATAAAATACTCTCAGGGATCACTCAGATTTCATGACCGGGACTTGCCTCGAGGGCTTTTGCAAGTGTTTCAAGGGAGATGGTTCTCATTTTTACAACATGACTATTATATGCAGGTTGTTTGAAATTTGGACATACAAATTGTTCATAACACAACTGAACACTGCATACCACATCATTAAAAGAAAAAAATCACATTGAGGCTGGAACCATCATCAGTCAGCTCAGTTTCAGTGCTGCTTAGCACATTACCACTCGACCACAAGGCCAACTATTCAGTATTCATTGTTGAGTGTTAAATAAATGGTTAAGGGATCTTATATTGACAAATATATGGCTTTGTTACAGCACAGTCTTCATCGAACCATTTTCCGCCATCTTGCACTGACATTGCCACACACTGTTGAGAATTTATTCCTCCATCGGGTTGACCTGTTTTCCAGAAAGCGTTTTTGCGAAGGCCAATTTCATTCGGTTTGTCCATCCAGTAATAGGCTCCAGATCCATCAGTGCGCAGTCCAATCCAAACACTGAAAATAAAATAGAAAAGCAGAAAAGGAAAGAGTATTTAATAACAAAACTTTATGATAATGCATAGGGACGACGTCATATTAGAAACTGTTATTTCGCTTGATAACAGCTTTCTCGACATATATTCAGGTACAGATATAACTACGGTATTTGTATTGACAGAACAATAATGAACATTGAACATGTGAATCACCAATATACTACTTTATAATTATTCATGAAAATAAATGGATTTGTAAATTATTCGATTTACAGCAATCCAGGGCTGCTAGATGACCGTCTTTGATTTTTTCAAAAATTCACTTGTTTGCACCGAGCCAAATTGATGGATGAATTTTAGATTCATATTCGAATCTAGTGCTTTGAAATTTCGAACAAACTTCTGTTACTTTTTTTAAATTTGAGGTCTAACTGCAGCTTCTGCAGCATATATGAGTGGTGTGGTATTCACTTTGTAGGGAAGCTATTTTCCATAGGGATAAATGATTCAGTCTCGTTATTTCCATCTTCCTTCCTTTGCTTATGACAAAGGCCCGAAAATTGCGACACTATCAACATCATTTCATTTACCATTGAAGAATGTACATTTTCATAAAAATTATGGGAGGTGACATAGGAAAATGCAAACTTTGACCTGTCATTACGTAAACATTTTTTGATGATTTTTAATAGACAGATATTTGGACAATACTTGTGCAAAATACCAACTCTCTATTATGCATATCACGTGAGAAGTGATGCTTTTCGTAAAAGAAAATTGCACTTTTAAATTCATTGGTTTTCTGCCATTTTTGGGTTTTCTCTCACCAAACCTATTAATAGCCAAAAGAAGTGGCTTATTTATGATTGCCTAATTGCACTTGCAGGATAAAACAAAGGCGCCGGTGATTCTTTTTCGTTAAATTTGAATTTCTGGACAAAGTTTCAAAAAAAAAAGGCAGGAAGTCTGATAATTGTTATGCATGTTAGAAAGCGGTCAATTTGATAGAACATAAAGCCTGAACAAGATCTTACAAAATCTTATCTTATAACATAATTATGCGATTAAATTAGTTATTAATCAAATTAGGCCTAAGTACTTACTTGTAGGGATTATTTTCTGTTAAAGTTCCTGTTATTGCGAGAGTGTGGCCCTTCTCCCTTCCAGGCCACAAATACTGATGTCCCTTAGTAACACAGTATTTGCCTGCTTCTGTGAAATTTGTGAAGTCAGGTATGGTTCTTACATTCAAGAAACAATTTCCTGGTGGGTATTGAAATGTATTTTCTGAAGGACAAGCTGAAAAAAACAACAACTCATCCATAACAAAAGTAAGTACAATATCTCTTAATTCAGCTTATATAAAATTAATTAAACAAGCATTGAGGGTTACAAGTGAGCTCATATTTGCTGTATGTGAAGGCTTATTTTTGTAATCATCTTTGCTGTGTCAGAGAAGAAGTGTTACATTAAAAGTGTAAACATGTGATAATGAATATCAAAAACTTTACTCCTGATTTCTGTGAAAGTTTTCTTTCGTTGAGTATAATTGTTTGAGAAAATTTATCTATCGCATGGAATAATCTATTTCAAAAGCTCCACACTCTAGATTTGGCGAGACTACAGTTTGTCACATCTGGCATTGGAACAGAAATTTAGCATTGTTTGTACTGTCCATAAAAATGAACACCATGACATTTGTAATTTTGCTGATACAAAATTGACTACAACTAAGTCTGGAGTGGCAATGCAGTGCACTTCTGTGACGTCATCACTCATTGTGTGTCAGATTGG
This sequence comes from Platynereis dumerilii, assembly GCA_026936325.1. NCBI lineage: Eukaryota > Metazoa > Annelida > Polychaeta > Phyllodocida > Nereididae > Platynereis > Platynereis dumerilii. Next base: position 531,196 of record JAPTHN010000052.1, on the reverse strand, counting down.
CAGCATCACAAATATCAACATTAAGCAAAATTGGACTGTCAGTGTCAAAAATTGACGAAAAATTGGACTAAAACTGCATCAAAACATCACAAACATGTGATATTCGTATTACAAAAAAGCTAAGCTACACATATGTAAGTGTATTTCTACTGTAGGACTTCTGGTTGCTGAGATACTGGCAAAACGTCTGTCCTCTGCTTGACGTGACAAACTGTAATGCCACCAGAGAATAAATATTTACTTGCTCTTAAAATATCATTAAAAATCTGTTTTTCAAAGATTGAAATAAACCATGGAATTTTTTTTATCGTAGTTTCTATGAATCTATGAGTTATTGTCAACTGGACACATAATATACCCTGATTGAGTTTTTTGAGAGGTTGTTGATCCAGTGCATCGATGTAACAACCTGATATGCTTGAAAATTATATAAGTTACATTAAATGGCATTAAGAGGCACTTCTCTAGTCCTCTATTCAACATAGAAAATGTCGGTATATCATAGAATGTTTCGTGGTCTAGCTGTGATAAAAAACATTTTTCCATAAATAACTGAATCACAAATGAGGCAACATGGCAATTGAAGATTGACTTAATATTGTTAGAGCGGGTAATAGCTGCCTAGCTGTGTACTCCTCGGGCAGTTGAGAAAGCCCAATGCTTGAACAGGCCTGCCAAGGGTGTAGTTTTAAAGTCCGTTGAGACTGACTTCGCTGTTGTAATGGACTATGAAAAATCCTAAATTTACATTTACATTTACAGTGCAAAAATGGCCAAAGTATGACTTAGGCAAATCTAACTCCAAGCTGAAAGGATAGTTCAGGGATTACAAACCTCCTGTGTTTACGCTTGCACAATAGAACTGGAATATCCCTGAGCAATCTGTCTCATTCCAGACTCGGTGAAGGAGGGTAACACACGACTCCTGCCCTGGCCGTTGGTTTATTCCATTTGGAAATCCTGTCCAAGGGTTGTCGGGTCCACAGTTTACGGAGTCGTTCGTGATCCAAGGACAGAATGGTCTCCCATCTCGCCAGGCAAAGGTGTCATTTCCGGTGTCGTAGAGACCAATCCAAAGGCTGCAAAGTGATTACACTTTTTTGAGTAAGTAGAAAAATGCATTACAACTGGCCTGTTTCACAATATTGCGGGACAAGAGCATGTAGAACACGTAATACCTTCAAAAAACAATAATATTAGTAGAATGTAGGTGGTTTCTGCACTAATATCTTGCAAATGATGGCCTGAGCATAGACTGAAAGTTTCGTAAAGCTATGTTCAATAGTTTCTGTTTCAAGGACCATTAAGTCGTCCAAAATTGGCAAAATTAGCCCATAATTTGTGACATGAGAAATTTAAGAGATTTACTTCTGTTGCAGTTCCTATCAAGATGGATATAGAAAACTAAACTGCTGTTACAAATGGCCTCTGGTACCTTACAGAATGTCTAAATACATTTTTGTTGATTTAACACAAGTGACCCATCTCTCGGCTACATATTAGCACACAGTGTACTGCTTTATCCCACTAAAGCTACATACAATATTATGTTTTGTAGAGTCACCTCGCATGTTTTGGGGGCTTTACATAATTTTATTTCTTGATGATTTGTTTTTTCAGTATACTTCATGCAATTAACTTCAAATGTGTTTGTACGTAACATCCAAGAGTGGGATTTTCTAATTAAACAACAATGCCGCAGGCCTATATACACGCCAATATAATGTGAGAATTTTAGTTCTGATCAATGTCAAACTGACTCTTAACATGTTTAGGGCTAAATATTTGCAGAAAAGTTCAATATATTGCAGTTATCATTTGCAAGCAGTATCGGGACACATGTCGCGTAAGTAATGTGGTTTACCTTAAAGTTTTTACCAGGATTCTGGGTACTGAAATTAATTTTTTTCAATTCACCATTTGTATCTTTTGGTCTTTACATGTGTGTTGATATCTGTTAAGACCAGTATGCCATACAATTATACAGTTTTGTACTACCAAATAAAATCAAAATTTTTGTTAAAGAATTTTTATGCTTATTTTGAGATATTGTCAGTCTCCACTTTTTACAATAGCGGGCGTTAGTGGAACTCTCCTTTTTCCAGCTCTCCTGTGTTGACGAGCAGAATAAAACTATTTCCGGGAACATCAGCCTGGGAATTTACAATGGAGCCGGGGTTTCTAAGGTTCGTAACCAAGTCTAATCAGCCTGACAGTACTGTAATATGGTGGCAATCCATGCTAAACATTCCATTTAAGACTCGGCAATGCAAATCCGTAATGTTTTCAATGGATTAAAAGTGCCCTGGGGTCTGGAATGCCAGCTCCACTGACTCAGCAATGGTACAAAATGGCAGCTTGTTTCTGGAAATAGTTTTATTCTGCTCGTCAACACAGGAGAGCTGGAAAAAGGAGAGTTCCACTATCACGGCCTATGGTAGCAAAACTCCAATCTTGTTGCTTTTTGTGTCGACTAACTAATAGTTAGCTGCCAGCAAGGCAAAGAGAATTTTCCAATGATGTATATGTGTCCTGTAATGCAAAAAAGGAGAGAAAAAATAGCAAAAAATAATTGATACTTTCTGGCAAATATGTGTTCATCAAATGAAGGGAAAAATAGCCTATGCCTCAAATTTGCCAAAATCATAAGCCTGACAGTTATAGCTTGCCTAAATAATATGGATGTATTGGAAATAATAAAGTTTATTTTTTGTCCTCCATGTCACACTTTGTCCCGCAATAGCGTGAAACAGGCCAACTCTTAATGTTTCCACAAAGCAATTTCTAAAAATGACTGTCCGAATATTTGAAAAGGATAAATCAGAACTGATTACATAATTTTTTGCACACGTTGGGTTTCAAATTAAATGTCACTAAACATTTGTAAATGTCAGGCTATAATCCATCATTAGGAGATTATTTAACATGTTGAGGATAAATGATACATTCTCTGGTAAATGGCTATAAGTGTAAATTGCAGGACATGGCACAAAGTGTAGATAAAAATTTCATTACCTATCTGTCACTGCGGCCATCTGGGCTTGGAAGAAAGTCAGGGTCCAATTCAACATAGTTTCATCTCGGATGCTGGCAAGACCACTCACACCTGGATAATCTGATGCGTGGTTTGTGCATTTGGTTTGAGCATCTACCCCACTCTGCAAATCACTTTCCAGAATTCTGTAGCAGTATCCAGTTCCAGGTCGCTCTTGGTAATTGTAAGGACAGGTTGATTGAGGGCGTTGCACTGAAATGTAAATGACTGATTTCAAATGGCAAAATTTGAGTAAAGGAATTACATTATACCATTTTGACATGTTTGACAAAGGTGACTGCACAGCCTTTATTCAGAACCCTTCCTACTATTTATGTGAAAGAAATATAAATACTAGGCTTATATCAAATTAAACATTTCATGGCGATACATCATTTCCTTCAGCTACTTCAGCTACTTCAGCTACTTCAGCTATAAAACATTATAGGACCTCTCTGATGTGGGATGAATATTGAAAATTGCCCACACGTTAGTCCAAAGATTGATTTGTGGAATCTACGTATTCTGTCAAGACAGTGTTCTAACTGAAATTTTCATGTGTCTGGCTTTTACTGCCTGATTTTAAAAGTCCTCATGGAAAATTGTGAAGTAATTTTCCTAAGTGATATGTCGGTCTACTTGCTTTCCCAAATCAGAGTGTCCCTCGACCGATTGTGGAGGCTTAATATGCAGAGGGACAGGTACAGTCTGGACTATCCCTTTGTATTCAGGGAAGTTCACAGGGTCTTTTAGTACTTTTGCTGATATTTTGTTCAAATGCAAATGAATCAAACTTACCCATGTAGGTAGCACTCAAAGATGAAGTGAGTCCTCCTCCACTGCATTCAAGACACATTTTGCATGAAACCCCAACATCGGTCCATCCAATACATGCGCAAGATTCTGTGGAAGCTTGAATGCACGCGACTGTGCAAAATGTTGCTTGGGAACTTGCAGAAGTTTTTGGAATAGTTCTCATAGATAAGCCATGGCAACTAAGAATTTCTTGTTTCTTGATGAAAATATTGTTGGTTTGAATTGCTCCATAGGCAATGACTGATAGATTGAGAATTGAAACGAAAATGAATGCTTCAGTATCCATTGTCTTTATTGATGTCTGACATCCAATGTGTGTGCCTCCTTCTGGACGAGAATATAGTGAGCTGGAGATAAGCAATTCTTCTTTTGTATGTGGAGAGCTCCAAGTGACTACAACAAAGATTGATATTTTATGTTTCATGGAACTCATATATCCATAAAGGTCATTGATTCACAGCTCCATTGTAAAAATCTTTTCGACTTATTATACCAGACAAAATGACGAAGTAAGTCATATTCAGTAATGCATGAAAGCAAAAAAAAGTACACAAATCCCCAGATGAAGTTCTTAAATATATCCATATTTAAAATATTTATTTAAGAACTTGCCATTTGTCAGCTGTAGCAAATTTTCACACTTGATTTGGCATAAAGTTCAGATTCTGCTGGAATTGATTGCATCTGAAAAAGTCAAGCTTTCAAAGCTTTGTCCAATGATTTCGAGTGAAATACATGTGTAGCAATCAATTTCAAATTCTGCATGACTTTGTAGAGGTAAAATTAATTTGGAACCTTCCAGAAAATGTCATTTAAAAAAAATTATGATTTGTCATGGTTTCGGATTCTTGGAATACCATCAATAGAATGTATCCTGTCTTACCCGTTTATGTTGCATTCAAGGATGTAGTGCTCCCTTTTCCTCTCCATTCAAGACACATTTTGCAGCCAACAGTTGTCCATCTGAAGCAAGTTCAGGGTTCTCTGGATGCCTGGGTGCATGCAACTGTGCAGAAAGTATGGCTTAAAATATCACTGACGTTTGTCAGATAGTTTTCATTAAACAGATTTCATATAAGTTAGTTTTGGTTGTGACTTGTTGAAAGTGTTGGTACCAATTGCTTCCAATGCAATGATTGTCAAATAAGAATTGCAGCCGTATTTGTATCTGTCACTTGTGAACCTGTCATCTCAAGTTATGTCTGTCTCTAAATGCACAGAGATGTCAACAGATTAAGCAAGCTGTGATAAAATCTAGACCTTTTGTCAGAAGCATTGACAATCTCATACATTTTATTGCAGAAATGTGTTGCCCTCAGTCAAGGGCTCTTTCAACAGAATTGCAGTTGTCTGGTACAAGTGACTTTATGACACATTAGAACATCTGATACATCAAATAGATATCCCTGAATGTTGTGTACCTTTTAAAAAGATTAACATTGTCCCATGATTTTTTAAAAAATTAAACAGTGGGTTTGGGCACTTGAACTGTCACTTGTCAAAGTAACATATATTTATTTTTTGTGCTAATGTATTCAAAATTTGACTATGTACTTAAAATCTGATTAGTTGATTTCTGTAAGAGACAAAACCAGACACCAACAGAAAGTAATTGAGAGCACATTTTGATCTTTAAACATCTCTGTCTAATATCTATCAATCTATCTATCTATCTAGCTATCTATCTATCTATCTATGTATCTAGCAATGTATCTATCTATGTATCTATCTATGTATCTATCTATGTATCTATCTATGTATCTATCTATGTATCTATCTATGTATCTATCTATGTATCTATCTATGTATCTATCTTTCTTACTATCTATCAATCTATGTGTCATTCTCTCTACCTGCCTACTTACCAATGCAGTATTTGTCTATCTAGTTAATTATCTGCTTTGTTTCGATGCAATTTCAGTTGCTATAATGAAATTTGAAAGGTACATGTATGGCATCATAGTCATACAATAGAATCAGCCCGAAGGAAAGGTGTTGTAATAGTAAAGTTGGCATTATCCTACATTAGCCCCCTCAGGGGTCTAAACATTTAGGCCCTTTTTTCATTGGAAATAGTGGTGGTAATTTTTATAGCGACGTCTCAACCTGTAAGGAATAGTTTCTTATAAAAAGTCTATTACAATATAAGCTATGGGAAGGTTACCAGATCTCTAGCGTGAAGCAAAATGCGTGTGAAACGTCATCAAAAAGTGTGTATTGCTCTGGAAAAACTACAGCTCCTGCAACAGGGACCAATCAATATAAGTGTTATTAATTTCTGCACCTCCAATAATTTTTTATGGAACAAAGTTAATTCAATAGAGCAAAGAATAATTTTATCTTAATTACACTTGATTAATGCAGACAAGAAGGTGTGAATGAAGATAGCACTTTAGTAGTATTGCAATTGTACATGTATGCACTTGTTTGATAATTGGGCAAATCTTATCTTTGTATTATTGAAGAATACTAAAGCAATATATTCTTACACAAGACTAGCATCTGTATGTTTTAATAGTAAATTATGCACGGTTTATTATTATTTGCCATTTACAAGGTTTTGTCTAAATAGGGCTATAAAATCTCGTAATATGATATATATCAGTCACTTAATATATCCATGAAGAAATTAAATTAGTATTTGATATTATAAGTCTGCACCTGTATGGACACCCCCCCCCCCCCCCCCCGAGCCCCCCTCCCTCATTCAGGGTACCTCCTCGGGGACAGTCAGGGCACAGGGTCTGACCTTGCAGGGAAGGTCAGCGGCCAACTGCCCCCCCCCCCCAAGCAACACAAAGCATCACACTTAATGTTGCACTAGAACACTGGTAAAAATGTATGTTTCACCATAGAGCTATACCTTTAAGTTAAGTTATAGATCCATGATTTTACATTAAAATATTATAACAAAACAACCCAAGTTAGGGTCACTGAGTAGCAATGATTTATTTTATTTTTTTAACATGGGTTAATTTATTCACATCAGGATATAACAGAAGCAGAATTCTCATTATTCGCAATTTCCGAATCCTGATGAAAGTTCACTCAATTTTATGTCTTGAGAAAAAGAACTTGCAAAAACTACTACACAAGTCATTGAATTAAATTTGTTGTTTTAGAAGAAACCAAATAGATCCATGGCATTGAAGAAACATATATAGCTCCACTAACAACTGAAACTTACGTGTACAGGGATGATTTATTGAATTAAGGAGAGAAGAACACAAGATAGAAAGATGGATGATATAGATGGAGAGATTGATAGATAAGTAGCCTACTATAATAAAATCTGGAGTTTTACCATACCCAGTCCGAAGTTTGCTGCTTTGAATGTTCAGTCATTTTGTTCAAAACTTAGAGCAAGTCAAAACCAAAGTCGCTATAGTACCCTTTTTTAAAGGGTACTTTACTTGTTACTGTATAAGCGTCATTAGGTTTATACACAAGATGACGCTTATACAGTCAATGTAACAAAGAAATAATTGTCTAACTATTTATCAAAATACTGTCTTATTATACTCCTGCTTTAGCCCCCTTTTCCATTGACAGTACCATTGAAAAGTGGGCTAATGTAGGAGTATATATAGACAGTAGGATATAGCAAAAAACTGTCTTATTATACTCCTGCTTTAGCCCCCTTTTCCATTGACAGTACCATTGAAAAGGGGGCTAAAGCAGGAGAATATATAAGACAGTAGGATATATAAAATACTGTCTTATATATACTCCTGCTTTAGCCCCCTTTCCAATGGTACTGTCAATGGAAAAGGGGGGCTAAAGCAGGAGTATATATAAGACAGTTTTTTTTTAGAAAGAGACAAGGGTTTCTTTGTTACATTGACTGTATAAACGCCATCTTTTGTATAAACACAATGACGCTTATACAGTAGAAATACCACCAAAATGTAGCAAAATACTGTCTATATATACTCCTGCTTTAGCCCCCTTTTCAATGGTTCTGTCAATGGAAAAGGGGGCTAAAGCAGGAGTATAATAAGACAGTTTTTGCTATATCCAACTGTCTATATATACTCCTGCTTTAGCCCCCGTTTCAATGGTACTGTCAATGGAAAAGGGGCTAAAGCAAGAATATAATAAGACAGTTTTTGCTATATCCTAGTGTCTATATATACTCCTACATTAGCCCCCTTTTCAATGGTACAGTCATTGGGAAAGGGGGCTAAAGTGGGAGTATATATAAGACAGTATTTTGCAATATATCACACTTCAGTTTGAATGTTTTAAGAAACATATAATTGTCAGTATTCTTGGTAATGATCTCCCTTCACACTTTTACAGTATTTATTCTGTGATATACAGACTGGAAACATATTTGAGTTATTTTTCAGTTTCAGTTTTTGTTGATCAATATCTATGGAAATACCTCTAAAATGTTTAAACCCTCAAGGGGGCTAAAGTAGGATAATGCCGTAAAGTTCTCTTGTTGTCAATAACAATTATGAAGAGAATGGCAAGGCTAAGATTTGCTGATAAAATCTTTGTTGTTGCATCAAATGGCAATCGCATCAGCTCATAACAATTGTCAGATATGGTCTACGACTTTAAAGTTAGAGGCGTTGTTTCTGATGTATACAATTATAAACATACTGAATCTTGTTTATCATAAAAGCAAGGAATTTTTACTTTTAACTATGATGTGAAGATCATATCTGCTATTTGATTCTGAAATCAATTGTGTGTCACCATTGATTCATTATTGCTGCAATTTTGAAAGCTTAGGGAGGACAATTTAATATTCAGGGGGGGTAGGAGTCTGTTTTAAATAAATAATTTCTTGTTCAGTTTTGATGATTTAGGAATGGATATTCATAGACTTTGCACACTCGAAATAAATTACTACTGCCGATATCCCCATGAAGTAAATAACTTCCTGCCGAGGAAAAACTCCAACCCCCCCCATTATTAAATAGTCACCACCGAATGTATTTTAAGTAATGTACTGTCTTCAATCAAGGCATCTAAACTATTAATTTTTATCCTATATGCCAAATCATTTCTTGGATGTTGTTTGGTCTCATAGATGGAGATAATGATGCTAAAAAAATGTTTCTACCCAACTCAAATGAACAAAAAAAGTTTGATTTCCATGTTACTGCAACTTTCAACCAGATTTTTGATACTGACAGCACATTTATTTAGCTTTTGGAGGGTTGACGGTTGTAGTATCAACTAAACCAAGATGACAAATGAAAAGTGGTTAGGAATGTGCAATGCAGTCAAAACACATGGGAGGATTTTGTGTTTCTGAGGAGATTTCTGATAGTGACATTTATTTAACTTTGGAGGGTTGACAGTTGCAGTAACAATAAACCAAGGTGCAAAATGAAAGCTGAAATCAAATGCTATCCCTTCACCATCTATTTTGGTTGGTGAAATTGAAAGTACATCACTGGATTTCGAGTTTCCAAGGTGATTTTTGACACAGACAGCAACATTTATTTAGCTTTGGAGCCTCAAGTGCCCAAACCTACTGTTACTTGTTTGGGGCCCACCACAGACTGACACAGTCTCTCTGTGTCGAACAGCTTCAGCTGGAGAGACTGAGGGATTTCCATGACCCAGTTCCATGCATGAGTTATTAATCCTCTTATCTGCTCTGTAAAATCAGACTGTGTTTTGACATTTGTGGTACAGATAGCTTATAATCAAACAGACGATGTTATACAGACAGCTTTGAGTAAATCAGTGTGTACTTTTAACACTAATGTTGCGGACACCTTAAACCAAACACAATGTCATAAAAAGAATCTTTAAGTATTTGTTTTAACAACCAGCTGAGAATGCTTTCTATTCTCATAGCAAGCACTTGCTCAATCTGAATTCTTGCAGAGTTCACTGCCCGTGGCAGCTCACCACTGCTGTCTCTTATGCATGATGTAAAATATGAACTCTGTGTGCAGAGTAGGCCCACCAGATGATCTTTACGTGGGGGGGGGGGCAGAGCTATGAACATTAGGTGAAAAAAACAAAGATTGTTTCCCACTTGACACTGAAAAAAAGTTTGTTTCCACCTGTAGCTCGGGCACTGCACTGTAGTGTTAAAATTCTGATAAAAAAGTTTGTACTTATTAACCTCCAAAATGAGAATGAATCCCCTGTATTTTTTTTCATCATAGACAGTCTTTATAATATTGCATATTCAATATTACTTTTCGAATCAGTACACACGAAAAATGAAATTGAACATGTCTCAGTATCTGAGGGACAATACTGAATGAGTCATGTGTCCACGGTTTCCCAGCAGCAGGCACCCCTTCAGAAAATTGTGTGTGACCTCCCAGGTACTTTAGGTCCCCCCCCCCCGAGACATCAACCCCTTGTTACATCACTGGGATTATCTCAACATCTGTATCTGTGTGTGTATTGATCAAATTGGTGAACAATTCTCACTTTTCCATTTAAGTATCCTCATTGACATTATGACTGACACTCAAGAGAATTGTGCTCTATTTATTATTTAGGCACCTGTCATCAGGGGGTTTGAAATATGTATAATCTTACAAAGTTGTCGAAATAAGCTAAACAGAAATTGCAGATCTTGTTTCAATCGATTATTTCATAAGTCAGAGAAGTTTTAAAGTAATTTCTACTGCGGAGTAGGTTTCATGCTCATTTTTAGTACCCCCCCCCCACCCCCCCCCAACATACAAAGCAATACATACATATATATATGTGTGGATTTTTGCGTGTAAAAATGTGTGGTCAAACTGAGTATATGCACATTATATAACATTTTGTTTTGTTAAAATTTCTTGCCCCCCCCCTGTTGGACATGTTGTCAAAAATTAGTACCCCCCTCCCCGTTGGATATGTTGTCAAAAATTAGTACCCCCCCCTTGGAACACGTGTGAAAAGTTAGTAGCCCTTCGGGAAAACTAAACCAGTCATAAATTCTGAATCGATCATACTCCTGATATGTTTGCAAAATCAAAATCATTGAAGTTTGAGCTGGTTGTGGGCCATTACCATAAGAATTTTGTCACTGCTCATTCATGTACAAGGTCATTATTCATGTAAATGACATACATTTCACAAATATTAAACAATTCTTTTTGGTCATGTTCAATGTCCAGAATTTGCCATGGTAAAATCCAGTAACCACATGGTAAATACATGTAATTTGATGTCATTTTTGAGTGACAATCAACTTAAAAGTGTGAAAAGATCGAAGTCAATGACTTTGCCTAACTCCATGAGTGCGGGGCTTTTGACAAAAGTAAATGACACTAAAAGAGTTAAACATAAGTTGTTAAAATAAAATGTGATCAATAACATGAGGCTTCTCTCAACAAAATGTAACAAACTGTTAACGAAAGTAGGGGGGGGACTTAATCCTACTTTTATATGTATACCGGCTCAAAATGTGCCATTGGGTGAGATATGAACATAACAAAAAAATTTTTGAAAATCGGAGCACCGCTACCCCCCTTGACATAGGCCTTGAAGTTTTCACAATATATTACGGTTCCGCAAAGTCGCGGTTTGCGATATCTGCGGCCCTATAACAGATAGAAGTATAGGGAAAACATATTTGGATTCTCTGGAAAATTTCCTTCAAAATGAATAACAGGAAGCTATATATCCGATAATCTAAAGGCGATGCCATTCGGAACAATTTTTGATGTTAAACACTTCTGACATTCATAATTATTCATAAGCAAACATTACCATTATATATATATTTTTTTTATATATATTTTTTTTTTCAGACCCGACTCTCAGTCAAAAATTAATTTTACATATTTGTGGGAGTCTGAAGATGAGCCTCACAAAATGTGCTCAATATACTTTTATGAATGGAATAATAATTTAATTGGTATTCCTTTTTGACAGTGAATGTTATGGTCCATGTGCCATAAAGCGTTTGCATCGCACTGAAAACAAGACAAGTGAGGATGACATCAACTGTTTTCATATAAGCTTCTTTTGTGTGGTTGAAGGGTCCTGACTTATTTATCTGAAGCCTTGCCCTTCTGGCTCACAAGAACATTGGTCTAAGACTCCCTAGTAGGCTACACAACACTTGGATAAATCAATTTTATTCCGTAAATCATTAAAGTAATATTATTATTAGTTGTATTTTTCCTTACATGAAGTTTAAATGTTATGCCAAATGCTTCCAGACACAGAATTATCTCACATGAATAATAATAAAATGCATTTAAATAATGCTGATGTAAGTAAAAGCCATGGATAATTATCAATATAAGATAATTATACAAATTCAGTCAAAATGTCATCTAAAATGGGTAGAAGCAATTACACAAGTCACACATGAAACTGTATGTATTTTACTTCCAAGGGAGAACCTTTACATGTATAATTAATTTATTACTTAGCTTTCAGAATCAACTGCCCATTCATATGTCATGAATGATTAGTAACATAAGTTTGTCTATGCGATTCCATCCATTGATATTTAATTATTCAGTTGCTTTTGGGATGATCAATTTGAAGTGTTAGTGCAGTGATTTCTGAGTCTTTGAATATATCATTTTGCAAAATGTACTACTTAAGTTACTAGTCCTGATTTCTGGGCAAGGAATGTCTGATCTCACCACTGACACTAGAGACATCAATGTTTTCAGACGTCCAAATTTCCTATTTATTGAATATTGACATTTATAATATCCACATTACCTGGTCTACCTTTTCCGGATTTAAGTCTGAATCAGAGCAGGCAAAAATATCAATGCTCATACATGGATGGTTTGATCTTGATCTTACTATATTCTCATTCACATGAAATATAATATTTTATAGATACATTTTGGAACATATCATTTCTTGTAGCTTTATATAAATTGCCTAACATTGCAGTGTACTCTAATTTTATTCTACTTCTTGATGTCTTCTAAATTGCAGGATAAAAATTTTCAAAATTGTGATAGGCAATTTTCTGTTACTCTGCCTCAAAGAATTCATTTCTATGAATTGCATGGTATCATTATGAGTATGAGTGAATGCATAAGTACTACGGTGTTTGGCGAATAACAGCAATAGTATTTCTGAATAAAGCAATGACAATTTTTCAAATGGTCAAACCATAAATTATGCTCTCAAACAGAGATTCAAAAAGTTGTGGTTACTATTAGATATTTCACTAAAACACTTGGACTTTCTAATTTATGAAGGTTGCCTGAAATTCATCGAGTTAAGTTAAAGGTGCTTCTCGCTGCAATTAACAGTAGAGTTGTTTAATAAATGTGACAACAAATATCATAGCAGACCCATCATGTTGGTACTCATTTTAAAGCTTTTGACAAGAGGAATTCATTGGTAATGTTTGTTTTGTCATATGTCTAATATTCACTAAACGCGGTAGACGTAAACGTTCTCGCGAGCGTTTTAAATCACCAAAACTTCAAGGCATATGTCAAGGGGGGTAGCAATATTCAGATTTTCAAAAAAATGGGTTTTTTGTTAATGGGGGACCCAATGGCACAAATTGGGCTGGTATACATATTTAATTTCCCAAAAAAGCAAATTAAGTCCCCCCCCCTAACGAAAGGTCAGTCACTTCAGCTGAACACTTATAGATTAACATGTATTCCTGGAATAGCCTAGACAAGGTAATAATAAACTTTTATATCCTGACATTTTCAGTCTTTTTGGTGAAGAAATCTTGTTGTCTCCAGATAGGCTTTGACCAATGTAGACATCTAGGCCATGTCACATGTGCATACAGCTAGTACACTGTTTTTGGCAGAGACTTCTTAAGCTGTACACTGTTCTTGTCAGAGACTTCATTAATCTCGCTTACCTTTTGCTATTCATATACCAGGGCCTCTATTGCAATCACAGGTAGGAGCAAAACCTTTTAAATTTATTTTTGTGTTCTTACAGACTTATAGATGGGTTTAGGCTGTAATTATATTCACAAACACATACCAGGAGGAATTAGATTTCACTGATGCCTGAGGGATTAGTTTATATTTGTTTTATCACACCTTTAATTCTTTTAAGGACTGTAGATACTTATTTCATAAAATGATTGTATTTTCACTATTTTTTATGACAGATACGGCAAATCCAGTCATTGCTCTCTTTGATGATTTTGGATTTTTAAATTGTTTAATTCCGTCCAAAATTTGTGAAATGAGAGCAAAATCCCCGATCGTCGCTGATTTACCTGACAATGTTGACAGTTTGTTGAGTCAATAACGTCGCCATTTTTTCATGACGTCACAAAATCTTATAAGATATGATTCACAACTCATTTATATAAATATATGCAGAATCAGCACATTCCAGTGATGGATGCATGTCTACCATGCTCTGTAACATCATAATTATTGACCTCTGCACTATATAGCATGTCCAAGTATGAGCGTGATGGCATTTCCACGATGGCACATAATCATACTTGGAATGCAGGCCCACGCATGCGCTGGATGACAAGTCCACAGGTGATCATAATGCATAAACATACAGTAATGTATGTAGAAGTACATGTTGATCAAAATGAACACAGAGTGCACAGCCATTGCTTATTGATACCATTCTGTAGAACGCAGACATATCAATCCTCATTTTTTCCAAGCGCAATACACCTCTGGAACAACTTACCAGCAGACGCAGTCACTGCTGACACATTGACCGAGTTCCAGAACAGAGTCTTGAAACCTGCTTGAGCTTGTCAAGTTTTGCGTTTATCATGCACTTAATATGGTTTTTAACAATATGCCTTCAATTGTCAATTTATTGAAGGTTAAATTGCAATGGGGAGGTGACAGTGCTAGTATTGTTGGACTTGTCTGCTGCATTCGACACAATTGATCATGGCATTTTGCTAGAAAGACTGTGTAACAGGTATGGTGTGCAAAGTGCAGCCTTTTAAAGATGGTTCAAATCTTATATTTCTGAAAGATCACAGTCTGTGATAATAAATGATAAAACGTCAAGCAAACTTCCGCTCAGTTATGGAGTTCCTCAAGGTTCCAAACTTGGACCAATCTTATTTAACTCCTATGTTGCCCCAGTCAGTGAAGTAGCACGAAGAAATCAAGTTCACGATCAGAAGTACGCTGATGATGAGCAACTTATCCTGTCATTTAAACCAACCTTTTTGGGTGAACAACATGCAAAACAGAAAATGGAAAATTGTATTGCCGAAATTAGAAATTTCTTGCATGACAACAAGCTGTGCAATAATGGAGATAAAACTGAACTTCTTCTGATTGGAGCACCAAACCAACTGAAGAAACTGCAAATGACATCTATCAATGTTGACAATGTAGAAATCAAAATTGCCAACCATGTCCGCAATTTGGGAGTGCTCTTTGACAATAATATGACCATGGAGAAGCAGATCAACAAAATGTGTCGTAACGCATATTTCAATTTAAGAAACCTGTCGAAACTCCGAAAAAACATGGACAAGGAAATAGTTAAAACTGCTGTCAATGCACTTGTTACTCCTCATTTAGACTACGGAAATGGGCTGTTGTATGGCACTGCTACCCGATTGTTAAATAAACTTCAGGTTGCTCAAAACTCAGCAGTGCAATTAATTGAGAGGTTGAAAAAACACGAAAGTGTCAGCCAGAGTAGGAAACAACTGCACTGGTTACCAATCACAGCAAGAATTCAGTTCAAATTGATGACAACTACATGGAAGGCAATGAACAATCAGGCACCACAATACATCCAAGAACTTGTTCAAGTCAAATCTCAACAAGAACATAACCTGAGAAGCAACCACAAACTGCTGTTAGCAGAACCTGCTCCATGCAACAAAAATAAGTTTGAAGATCAAGCATTTTCCTATGCTGCACCAAAGCTCTGGAACACTTTGCCTGAAAAAGTGAGGACTGCACAAACATTAGAAAGTTTCAAGAAGAATCTGAAAACTCATTTGTTCCAGAATTCCTAAATTGATTTGATCTGAAAAAGCGCTGATGAGCAGTTTACTGAAATTGGCGCTATATAAATCCATATTATTATTATTATTATTATAAATTTCAAAGGATTTTAATGATTAACTACACCTGTTGCAGCATCACACACAGATCCGAAAATATGCCAGAAGCACTAAGAAAATAAAGTGGGCGATAATAGTACTTTCTGTTACCGAAATTGGTAGTGGCTGGTATCAAAAATTTTTTAATTTTTTTTTCTGATTTTTTGGTCCTATTGAGAATCGTGACCAACCTCCGGTAACACGGGAAAATGCCTTACTTCCTGTCTATTGACAAAATCAGGGTGGGTTATTCTGACAGGAACTAGTTGTTTACCAAACAAAAAGATGCTGCAAGGTGTTGCAACGGCCGAAATGGAACCATTAACTTTTCATAGTGAGAAGGTGGACTGGAATTTTAAGGAAGAAGAAGAAGTAATGATTCGCACAAATACATGTTTATACGCATATATATATGCTTGCTCACTATCATGCATGAATGTGCCATATTTGGAAAAAATATATAGTTATTAAGTTTAGCAGGTCCTTGATTTACAAGACAAATAATAAGGATCTGCATCAAACTTTATTCAATTTTAAGTGGTTTAAGAATATGTACTCACAAAAAGCATTATATTTTACACGGAGAGAGGACAAATTCTCCTCTCAGAAAGACATAAGGATAATAATAATAGACATTTATATAGCGACATCATAATAATTACATTATCTTTGGTGGCATGAAAGAGTACACGCTGAAACAAGATACTTTACACATTGACAGAGGAAAAATACTCCTCTAGAAAGAAATTATAATAATAATAATTACATTATTGTTTATATCTTGCAAGAAAGGATACTTTTGAAATTTAGATCAGAAGGAGTCATATTTCTATATACAAAGTACGAACGGCAAAATCATTTTAAAAAATGTTACATGCTTCACAAAAATGAGTTCAAAGTCGTCATACTATCATATAGTTGTGAATATGACTTTATGATGCTGGAAGTAGGCTTTGAAATGATGCCTGATATTTCAAGATATGTAAATAGAATGCAATGATATATCACCCAGAACATTAAATATATGAAACATCACAATTATGGAAAATTACATTTGAATTTCCCAGCATCACGAAAGACTTAAAATCACCAAGAATGACGCCCCAATTGATATGCTTAAATCAATTTCTGGTAGAAATTATTTGAGATATTCAAAGAATTTGGCATGAACAGTTAAAAAACACCAAAATGTTACTTTTTGACACATCTTGTTCATTTGTAGGAAATCTCATTTTGATGGAACATATCACATATTTTACACTGACAGAGGAGAAATACTCCTCCCGGAAATACATCATAATAATGACTTGAAAGTGGGGGATAATTAGATGAGATAAAAATACGTGTGCACATTTATCATGCCATAGCGGAAATGGGTAGATCTACATTCATAACATCCATTAAATATCGATACAATGTAGTGAAACGTAAAATATTTACATGAAATTGTGTTATCGATTTTGTTGTTCCTGTTTATACAATTTTTTAATCGTTAAAGTTACCCTGAATGATGGGTTGTGATTGGGCCCAAAATTTCACTAATATTTACATTATATTGTACAATGCGGCTATGTTGGAAAGTCTGCAAAATTTCTTTGTTGTACGATAATTTTTTCTTGTTGAAATGACTCAACAAATGCACCAAATTACCCCTGGATTTATTTCAGGTAAGCATGGAAAAAAATCTCCAGCCTGATTGCTTTCTACTTGTGACGTCATCACAATTGTAAGAATTTGTTAACTTATAACTATATATTTATAACAATGGCTATTGTGACGTCATCTACAATGGATGTGCTGGAGGTGGGAGACACTATCAAGAAAAGTAAAAGATATCAGTAAATAATTTATGTAATCAAAGAAAGCTTTCAAAACTTAGTTTTTAATGTCAATGATCAACAGTTTATGTTGTAAGGCATAGAAAATCACTCATATTTCGTACAGGATTTTATCATTCGGATATATTGAAATAAATGTATCATTTTTGCTGGCAGACATTATTGAGTCTCATGTCAACCGACTACAATGCTGTATTTCTCGTATAATATTTTAGGGAATGTTTTTCTATTTCAAAATTTAACAGGTATGTCATATCTTCTGTTTTGACAATGCTTTTATCAAGGGATCTTAAATTGACAGATGTATTGCTTTGTTGTTGCCTGGTCCAGCCTCATTTTTTTCGTTGTAAACACCAACAACAGTGGAAAATCAATAAATCAATCAATCAATCATCATATCTTGTCTGGTGGGGTGGAGTGAAAAATGTAATTGAAAAACAGCAGGTCCAGATACTTGGCAATTTGCATCAAACTGGCCATTCCATTTTCAATTTCGAGCTGAAGTGAAAATTGACTGTGCACTTCAGGACAAAGGAACAGACACATTATCGTATTTGAATTACAAGTTGTATATTTGAATTCAGAATAACATTTCCTACAACATGAGTAACAGCATGCTATATTTATTTCTATTGAAGTTTTTCAGGATAAGGGAACTTAGCTGGCTACTAAGAGACTAAGGCCCCTTATGCTTGGTGGAGGTTCCTTAGAGGGATTACAGAACTGTTTTTCTCAGCTTTTATACAATTTCATTGCTAAGTTTCTGTGTTTTTCATAATATTGAGATTAAATATAAATATCCTAATGTGTGAAATAAACAAAGACCAGATTTCGTGCAAGCATAGACTGCGCTTGAGCAAACCCACAATACAATATGACAAGGTTTACAAGCATTACAGCAAATATGAGCATTTAAACCTTCAGCAAAGCTTTAAATTACGTGCACAAAAATCAAACTTAATCGATCCATATAAGACCATAAAATATGCATTGTTAAACTGAGGCCTTCTGTTAACACCATGGATTTGTTGTATGCATCCTCCTTCTTCAAACATGTACATTAACATAAATATTGTGGAATGGATATTTCTAACATTTGTCAGTGGGGCCTGGTACATGTGCAGTTGTGTATTATTTAAATTTTTACTGAAAAAAAAGTAGGGGAGACATAGGTAAGTTGTGTCGTTTTTGCCTTGGGGTGATTTTCTATTTAAAAAAACTTTGTGAAGCAATTAAAACAATGAGACACAACAATTAGGGAGATAATGGTGGACCTTCACAAAGAGTTCTAGGTTGCACATCTGAACCCTGTGTTGCTGTAAGGTTTATCACTGGATTAGTCAGGTTGGTTGATCCCGTTTTTTAAAACTTACATTGTATTTTACCTTTTTTCACATATTTGAATCATTCATATAATATTTGCAGCATATAACTGGTTTGTTATAGTATCTTACATTGACACAATTTATTGGTTGTCTACATGTATCATACCATGCCACCAGTCACGCCAAAATTGGTTTGGGGACAATGTCACTCAAATTACAGCTTAAGTGTTACTCATAATTCTGACAACATATCAGATAAACATGTTGAATTATAAGTTACATGGGGCCGGAGACATTCATGTTACTAATTCAGCACTGGCCAATTGTAAGTTTTATCTATACATTTTGAGTACAGAATTTTCACAATCAGAAATGACATTTTTTTCTGGTGCAGCTGAGACTGAGCCAAGGCTCACACCATCAGAATATGACCATCAATGGAGGCAGGTCTCGAACCTCCAACACTAGCTTCATGTATCAAATTAGGGAATCATCGGCCTGATTTAGTTTCAAATTAATGATGGTTTTTAAAAGTTACAACTTGCTCCAGTCTCCCCTAGTGAGAATTAGAGTAAATTCTGAAAATACCATGCAGCATTTGCAGTACAATTTAATTTTTTTGGTTTTGGAAGATTATCTATCTCATTGATAATTTTATTCAATTCAAACCAAAATTATTGATTTAGATGCACTGAAAATCAAGTAATTATGTTTTGGTCTAGATCCCATCCCCTCATCAACATCCTTCCAATAAACAGTTTGATTGTACATATCTGAAACTTTGGCATGTATATCAAGGTATTTTCTTACAGAACAATTGATGGCACATGCTCCATCGCATGGTTCAGGCAACAGAACTGTGCAGTCGTGGGTTTGCTGCTGCGCTTCTTGATTTGTCAGTTTTATCAAGATTATGTATGTGTTGGTAAAACAATGCAAGTCAGTTAACTGGTGTGTTTTCCTCAGTATGGGCTTGATGAACCAATGCGAAATGAAATCTGCAAAGTTTGTCCAACAAAGGATTTTCACCTTAGGCATTCTCACTTCCGTAATCCTTCTAAGGGGAATTTCTTAGTAGACTTCATGCTCTGCAAGTGGATTGAACTAACATAAGTACCCATAAGTACCTATGTTTGGCTGTTAGTGGATTCTCAGGTGCCTTACAGTTGTCATAAGTAGCCAAATGTGCTGTAAGGACCCATTTAAGGGGCCATAGCTACTAGTGTTAGTACCTAAGTAGCTCATAAGTGGGTGTTTCATGTCTTAGTAACCACCTTAGTTCCCTTATCCTGAAAAACTTCAATAGGCCTACCTGTGTGGTCAGTTACTGTTCTCAGAACTGAATCAAATTACTCCTGAGTGACAGAGTGAAGCTTTTACTAAGGGACTGTTCAGACTGGAGGGGAGGCTCAGTGTTTTGCCAGAACTTTCCGTCAAAATTGATTCTCTGTTTTAGTCAATCAGTGAAGATGTGTTGACGTCTTAAATGTCTTCACAAGCAGCTGACTTAGTCACAATACTATTTGGTTGGTCCATCTTTCACTGCTCTAGTCCAGCCTTGAACATGAACGGTACATATGATCCAGTCAATCTGTCATTCTTACTTTGAAAGATACATTGCAGTGCACGCGAAAGCAAATTGACTTTGGTCCGACATTTTGTCACACGGAGAGAGAGTTTTGGTCAGGCAAATTAAAGTTTTGTCAGACAACATAATAAATTTAATCGATAGTTTTTCAAATAGTTGAAATGCATTTTAATGGAATATTGTTATTTGGTTTTTAAAGGTGGTTTTGCGACATCGCAAATAAGTTTCTTGAGGTCTTACAATACAATTAAACATCAGAGAGGACTAGCACTTAATATGACTATTTCCTGTAGAGATTTTGTGCCAGTAAATTTAACTGACCTGAATTTGAGGATGGTCAAACATTTGCAAAAAGTGCCAGTAAAGTCTGACGTGGCTGACCATTATCGCGCGCACTGATACATTGTAAACATATATCAAATAACAAGTAAGTAATAAAAAGGGTGTCTGTGCCTTTGGTTGATGGTGTTGTGGTAGTTTGAAATACGAGCAATAATAGTTTAGTTATTTCATTACCAATGAAGCGTGCTGTGAATTTATATTACAGCTCCCAACAATTACTGAAAATGTGAGTTTTGGAATAATTGACAAGTACTTGGACCAGCTGTTTTTCTAATTTTTGAAGTTGTCCTTTGTTGCTCTGCCCTATAGTACAGTGTCTTAACAATGGTGTGGCTTCTTATACTGACTGAAGTATGGCTTTGTTGCAGCACAGTCATCACCGTTTCCTGCTGCGTGTTTTAAAAGTGTTCAAGGGATCTTATACTGACAGATGTAAGGCTTTGTTGCTGCACAGTTTTCATCAAACCATTTTCCACCATCTTGCACAGACATTGCAACACACTGTTGAGAATTTATTCCTCCATCCGGTTGATTTGTTCTCCAGAAAGTGTTTTTGCGAAGGCCAATTTCATTTGGTTTGTCCATCCAATAATAGGCTCCAGATCCATCAGTGCGGAGTCCAATCCAGAAACTGAAAATACAAAAGCAAGAAAGAATATTTGATAAAAACTTTATAATAGTGCAACATTTCAATCTTGTCAATATATATTGTAACCACTGATATGAAATTATGCAATATCAGATGATTTGTCATCTTTAATCTCAGACAAAGACAAAATATCAATGACTTGTTTTAAACATTCAAAGTGAAGAATGTCACAAAAACGAAGGTGCATGTCGGCCATTTTAGAACAGAGTGAAATGACAAGAAACAAAATCCAGGTTTTTCGCAGACCGCAGTTAGTTTTTGCATTTAAATGGTCGTGTAGATCAAATCGGGACTCATACAGGCAGATCATATCAGTACTGTTAAATTGACCATGGCTCTTTATAAATATAAATTAACTGATGCAATGTCAAATGATTCACACACTGTACAAAAAACTAAACTAAGGTCAGACATGTATCGGTTAATGCCAGAAAAGTGGTGTTGCTTAAATTCATATCTTGACAATTAAAGAAAATAGACTGGCGATGATGGAAACCGTGGCAATTTTTGAAAATTGCCCAGCAGTGGCTATATGCAGTTTGGAAAATGACCTGAGTCAATGACATCATTTACCAGTCAGCTAAGCGACGGCAAAAAGTCATTTGTGACAATCTTTAGATAACTCTAGTTTGAGTGATAACTCTAGTTCGAGTGATAAGTCTAGTTCGAGTGATTGATGGCCGTAAATATTGTGAAATGGACATAAATATTGCGGAAAGGACATTTCAATATATCAAAGGTTACATATGGTATCCATTATGTGTCAGAGCTTGTACCCGTGTTCCACAAATTCCACAGTGGGATGCAGCCTGTCAGAAATGATCCAAAGTTCAAGTGATTGATGGACTGCACCCGGCAAACATGTCAAAGGTCACATCTGGTAGCCAAATGGCAAACTTGTTGATAGGTAACAGCTGGCACTTTATGACCAGCTTTTGCATTTTTTGAAATATCAATGATCATTAAGAAAATGACTTTAAATTTTTTTCATACAACTTTGAGGAACTGAATTCACCAAATAACATCAAATGAGCTGAAACTTTGGTGTCTTGCGTCAACTTAGATTATAAAAGGTGGGGAGCAAATTTTGAAATATCCACGGCCTCCTCTTTCATTTTTTGTTGATGTCTCTTATTGGCCAGTAATTTCCATTTGATTGTGTGTTTGATCTTTTTTGCAAACTGTGTTACATAATATTGATTGTTCTGTAGCTGCCATTTGATTGTTTGAATAATGGTTTATGGTGACTGACATTTTAAAGTGAGATCTGAAGTACACAATCTATAATTGCTTTATAATAAATTGATATAGTATATATTAACAAATTATGATTGTATGATTGAGAAACTGAGACATGTAAAGAAGTTATAATTTACTTTCATGTCATTAAATAATTGTGAAAGATAAAATAAACTGTTACTATTTATCTTGCATACTCCTTTTTCAAGGCTCTCTTCCCTAAAGAATGGGGCAGAGCAGGGCAGGTGTAACTTTCTATAAAGCTTCACGATGACCACCAGTGTGGTCCAAAAGACTGGTTGCCTGGTCAGAATTACTAGTCTCTATTGTCCTAAAGACACATTACCTGGTCAAAATTACTGGACTGTGTTGTCCTGAAGACTAGTTTATCTGGTCAAAATTACTTGCCAGTGTTGTCCTAAATACCAGATGCCTGGTTAGAATTACTAGCCTGTGTGGTCCTAAAGACGAGTTACCTTAATCATGCCTACTACATAGGTAGTCAAGCCTGCTATCAAGTGTAATAAAAATGACTACCCCTTAGTCAGTTCCATGATGGAATTTAGTGGTTGACATGATTACAGTACAGTCAGATTAACTCAAAAAATAGTCAGACATGACTATGAAAAGGTAACTTTCACCAATAAGGTAGTGATTTTGACAATTTAAACCTAGTGACAATAACAACTATATAGACATTGCATGTACTTGTAGGTAATCAATCTGATCACAAGCTCATAGCATTGACTACTAAGTGGTGCATCTTACTAATCCAAAGTAATGTCACATTGACTACCCTTTAGTAATTCTGACTCAAGGAGTTGTCGGTTTAGGGACCAGGGAATTACCACTCGAGAGTTGTCATGGCGACTACCCTGTGTTTGCAGTGAAAGCCAACCAAATTTTTAAAGCAGAGAGTTGCATTTTTTATATATATAGATTGATTTAGACAGATGGATTAAAACTGGACAAAACTAGATGAATAGACAGCATATATGTGCACTTGGGTTGTATATGTCTCTCCTGAGTAAAATTAACAATTTTTTATTGTTCAGAGGCATGCATGCTCCCAAATTCAGGAGCACTTGTCCCGAAATCGGGAGCCCTCCCAAATTCTGCACTTTCCTCAATTGATGTACTTTTCAACCGTCGCCTTCTTGTGTTTTCCAAATGGACCACACTGGAAATAAGTTCATGCAAATTCAGTGTGCCATCCTTTGTCTTTTATTTATTAGTTACTTTATACATGTATATTAATTTTTGATTATCCTAACATCCAAATAACTGACCAACATTAAATCAATCAAACAATCAATCACGAGAGACAACATATTCCCAAACCAATTGTAAATAACCGGTTGATGCCATGAGATGAACAGTCAAACAGTCAAGCTTGAGACGATAAGTGGACAACAAAGAAGAGAAAGAACATCGGAATTATCGCTCCCCTGAAATACTGGCATGTGATTGGGCGACAGAGGTGTCAAATAGTATAAAAGATAAAATGTCAATCAAGTTAAGCACTTACTTGAAGGGATTGTAATGTGTATAATGTGATATTATCATCTCAGTGTGGTCCTTCCGCTTTAAGGGATACACATATTGATATCCATTATTTTGACAGTATTTGCCTGCTTCCGTGAAATTTCCTGAAAGGCCGTATGTCATTGGGATGAAACAATATCCTGCTGGAAATTCAACTGCAGGAAGTGGAGGACAACCTGAAAAAAAAAAAACCTTTAGTTATCCACAAAAAAGTAAATTTTACAATATCAAAAAACTCCTGAGCTTACATTATGGCCTCACATTGTTGTAAATAATCATTATGCAAGAGTGAAGACTTACACGACTTATTAGTTTGATCATCTTTGCTGCTTGTGAAGGTTCACAGTTGTGATTATAAATAAATAAATAAAATAATAAATACTTTATTATTCACACAGTGCATGAAACTTGCCTTGTACAATCACAACATTCACACGTCACAATACACAAACACAAACAGGCATACGGATACATCCCCAAAAATTAACCACACTTGCACATATAGACAAAACCACATGGACACATACAACACAGACATACACATCATCACAATCACACAGTCATTTCATTAAGCATTCTGATACTTGCAGGCACAAATGAATTTTGGTACCTGGCTGTACGGCATCTTATTGACCTCAGTCTCCTGGCAGACCTTAGTTTCTCATATTTACAGTTAAGTGGGTGGCTTTCATCATTTTGGATAACATCACACACTTTTCTAGTACTCTTCCTGTACAGTTCATATAAAGATAGAGCATTTCCAATGCCTAGTTTTGTACATGTTTTGATCACTCTGCTGATCTTTTGATGTGACTCAGCCGAACTGTTTCCAAACCAGCATACTATCGAGAAGGACAAGACAGATTGTACAACAGATGAGTAGAACATATCCATTATTGTATTGTCAACATTTAGCTTACTCAGCTGTCTAACGAAGTATGTCCTAGATTGAGCTTTTTTGTAGACAGCATCAACATTGTTGTTAAATGTGAGGTTGTTATCAATTATCGTTCCCAAGTATTTGTATTCTCTTACAATTTCTAAAGTTCATTTGCTATGAATCACAGCCGAATTCCTGAAATCTACTACCATTTCTTTTGTCTTTTTGACATTTAACTCTAGGTAGTTTTAGTCACACCAATCAGTGAATCTTACAACTTCATCAAGGTATGAACAGTCATCATTTACACACCTTCCGACAAGAGCTGTGTCATCTGCATATTTAAAGAGTTGCATTGTTTGTTGACAGTTCTACAATTGCTAGTATACAGCGTAAACAACATAGGTGATAAGACACAGCCTTGTGGAGCACCAGTAAAAGTATACAACAGATCAGATTTAGTACCAAGGAATTTTACATATTGTGGTCTACATGTGAGAAATTCATTTATCCAGAGGATAAGTGTTGGATGAACCTTCATATCGCACAATTTATTCATCATCACATGAGCCTGGATCGTATTGAAGGCACTGGAGAAATCTACAAACAGGATCTTCACAAAGTGCTTACGGCTAGCAGAACTAGCTTTATCTAAGTGTTCTAGTATGAAATCCACCAGTGACAAGGTTGCATCATCAACACAACGCTTTGATGAATACGCAAACTGATAGGGATCAGTGTACATAGTAACCTGTGCTTGGAGTAACTTTTTTACAATCTTTTCAAGACATTTCATCATGATGGAGGTGAGGGCGACAGGTCTGTAATCATTGTTGCATTTTGGTGGAACTCTTTTTGGAATAGGTATTATTTCTGAGGTTTTCCATATTGCTGGAATGGTCACTTGGTCAAGTGACTGCTGATATATGTTACGCAGAATGGGAGCAAGGGATTGGCTACACTTTTTAAGGATGTTTGAGCCAATGCCATCTGGGCCTGCCGCCTTGCCAATTTTGACAGACTGAAAAGTTTATCATTTTAAAAGCATTTTATCCTTAATTTTTGATTATCTTTGCTGTATCATATTAAGTGTGGCGTGAAAAGGGTTAAAATGTAATCAGGAAAATCAAAAACTTTGCTCCTGATTTTTGTGAAAGTTTTCTTTTCTTCCAGTTTTAAGATATCGCCAAATTTAACTGCGGCATGCAAAATCAGGCTTGGGGTCAGGTACACTCAATTGTGCTTGAGTCCAAGTACAAGTACATAGGCATTTGGCAAGTACAAGTACAGCTGTTTGATACAGTACTTGAGTCCAATTGCAAGTACTTTAGCCCTACTACAAGTACAAATACAAGTTACTGTACATTCCTGGTTATGAAGAAATGAAACTAATTTGATTGGAAGTACCAAAAACGTTAAGAAATTAATATCATTATTGTCAATGGAGTGGCATTAAATTTATATACGCTCACAATTCATTCACAGTACTTTGCAGTTAGTTTAGTGGTAATTTTACAGCCTACTCAAAGTTAATGGATGCAGAAAGACTTTTTTCAGATAATTATATATATATCTATCTCAAGCTAGAATTCTCCTCAGTTCTAAACAGACAGCCGTTTTGCAGTGATTTTTCCATGTTGAGAATTATAGTTTTACTACAAAAACCTAAATCTTTTCATTGGCCTCATACTGGTCTCATGCCAAATTAAGTATATTCATTATTCATTAACACGGACAGAGATGATAATTAAGTGGAAGTTTGTTCACTGCTTGTTCTAGTTTTGCTGGACAGGCTTCATAGGCCTGGCATATTCTTGCTTGCCTATCATCAAGCAATAAATGAATTATTTAGTCTCTCACTCAGCCAATTTATCAATCAATCAACAGTTGCCTAGTCAATTAATTTAACAACACCCATGTGTTTGGTTGCTCATCTATCTATCTATCTATCTATCTATCTATCTATCTATCTATCTATCTATCTATCTATCTATCTATCTATCTATCTATCTAGTTCATGAGCCAGGCAGCCACATTTGACCATTCAGGCTCACTCAGAGGGAGGAATTCTCATAGTGATTTTATGTTAGCCCTATTTCTCTAGTTTCAGAAAATGGGTGATAGCAATCTGTATCTCTTAGCCTTCACCATGCTATCACCCTGTTTTTAAACATATGTTGAAGCCTCGGAAATGTTTTTTTGGGTTCCGGTTAGCCGGGTTAGACTTATATCCATAAAAACTGTTGTAACTTCATCAATATGACACTAAACTGCATGAAATGAATTTTTTAATCTGTTTATCTTCAACATGACTTTATTCCTTTTAACATGAAAGATATATTTTATGGTCTTACAATGAGCGTTTAAAGTACTGTCCCTAAAAGATAACTCAAATCACTTTTACAATTTTGCCAGTGTATGCCGTTGAGTTGTATGAATCATTTCAAGCAGAAGGAGCGGCAGGATCAATTATGACATTGATATTCCATCAGCAACCATAAGAGATATCAACTTTGTTACCATTTAATTTAAGTGAAGGAAAGTTCAAGCAGTGCCCCAGTATACAATATAAAAAATAACCAGTAAATTGTTTAAACTGTTGACTCAGTGGAACTTACAACCCCCCCCCCATATAAAAAACAACTTTGGATTGAAAAAGTATGAGTAGACAAGGACTATAGCACAACCACGTTCCAATGGACTCACACATTCTTCTTGCCAGAACTAGGCTATTTCTTGAATTGTAATGATGCTGACATATAGGAGAGTTTTTAATTACTGCCACCACAACACCAAATTATCTATTTTTTAAAGATCTCTATTGCATATGGTAGCTAAAAGATTGACAAACCTGCTCCTGTTTTCACGCCATGACAAAAAAACATGAATATCCCTGAGCAATCTGTCTC
>JAPTHN010000052.1:480428-503028 GCA_026936325.1 Platynereis dumerilii | reverse complement strand
TGTGGAAGTGTGACATCATATGGCAATTCCCGTAGATAAGCATTGAAAATCAGATGTTCCATGTGATCAGGTCCAGGGCCGGATTAAGGTAGCATGAGGCCCCAGGCTGAAACTCAATGAGGCCCCTTCCTTGACCTAACGTTAAAAGACCACCAATCACCGCAGAATTTTCCCTGTGATTGCCACATATTTGTTAGTTCAGCAATGTCTCCCAAGCAAATTTGTATTTAAAAATTGTCATAAAAACCAATAAGTGGATAACTTTTTACTTGATTGTACGTCTTCTATACAAATTTCATGCATAGTAGCCAGCCAGCAAGAAATCAGTCTCTACCTATACTGCAGTAGACCATGTTCTACTGGATTTTATGGTCCTATTTCGCGAGACTACAAAACCACGCTAACTATTATCAAAGAGAATTTGGGCAAAAAATGTTTGGCAATAATCATGAAAATATCAACAACAATTTTGAGAAACGTGTGCAAAATAGCCAACAGATTTGTGAAAATAATGGGAAATTGTACAGTTCTTCCAAGAAATTTCTTCAAGAGTTGTGAAAATGTTTTCAGTACTTGATGAAAATTTTACAGTAATAGTTTATCCTAATTATGGCATAAATTTCTATGATAATCATATTAATTTGCACTTGATATGTGCAAAGATTTCTATGGTTATGATGAAAAATAATTATGACCATTGACCATTGAAGAAATATTTACTTTTTGCATAAATTTCATCATAATTGTACATATTTCTCACCCGGAGAAGTGTTTGATAATGGTAATACATTTTTGAGAATCATGAAATTTCAAAGATAATCGTACAAAATTTCTACAATTTTTCTGCTAAATTTCAGGTAGTAGGCCTACAATTTTGCCACTGATACCAGAGAAGCTTCATGCGAGACACCCTTTAAAAAACTGTTTCCAGCCAACATGATCTGTGATTATAAATTGGGAGAAATTTGGGGCCCTTAATATGCAATTGGGTCCAACTTGCTCTCTTGAATTTCACAATTGACCTTTGACTTTGTAGTTCGTACAAATTTAGGCACAATTAATATTTTTTTCACCCAATGTGAGGACCCCCTGAGGTGTGAGGCCCTAGGCTTTAGCCTACACAGCCTAATGGATAATCCAGGCCTAATGATGGGTCTTTGATATTTGATGATGGGTGTATGATTTTTGGAGAAGTAGGTAGGTAATCTGACGTGTTTCTTCCTGAGGTGGATATAATTTATTTTATTACAGTTGTGGACAAACATTATCATACAGGTAAGAGCTCTGCACATAACTGGTGTTTACTCTTGATTCAGGGATGCAAGGAGAAACATAAATTTCACTTTTTAGTCATTGTCCAAATCAATTATCATTGCGGAGCACTGCAAACTTAATCATACGAGGGGTTTTTCCAAAAGTTCTGTCCAACTAGTCATAACTTTCCCTAGATTTGATGTAGAAAGATGATATTTGGGTCAGATAATATTGACGTAATTTGTAGATAACTCCCACAAAATCAGATCATATAAATAAAAATAAATGCTTAATCTGTTGCCATGGAATCCAGAAGTCATGAAATGCGGCCCAGACTTTGTAGTGCTCACTTAAAATTAATTGAACACCTGCTTGCATTATCTGTATCTTGACTTATTGAATTAAAGTATATTAATTTTTTTTTTCATGAAATACGATCAGTTAATTGTAAAGTCATTAATAACAATGTAAACTGGTATTATATTCACATCTCAGTTACGTTACCGTCACTCATGCAGTTTCTCAGTTTTTAACGAGATGAGCAATTTTCTTGGATATGGATGACATCATATATGACCATTACATTTCTTCATTGTACTTGGATAAAAACCAGCAGAGAGAGTAAGAACCTTTTATTATACATTCAGGGAAGGAAGTATGAGTGACAGAACCACATGAAGATTGTATAAACATTTTCTAGATGAAGAGAACACACTGGAAACCCCCCAAAAAAAGAAGATTGCACAATGCCAATACTGACCTTAACATGAAGCCTGAAGTATCTTATTTAGACATGGATGGAAAGTATGAGAAAATGTATTTACAGGGTCCCAGTCATTATTTTAGGAAGTTGTGGAATCGCTATGCACGATTGGAAAACATTCTGTTCTATATCACTTGTCATAATTAGATATTTTGACGAGATATATTAAGTATGCGTCTGTTTACAAGCTCCCTGCCGCATTTCGTGACTTTTGGTTTCCATAGCAACAAATCAACAATTTATATTTACCTCTTTGATCTGATTTTTAGGGGATCATCTGCAAATTACCTGAATATCAACTGACCCAAATGTAATTTTCTGTATAAAATCTAGCAAAAGTTATGACGGGTTGGACAGAACTTATGGAAAATTCATCGTAAAGAAAAAAATTCTGTGAAACACCAACAGTGATCCAAAAATTAGGACTATGAGGCATCGATTTTTTAAAGGAATTATAAGATAAGAGGAAATGTACTCGAAGGCCAGTTTATTATTACAAGAAATTGTGTAATGTTAGGGATTATTTTTGATAGGTTACTTGTCTGTTAACCCTGGAAAAAATTATTTTTTTAAAGAAGATATAATGAATCTGTGTCTCTAAGAGTGCCCTGGGCCGCATTTCATGACTTTTGGTTTCCATAGCAACAGATTAACCATTTATTTTTGTCTCTATGATCTGATTTCTTGAGGATAATTTGCAAATTACTTCAATATTATCTGACTCAAATGTCATATTTCTGAATTAAAAATTGCAAAAGTTATGGCAAGTTGGACAGAACTTTTGGAAAACCCCTCGTAATTATCTCTGTAATCAAGCTCAGGGGGCACACAAACGTAAAATTTGAGCATGACAAAAGTATTCATACAACACGAACACGCTGGGTATGAATCTCATCAAAAGCTTGAATTTCTGTTCAAATAATTGTAACTTCTGTCGCTTCTTTAGATAACCTCCTAAGAAGTTGTGAATGTTTTATGGGTGTTTTTATCTGTGTTGTGTGACCTACCTATATTGCTGGTATCATTTTACCTTGGATGTCTATGAAACTTCCACAAAGGTGCTCGCTGAGCCAAGCTGAATGCTCACACACAGTAAAATTTGGTTTCATGGCTTGCTGTAAGCATTAGTGCGAACTCTCATTTAGACTAGAATTAACTTATGCATTCAGGTGATGATTTGCACATGATGCAAAAGACCTACTTATAAAAATTGGCCTAGGCCAAATGCTATTTCAATGGGCAAAATTTTCAAGATTTCACTGGACATTTGGTACCCGTGTCTAAATCGTGTAAAGCCAAATGCAACTTCTTGAAGTTTACATCAGACACAACCTATTGCATAAAGAAAACTATGATGGACCATTTGAAGAGATGCAAATATTCTTCATGGACTTATTTCCATCTTTTGAGAAATGTCATATATATTTAATGGTTTGTTTGTTTGTTTGTGTTTTATGCCTCTGCAGCACCTTAGTGGGCTGTATTGAGGCAGGATATCGCCGTATGATGATCAGATGGGAAGACTGTGAGTCTGGCACATACCCTATTAATTCAGGGATGCCCAGGGTCTTTCAGTTGCCCCAGCATAGAATACTGGATACAACCCCCCTCCATTTAACGTCCCATGGGCTCGGACTAAAGTGAGTTCCCGGGGTGAGATTTGAACCCACGCCATCAAAGCCAGTTGACAAGTGCACTTACCAATTAGGCCACGGGGGAACTCCTACATTTAATGGTAAAATGATACCAGTGACATAGGGTGGTATGGGTCACACAAAACATAAAAACACCCAAAAGAGCACTCAGAACTGCTGAGGAGGTTATCCAAGGAAGCCACAGAAAGTTACAATTATTTGAACGCGACTTTCTCCAAGGATGGAGTATTTGCCGGTCTTTTGTTGTTTAAGTACAACGCCTTCAGCTCGTCCCTGTGGGTTCTGTTCCAGGCCCTCTCTACAGTGTCCGCCACGGAAGGTTCCAAGTTTGGACCAAGGTCTGCATCGTCGGGCATGGACAAAAGGTGCTTCGTCATGGACACCCCCGAAATCGCCACTGGCATAGCGTCAGACTGTGCCGGCACGTTCGCACTGGTTCCAGATTGTGCCTCATCGGTTTCCGACTCACTTGGGACAACTGACATTTGGTCCATCTGGGGTGCATTCCAGAAGGGGGGGTAATAAGAAGGCATCATTTGCCAGGGCCCAGGAGGCACATTAGAGTTAAACCATGGAGGCAATGGTAATTGTTGCGGCCTACTAAAGTCATTGGACATGTCTGAATCACTGAGGGCATGATCAATTCTACCTTCCCTAGGCTGTTGTTTACGCTTCTTGCTGCCGCAATTTCTGGAATTTTCCTTGGATGGCGAATGGCTTGAGTGTTTACGCTTCTTACTTTTTTTGGATTGTTTCCTCTTCCCGCTGCCCTCTGGGGACCGCTGTTTGGTGGGAGCATTATCATTTAGCGTAATTCTGGCCGTAGATTCGGAATCAGAGAAATCCGAAGTACCACGTGGTGTGTCATTCCCACTCACCTCCGACATTTTTCAAATCGAATTCGTAGTAAAAAGTTTTCCCTGGGCTCCGGCGGAAGTCGTCCCCCGCCGAGCAACCAATGAGAAACGAGCTTTCATAATCATTGCGGCCGTACCATGATCTGGTTGTAACGGGCCTTCTGATTGGACGTTGACCGGAAGTCTCTTGCGTCCGACAAATTTTTTGGCAGAAAACATGCCAGAATTGTCAAAAATACGATGTGGAGAGAGTTAATATTCTCTACGACACGTTCGGCCCAGTTTACAGGGACTTACGAAGGGAATTAACTGTTTTTGGAGCCGCGAAGCGCCCCGGTAAGTAAAAATAGATGCAAAAACTACCGTCCGTCTGGGACACGTGTGCTAGGCCCACGAACGATAGCGCTCAATTGGAGATGCAAGCCTCATTCTCGTGTGGGTTCCCCAATGGCCTACATGAAGTGAAACACAATTCAAGTTTCTGATGCACTTTATACCCAGGCTGTGTGAGCTTTATAAATACTTTTGTCATTCTGAAATTTTACGTTTGTGTGCCCCCTGAGCTTGAAAACAGAGACATGCTTAAGTTTGCAGTTTTTGACAATTATAATTGATTAGGGCAGTGACTTAAAAGTTATTTTTTTCTCCTTGCATCCCTGAATCAAGAGTAAACACCAGTTATGTGCAGAATACTTACCTGTATGAATAATTTTGTCGTAAAGTAAACACTGGAAGTCTGATAATTGTTATACAAGTCAGGAATAAAGTAATTCCTGAACAAGATATTTCAAAATACTGTCTTAAGCAAGGTAATTATATGATCAAAATAGTTATCAATTAAATGCAGCTTACTTGTAGGGGTTGATGTAGTAATATGCTGTTGTTAATAAAGTAATCTGGGCCTCCACACTTCCAGTCCACAGATATTGAAGTCCCTGAGCTACACAGTATTTGCCTGCTTCGGTGAAATTTCTCCAGTCGGGAATGTATTTTACTTCCAAAAGACAATTTCCTGGTGGATATTCAAAACCAGATGGACAAGCTGGAAAAAAACCAACATGGACAAATTCAAAACATCACTAAACTGTACAATATCCCAAAACTCAAGTGTGATTATCTTTTCTGCATGTAAGGTTTACTTTTGTGATCTTCTTTGAAGTATCATAACTATCATATTAAGTGAAACATTTGCTGTGTTTGTTTACAATATTATGATAATGAGGTCAAGTTGAAAACGAGGTCACTTCCTGTGGGCGACTTCCTGTCTGATGACCCCGCAACAACTAACCAAAAGATATCAAAATTTCTCAAATAAATGCCCTTCCCCATCGTGGTAAGCAGTATTCTATTAATAATTACATCTTATATTGTATGATATGAACTGTAGTAACTGCAGAACTAATCTTTTGTTGATGTTAATGCAGAAATGTAGAAATTATAGCAAAATTGTGTCAGCATGTTCTGGACCATGTGCTCAGGAGCACATGGTTAATTATTATTGTTATCTCCAGTGTACACTGTCAATAATAATTTCATCAATTTCTAATGATTATGTTGTTCTCAATTTCATACAATCATTTGTTGTTCAATGTTTTCAATTTTGATTAATGTGTTGGTTGTAACTAGTGGTTGACAGTTAGAAAGTGTCAACATGTTAGCTTCCACAACACCCTTCACTGTACATTCCTGAAGTGAAATCGCATCTTGAAAAACTCAAAGACGCCTTCGCGAATTTCAAGACAACTCATGATGCCTATCTTGACTTGCTTACAGAAGAACCTGAAATTGAAGACGCAGATAAGTACCTTGACGAAGTTCAAAAACCATACCTTGAAATTTTCAAATCAGCTAAAAACTTTGTAAGACAATCTGAATCTTCTGCTGATGATAAGAAGTTGCTTGAAACGAAAACTGAACCTCGTTCAACTGATCAGTCAGCTTTGCTTTCCCTTGTTAATCAACCGGCAGTAACCCTTGAAAATTTCGATGGTGATCCACTACGTTACAATACATTCTTTGCTGTCTTTGATGAACTTGTCGGAAATACGAATGTCAATGATGCTCTGAAACTTAGCAGATTGCTTCAATATACGTCTAAAGGAGCCAATAATGCTATTCGCCACTGTAGCTTGTTGAGTGGTTCTGAAGGCTATGAGCAAGCTCGTCAAATACTGAAGCAGCGTTTTGGTAATGCTCATCTCATTTCTGATTGCATAATCAAGAGTTTGAGATCAGGAAAGTTTGTCAAGTCCCCTTCAGATCTTCAGCAACTCGCAGATGATCTTCGTAATTATTATGCTGTGCTTTCTTCTTTGAACAAGCTGCCCGAAATCGACACTCAAATGTGCATAGTTGAAATTATGAAACGTCTTCCAGATGGTCTTCAAGAAAAGTGGAGAGAACAAGCTCTGAAAATTAAATCAATGACTGATTCTTATCCCAGCTTTGAAAAATTTGTTGAATTTGTAACTAGAAAATCAGATAATGCTAATGATCCCGTTTATGGCTCTGCGTTCAAATCTTCAACTACATCACATTCATCCGTTCAATCTTCCAGCAAGGTCAGCTTGTCGTTTTCAACTTCTGCCCAAGATGTTCAGCCACGCAGGATATACACTTGTAAAGCTTGTGGTGAGAATCACAAGCTCTTCTATTGCCAAACCTTCAAAGATATGCGACCTGTTCAGCGTTTGGAGTTTGTACGACATGTACGTGAGCATCAATTATGTGAAAATTGTCTGATGGATAATCACTTAGTATCCGATTGTAAAAGGCCAACAGTTTGTACAGTTCCTGGTTGTGGTGCCAAGCACACCAAATTTATTCATGTAAATTCTGGAAATGTTGATCAAGCTCAAGTTAATGTTAGCAATGTGCAAGTTAATGAGGCACAAGTATACACAGCTAGCAGTCAAAGTTGTAATTCTGAAGTTAGTTTACCTGTTGTTCCTGTGAGAGTTGAGGGCATGGTGCATACTTCAGCTTTGTTGGATACTGCTTCAACAAATACATTCTGTTCGCGTGAGCTAGTCAAATCAGCATTCTTATCAGGCAAAATTACCAACTACTCCTTGAATACTTTGAGTAAGTCAGGTGAAGACAGGAGTACCATGGTAGTTGATATGTATGTCAATTCAAAATTTCATTGTCCAGTTGTACATCTTACAAATGTTTATGTTGTGGATCAGATTCCTGCAAAGGTACATGATGTTGATGTAACAAAGTTCAAGCATCTAAAAGACTTGTCTGATTATGTAGCTAAGTCCAATGTGGATATTTTGATAGGTCAAGATAATCATGAATTGTTGATCCCTAGAGAGACAAGAGTTGGTAGAAATGATGAGCCTTTTGCGATTAGAACTTCACTTGGCTGGTCTATTTGTGGGCCAATGAAGAGATGTAGATCTAAAAATTCAAATCCCCAAGGTGTGTCATCTAATGTTATTAGCATCGAACCATGTGCAGCTGATGATCAGATTGTGAAGCCCAGTGTCAAGTTGAAGAGTGACCTTGAAATTAATGATGTTCAAATTGGTGAAGTCAAGTCTTCCATTGTAAATGTTGAATATGATTTTACGAGGTCAATGACCTCAGTTCGAGATCTTGATCTGTTGTCCAGTCAAGTTCAATCACATGATGTTAGATCAGCTGATCAAGGTAGTCTTAGCAGGCAAGTTAAGCCAAGGTGTAAAACTAAAAGAACTGTCAGACATTCTGGTCGATATGTGACTTGATGCACTTTTTCATTTATGTGTGAACTCATGGACTTCTGACAATTGCTTACAATTTGATTTAATTGTATTATATACTTAATTACTTATTATATTTTTCATGCTGTACTCATTTGTATATTACTTGCTCTATTTGAAGGTGTTTGAATCCATAAAGGTTTCAAGGTGGGGAGTGTTATCTCCAGTGTACACTGTCAATAATAATTTCATCAATTTCTAATGATTATGTTGTTCTCAATTTCATACAATCATTTGTTGTTCAATGTTTTCAATTTTGATTAATGTGTTGGTTGTAACTAGTGGTTGACAGTTAGAAAGTGTCAACATGTTAGCTTCCACAACACCCTTCACTGTACATTTCCTTTAGTGTGTTTAACAGCTATCTTGTTAGGGCAAACATACAAATGTGTTGTGGTTAATTTCAATTTCCTAACTGGCATTCAGCTAATATCTTTGAGAGAATATTCAACATGGTTTAAATACTTGTCAATTCATGGATGAAAAAGGTTAGTTTCATTAATTTATTTTGTATTAGATATTATGTTATCTTATATTTGTACAACCTACATGCAAGTAATATTTACAGTATTTCTAATATAGGCCTACATGTACATGAACAGTAGATTCATGCTATTAGATTTTCTTGCTTGTTCATTTACACTGTAACATGTATGTAAGCTTGTCTTTAGTTAGTTAGTTTTTATCAGTTCTAAATACCCACTTTCAGATGCCACTTTGATACCTTGTGCGCCAGAGTTTAACCGTTTTTACAGTGGTCCAAAGATTTGTAAGTTTAATTAAATATATTGTCAATTTAGTTCATTTCTTCACAATTCAGCCACCATTATAGTTACAAGGTAACTTATTGTGTTTTCTTATTTTTGTACACAGATTCACCAAACAACTACTTTTGCGTTGAATAAACTTGGATGAAACCAACTACGTATTTTTATCTCCGTGCGCTACAATTATTATGTAAAAATTCTTCAGATATTAAAAAATATATTTTATCTAAGCTGTGTGTAGGGCATTCAGACTTATATGATCCTATATGTTTGTAGTGTAGTTACTTGATAAAAATAATTATAGACTGCATAAATATCTGTATTTTTTGAGAGTTAAGTATCAGGCTAGTTGCTTAATAAGGATTTTTGTTTTATTACAGTTTAACCGGTGTAACCGCGTATGATCCCATGGAAAAATAAAGAACAGCTTTCGAAACAACAAGGGCATTGATTATTTACTACAACATTAAAGGTTTAAAATAGAACGAGAATATCAAAACGTTGACTTCCGATTTTACTAAGCACTAAAATTTTCATTATGAGTCAATTAGCATCAATTGGTCGTGGTTTTTGAAGTTGTCTCACTTATTGGCCTGATCCTGACATTTAACGAGGTTTCTCAATTAAATTTCAAAGATGTCACAACTGAGTATTCAGTCACATCAGCGGAAATTTCAATTGGCCATATATCCATAAGAAGTAAGGTTTTCAGCTACATGAAAAATATTTTAAAAGGAAGTAAAGAACAGTAATACTAAAGTAATAAAGAAAGAGGCAGAAACAAGAAGTAATTCAAAGAAGATAGCAAGAAGCAGAAAAAGATAGAATGTACAGAAAGTGAAGAAAAAACCAGGAAGTATGGTTAGGAGAGATTAAGAGTAAAGGCATATGAAGACAAATTTCAAAGAAGAAATAATAGAAAGAAAACTGAGAAAAAGAATGGGGAAAAGCATGAAAGAATTATTTAAAAAAAAGAAGAAGTAGGAGAGGAAGCAATAAGAAGAGGAAGCAGAAATAATGGAAAGTAGAAGAAATGAAGAGAAGAAGATGGAAAGAAAGAAAAAGACGAAGAGGGAAGAAGAGAAAGAAAGAGGCGTTGAAAGAAGGAGAAAAACGAAAGAGAAGAGAAGAAGTAGACAATGAAAACAGGAGCATATGAAGAAGCAAAAACACATGTAGGAGGATGAAGAAGGAAGACAAAATGAAAAGACGAAAGAAATCAGTTAAACAAGAAAGCAAAAGAAAGAAGAACGAGAATATAGAATGACGAAAAACAGAATGAGAATAAACAAGAAAGAAAAAAACGAAACAGAATAGAATGTGAATAAATAATGTAAGCAATAGCAAATATTTAGAAGAAAAAGGCAAAAAAAAAGAAAAATAAAGCTAAAAAAATAACAAAATGGAAGAACAAGAAAAAACTGAAGATAAAGAAGGCAGAACAAAAAAGAGAAGCCAAGCGTGAAGCATGAAGATGACAACAATGTCGCAACATCTGGACCAAAAATCTAATTTGAGCTATGATGTATTTAAATAAATTCTCACATAATAAACGCTTGGGGAACCGGAAAAATTATATTTTGGGGTAAGATTTGCAGGAAAAAAAATGGGGGAGAAAGCTTTGGGAAAAATATTTGAAAACTTGGAAATACAAAATTTGAAGAAACAAGGTCTAACAGAGAAATATGAATAATAACTGGTCAATTATATAAACTGTTAACTCAACGGATCTTACGCTTCCCCCACCCCCCGGGGGGGGTACTTCGCGGATTTTCGCATACGGATGCGCCACGGCAATTTTGAAAACCAGAACCATTTTAATCCGGAAACCGTGCCAAAACCACAAACCATTTTAATCCTTCACAAAAATTTTTTGGCAACCAATTTAATCTTCATGGTTTTTAAACCATTTTAATCCTCTTTTGAAGCCGATTCTAACGGTACCAAACATGTTGGGGTTGCGAAAACCAGAACCAAATTAATCAGAATTGTCAAAAAACCAAAACCATTTTAATCCAAGAAGGCCAAAAAACCTAAACCATCCAGCGGCGCCTCTATATACACCCTTATAGAGTGAGTACCCCCCCCCGGGCCCCACCCTTTGCAAAAGCAACTTTTGATTATGAAAAATATGAGTAAATATTACATATATGATGGGGCAACCGCTTGATTTCCAGGTGGGTTTGGAGTTTTAATTGGCTGGGAATTATTCAATTCATGGTAATGGTGGCAGTATACATGTATACTTTTTTTCGAGCGCGTAAAGTCGTCTCACCAAATATTTATTTCTTAATCAAGCAGCACCTTATTAAGAAATACTACCACTACAAATTGTTTATTTCAAGAACCCAAAAAAAATTTTATTTATTTTGCAGAAACTGAGAAAGAAATTATTTGTTTCAAAAACTCCAAACCCCAACCCTTCCTGGAAATTAAACGGTCTATCCCCTACCTGAACACCGTTCCAGAACCTTTCTCTTTCTTGAATTGTAATGATGGTGGCATAGACCAAACTCTTTTAATCACTGCCACCACTATGGCTATTGCATATGATAGTTATTAGATCACAAACCTCCGCCTCCTGGGTTTTTGCTAGCACAAAAGTACCGGATTATCAGTGAGCAATCTGTCTCATTCCAGACTCGGTGATAGAGGGTAACACATGACTCTTGTCCTGGCCGTTGGTTTATTCCTTTTGGAAACCCTACCCAGGGGTTGCCGGGTCCGCAGTTTGAGGAGTCGTTTGTGATCCAAGGACAGAATGGTCTCCCATCTCTCCAGGCAAAGGTGTCATTTCCAGTGTCATAGAGTCCAATCCAAAGGCTGAAATGTGGTTTGAAATTTTGAGGAGGACGAAGTATGGATTAAAATCTGAATGTTTTCACATCAGATATATTCTTTAGGCAATATCTAGAAATGCCAGTGACAGCATTTAAACAGGGTAACTCAGATCTGATCCCATAATTTTTTGCACATGTTTTGTTTCAAATTTAATGCCTATAAACATGTGCATTTTTGAGGCTATTAAAGGTATGTTTGGTTTGTCTTACATTCACTTTGACACACGAAAAACCTTAATATCTGGCAAAACTTTCTCTTCCACTAAACAAGTCAGGCAATAATTTGTCTGAGAAATTATTAGTCATGTTCATTTATATATTGTTCAAGTCAATCTTGTGGACAAATGATACATTCTATAGTAAAATGTAATAAGTACAGGGTACTAGCATCTGATCATACATATATATATACATCCACTCATTATTGTGGGTGCACACTTACAGACGAAAGTCTTTGTGCTATCCCAATGGCTTAATTTTTGCTTTTTTAAAACAATCAATTTATAAATATATTCAAAAACTGCCAAATTGCATGTAAAATTGTAATTGTACAGCGTATGCCATGAATTCAATAAATACAATACAATACAATACAATACAATATTAGTGATAACAATGAAGGTTTACCCATTAGTCACTGTGGCCATCTGTGCTTGGAAGAATGTCAGGGTCCAATTCAACATAGTTTCATCTCGGATGCTGGCCAGACTACTCACACCTGGATAATCTAATGAGTTGTTTGTGCATTTGGTTTGAGCATCTACCCCACTCTGCAAATCACTTTCCAGAAGTCTGTAGCAGTATCCAGTTCCAGGTCGCTCTTGGTAATTGTATGGGCAGGTTGATTGAGGTCCTTGCACTCAAATTTGAAAGTTAATGATAATGATGTATAATTATCTTGTTTTTACCTAAGCTTGCAATTATATTAGGCCTAGCTGCTCCTGCCCACAGTGTCACATGCAAAAAGCTTTGATACACACCATCAACACACATTAATTACAAAACTGCAGTTCATGAATTGGTGTAAATTCGAGTTGGAGTAGTCTCTAACTGTGAATTTTTTCAAGGTAAAAATACAGTGACAATTGATGTCAGTTAGTCAAAAATGTGAGATTCTATATCTTAATTGACAATTATATTTTAGGAACTCATTTATTTTGGAATCACAAATAGGGGAGAGTGGGGACCGATGGGCCGCTTGACAAATTATTGACCATGGAGGCAAATCTGCTTCAGATAAAGGATTCATACTGTGCACCCTATTAGCTGGTGTAATTCTCTTTAAAATGATATAAGATTCACATAGATCAACCTAGGAAGAAAGATGAGAAAACATATTTTCTGTCAAGAAAGATAGTGGCCCATCGGTCCCCAACCATGGGGACCGATGGGCCATCCCATGGGGTCCGATGGACCATGTCAATAACTTGCCAAAGGGTGGATAAAGAATTCAAAATTTGTTTCCAATATGTTTTTATTGATCCATCTGAGTGTATAGGACAATAAGAGATAGAAAGAATATAGATATGACCAGATTTTACGCTTTGAAAAAAAGCTTAATTTTCACAAATGTCATGAGTTACTTTTTTGTAGTTATAGTCAATCTATTGAGATGATATTTTAGCAGTACATGAACAGATGCATTAAAAACAATATTGGAGAATTCCAAAACGATTGGTTTGTTGGTCACTAAGAAAAAAAAATTATTTGATATTTGGTTGATACAGAAGTTTGGCTACCACCATGATCAAAATCTTGTCTAATACCTCAAATTTGTTGATGAATATTAAAAAATGAGAATATTTTAATTTTTTCTCCATCAATGATTCATTTCTGTCAATAATTTAGATTTTTAGGGGAAAAGTAAAATTTTCCAATGATACTGTACTAGTATGCCACCTACATGAGAAATCTTGAATCAAAACAATGAAATTCGTCAATAACCCTCCATTAGCTTATATTTTGGTGAAACTTTAATTTACACTCAATATTGCATCAATGTCTAACTAGGTCCTTATGTTTATTATATCCCAAATACTACCTAGATTGAAAATTTCTGATTACGGATATTTTACATTTCCACCATTTTGTGTTTGAAGCCATTACTAAGGCAGATCTATCACTGTAAATTCGAGGGCATTCATTTAAGTCAAAACTTATCATTTAAAGATGCAAGCTGAAGTTCTACTGTGCTTTTTCCCATAAAAGACTTTAATATCCAGCCCCATGCCAATACCCCAACTATAGAAAATCTCAAGAAATAGTGGCCCATCGGTCCCCATGTTGGGTGGCCTATCGGTCCCCGAAAGCTTTCTGAACAGTTAAACCTCTCTTTTTTGTTGAAATATGGTTCTTATTCCTAAAATTCAATATGCAAATTGTCACCAATATATAGGACAATATAGAAAATATATTGCCTCGAGTCTACACACTTTTGAGATATTAAACTTTTTCTGGATCAGAAAAAAAAATTTTAGATGTTGAAAATTTAATTTTGCCTCCTACACGCTTGTGCTTTCACTTATTGATCAGAGGTCAATATGGTATTCTTAGATGTGATAAGCAATACTAAAAATGCAAATTGGATGTTATGAAACATCTTTGATGTGGAGTTAAGAGGATGGCCCATGGGTCCCCATGGCCCGTCGGTCCCCATGTTCCCCTACATTTCCTGATTTTCAGTTTGAGTCTATACAAATCTGGCTTACCCATGTAAGTTGCATCCATGGATGTAGTGCTTCCTCCTCCATTACATTCAAGACACATGTTACATAATCCCCCAGCCGTTGTCCATCCGATGCATGTGCAGGATTCTGTGGAAGCTTGGATGCATGCAACTGCGCAGAAGGTAGCTTCAAAACCTGCAG
This sequence comes from Platynereis dumerilii, assembly GCA_026936325.1. Taxonomy (NCBI): domain Eukaryota; kingdom Metazoa; phylum Annelida; class Polychaeta; order Phyllodocida; family Nereididae; genus Platynereis; species Platynereis dumerilii. The sequence goes on along the minus strand of JAPTHN010000052.1, from coordinate 488,276 downwards.
AAGTTCTTGGAATAGTTTGCATAGATATGGTGTGACAACTAAGAATTTCTTGTCTCTTTATGAATGTATCATTGGTTTGAACCGCTCCATGGGCAAGGACTGATAGACTAAGAACTGCAGCAAAAAATAATGCTACAGTATCCATTGCCGTCATTGATGATTGGCATCCAATGTGTGTTCCTTCCGATGAATGAGAATAAAGTGACCTGGTGATATGGCAATTTGTCTGTGGTAAGTGAAGAGCTCCAAGTGTCTACAACAAAAATTGATATTTCAGGTTTCATAGAACTTCTATATTTATATATTTATAAATGGTCATTGATTCAATGCTCTCTTTGTGAAAAAGTAAAATAATGGAAAGAGCTCTGCTTAATTCAACTATCTTGGTCAAAATTACAAATTATCTTGTCTAGTCTGGATCTTTGACTTGCTTCTTGATTGTTGAGCATCAGAGAAAAGCATTTTTGCATTGCTTTATTTTTTCTTGCAAAAAAACTTTAGTTTTAGTGAAATGTACTATTTTCTTTATCATCAAAGAATAATTTACAAATGTTATAAAACTCTTCTTCCGCTGTTTCCAACAGCAATCAGAGATCCCGATGTTTTGTGAAAGATGATTATTTAAATGGCTTCACTTTCGGTGAATACCATTAATAAAGTTTAACTTTGAATGTATCTTAATGTTGTGTTAAAAGACGTAGTGCTCCCACCTGCACTCTATTCAACACGCATTTTGCACCCAACAGTTGTCCATCTGATGCAAGTGCAGGATTCCGTAGATGCCCTGGGCAACTGCGCACAAAGTATGACTTAAAATCTCACTGATGTTGGTCAGATGGTTTTCATTGATAAGATTCCATAGTTAGTTTTCAATATAGCTTGATGAAGGCATTAATCACAATTGCTCCATGTGCAGTTATTGACAAATTATCACAATATTTGCCACAGGTAATTTGTGTATATCTGTCATCTCAACTTGTGCCTATCAATGCACAGAGAGTCAGAGACGCCAAAAGCTCTGACTTGCTGCTTGAATTATTGATAAAAACCTCACCTATAAGTCATAAGCATTGACAATCTCATATTTCACCGCGGCAAGAAAATGATTTTTGTCGATTTATTGCATCAGTCGCTGACTGATTTCGGCCAAACATTTTGCACAGTCAGAAATGACCTCTGTCTTGGCACATGGCCAAGTAGTGCTAACAGACTTTGGGCAGGGATTTAAATAAACATGAAAACTGTCAGCGCAGTTGACAAGTGAAATTATGCAGCAACAATTGGATCAAACAGACACACCATACAACATACAAGTATGATCTGTGATATGATCTTCGATTTCATTCGCTTGGCGATCCACTCAAAATCTGACTGGCAAATTTTTGTAATAGACAAGACCAGACAGCAACAGAAAGCAATGAGAGCACATTTTGATTAGGAAAGTTACAATATATATATGTTCAGACTCCTGATTCTTTGAAGTACTTATTCCACCAAATGTACAAATACCTTTTCTGAAAAATCGCTCTTATATTCCACAGTGTCCCTGAATGAAGTTTAGGTACATCAATTAGAGGAATGTACCCCACTAAAATTAGAAAAACAGTGTTGATATTGTAGTCTGCCTGCCAATGTGTCTGACACATTACCTATTAACATCGGAAATGAGAATGAATCCCCTGTGGTTTCTCAATCATATATAGTCATTGCATTGCATATTCTATAGTACATTTCAGAACATATACCATATGGTAAAATTTAACATGCCTTAATGTCTTATGCACAGTAATGAATGAGTCATGTTTTGCTGTCTGACTGTAAAAGAGGGGGTGCACTGCAGTTTAATCACCAATGCTTCTAATTTATGGTGAACAATATTAATGATGCAATGCAAACTTCTAATATGCTAGCAATTTATCATGGTTTCCTAAAAGCAGGTGCCGCTTATGAAAACTGTGTTACCTCCCAGGTGCCCCCACACATCACCCCCTTGCTATACAACTGGAATTATCTCAATATCTGCATGTGCATCTGTATTGATCAATTTGGTTAAAAGGTCTCACTTTTCCATTTGTATCTCCTCTTTGAAATTACTGACACTCAGGGGGAGTGTGCTCCATTTATTATTTAAACAGCCGTCATCAAGAGCTTTGAAATATATATAATCTTACAAAACAATAGAATAACCAAACTGGAGTTCTTGTTTCAATCGATAGTTTCATGAGACAGAGAAATTTTAAAGTGATTCCTACTGAGGAGACCAAGAATTATTTACTACACCGCTGTGCTGAAAAAGAAAATTAATTGAAGATGAATTGATCTTACTCCAGATATATTTGCAAAAAAAATAGTAAATTATAATAATTTACGTAGTGACAATACATAAAAATGTGGGAACTGTGAACTTATTTTGTCACAGGGCCCTGATACCACTACCAGTCAAATCCCAGAAATAAATCTCTAAGGGCGGCGCCATATTTTTCACAGCCACCAATGACATCATGAAATATATCTACTTTTTGATGTGGTCTGGAAGATCAACATATCAGACATTATTAGCTGAACTGCTAAGGCGACAAACCTGTTGATATGCTACCAAAATGTGCATCAAATTACATGATATAATATATAAACTCAACAATGATTGTGTACTCCCCTGTAACAATTCCCACAGTTTCAAGTTCTTGAATGAGTACTTTGACAGTTTTCCCTACTTACTTAGGTATTCACGAAGTTCCACCACCTTTTTGTTGAACTGAGTGATGGTGCTTTTGCCTTTCAGGATCGTCTCAGTTTCTTTTTCGGCTATCTTTCTCTTTCTTCCTTTCAGTTGAATACCTGAAAGGGAAATGATCAAAAACTAAATAAAAAGTTCGGAAAAATCACAAAAAATACTTGTTCCTAACTGTTCACCTTGACTAAAAGGAATGAATAAAAGTGCTTTACCTTTAGCACTAGCAGAGGGCAGTTCAATCACACTTTCTGACCCAGGTGTTGCAGATTACTCCTCCTCCTCCTCCTCCTGGACTTTTGAAATGATGTCTGAAATATAAAGTTGGTCACAATGAGAATGATATTCAATGCAATGAAAATTGTATTTATTTCTTTGTATGGCAAAGGTGTCATTTCCAGTTTCATAGAGACCAATCCAAAGGCTGAAATGTGGTTTGAAATTTTGAGGAGGTCGAAATATGGATTAAAATCTGAATGTTTTCACATCAGATATATTCTTTAGGCAATATCTAGAAATGCCAGTGACAGAATTTAAACAGCGTAACTCAGATCTGATCCCATCATTTTTTGCACATGTTTTGTTTCAAATTTAATGCCTATAAACATGTGCATTTTTGAGGCTATTAAAGGTATGTTTGGTTTGTCTTACATTCACCTTGACACACGAAAAACCTTAATATCTGGCAAAACTTTCTCTTCCACTAAACAAGTCAGGCAATAATTTGTCTGAGAAATTATTAGTCATGTTCATTTATATATTGTTCAAGTCAATCTTGTGGACAAATGATACATTCTATAGTAAAATGTAATAAGTACAGGGTACTAGCATCTGGGTTAGATAGTGATAACAATGAAGGATTACCCATTAGTCACTGTGGCCATCTGTGCTTGGAAGAATGTCAGGGTCCAATTCAACATAGTTTCATCTCGGATGCTGGCCAGACTACTCACACCTGGATAATCTAATAAGTGGTTTGTGCATTTGGTTTGACCATCTACCCCACTCTGCAAATCACTTTCCAGAAGTCTGTAGCAGTATCCAGTTCCAGGTCGCTCTTGGTAATTGTATGGGCAGGTTGATTGAGGTCGTTGCACTCAAATTTGAAAGTTAATGATAATGATGTATAATTATCTTGTTTTTACCTAAGCTTGCAATTATATTAGGCCTAGCTGCTCCTGCCCACAGTGTCACATGCAAAAAGCTTTGATACACACCATCAACACACATTAATTACAAAACTGCAGTTCATGAATTGGTGTAAATTCGAGTTGGAGTAGTCTCTAACTGTGAATTTTTTCAAGGTAAAAATACAGTGACAATTGATGTCAGTTAGTCAAAAATGTGAGATTCTATATCTTAATTGACAATTATATTTTAGGAACTCATTTATTTTGGAATCACAAATAGGGGAGAGTGGGGACCGATGGGCCGCTTGACAAATTATTGACCATGGAGGCAAATCTGCTTCAGATAAAGGATTCATACTGTGCACCCTATTAGCTGGTGTAATTCTCTTTAAAATGATATAAGATTCACATAGATCAACCTAGGAAGAAAGATGAGAAAACATATTTTCTGTCAAGAAAGATAGTGGCCCATCGGTCCCCAACCATGGGGACCGATGGGCCATCCCATGGGGTCCGATGGACCATGTCAATAACTTGCCAAAGGGTGGATAAAGAATTCAAAATTTGTTTCCAATATGTTTTTATTGATCCATCTGAGTGTATAGGACAATAAGAGATCGAAAGAATATAGATATGACCAGATTTTACGCTTTGAAAAAAAGCTTAATTTTCACAAATGTCATGAGTTACTTTTTTGTAGTTATAGTCAATCTATTGAGATGATATTTTAGCAGTACATGAACAGATGCATTAAAAACTATATTGGAGAATTCCAAAACGATTGGTTTGTTGGTCACTAAGAAAAAAAAATTATTTGATATTTGGTTGATACAGAAGTTTGGCTACCACAATGATCAAAATCTTGTCTAATACCTCAAATTTGTTGATGAATATTAAAAAATGAGAATATTTTAATTTTTTCTCCATCAATGATTCATTTCTGTCAATAATTTAGATTTTTAGGGGAAAAGTAAAATTTTCCAATGATACTGTACTAGTATGCCACCTACATGAGAAATCTTGAATCAAAACAATGAAATTCGTCAATAACCCTCCATTAGCTTATATTTTGGTGAAACTTTAATTTACACTCAATATTGCATCAATGTCTAACTAGGTCCTTATGTTTATTGTATCCCAAATACTACCTAGATTGAAAATTTCTGATTACGGATATTTTACATTTCCACCATTTTGTGTTTGAAGCCATTACTAAGGCAGATCTATCACTGTAAATTCGAGGGCATTCATTTAAGTCAAAACTTATCATTTAAAGATGCAAGCTGAAGTTCTACTGTGCTTTTTCCCATAAAAGACTTTAATATCCAGCCCCATGCCAATACGCCACCTATAGAAAATCTCAAGAAATAGTGGCCCATCGGTCCCCATGTTGGGTGGCCCATCGGTCCCCGAAAGCTTTCTGAACAGTTAAACCTCTCTTTTTTGTTGAAATATGGTTCTTATTCCTAAAATTCAATATGCAAATTGTCACCAATATATAGGACAAATCATCATAGAAAATATATTGCCTCGAGTCTACACACTTTTGAGATATTAAACTTTTTCTGGATCAGAAAAAAAAATTTTAGATGTTGAAAATTTAATTTTGCCTCCTACACGCTTGTGCTTTCACTTATTGATCAGAGGTCAATATGGTATTCTTAGATGTGATAAGCAATACTAAAAATGCAAATTGGATGTTATGAAACATTTTTGATGTGGAGTTAAGAGGATGGCCCATGGGTCCCCATGGCCCGTCGGTCCCCATGTTCCCCTACATTTCCTGATTTTCAGTTTGAGTCTATACAAATCTGGCTTACCCATGTAAGTTGCATCCATGGATGTAGTGCTTCCTCCTCCATTACATTCAAGACACATGTTACATAATCCCCCAGCCGTTGTCCATCCGATGCATGTGCAGGATTCTGTGGAAGCTTGGATGCATGCAACTGCGCAGAAGGTAGCTTCAAAACCTGCAGAAGTTCTTGGAATAGTTTGCATAGATATGGTGTGACAACTAAGAATTTCTTGTCTCTTTATGAATGTATCATTGGTTTGAACCGCTCCATGGGCAAGGACTGATAGACTAAGAACTGCAGCAAAAAATAATGCTACAGTATCCATTGCCGTCATTGATGATTGGCATCCAATGTGTGTTCCTTCCGATGAATGAGAATAAAGTGACCTGGTGATATGGCAATTTGTCTGTGGTAAGTGAAGAGCTCCAAGTGTCTACAACAAAAATTGATATTTCAGGTTTCATAGAACTTCTATATTTATATATTTATAAATGGTCATTGATTCAATGCTCTCTTTGTGAAAAAGTAAAATAATGGAAAGAGCTCTGCTTAATTCAACTATCTTGGTCAAAATTACAAATTATCTTGTCTAATCTGGATCTTTGACTTGCTTCTTGATTGTTGAGCATCAGAGAAAAGCATTTTTGCATTGCTTTATTTTTTCTTGCAAAAAAAACTTTAGTTTTAGTGAAATGTACTATTTTCTTTATCATCAAAGAATAATTTACAAATGTTATAAAACTCTTCTTCCGCTGTTTCCAACAGCAATCAGAGATCCCGATGTTTTGTGAAAGATGATTATTTAAATGGCTTCACTTTCGGTGAATACCATTAATAAAGTTTAACTTTGAATGTATCTTAATGTTGTGTTAAAAGACGTAGTGCTCCCACCTGCACTCTATTCAACACGCATTTTGCACCCAACAGTTGTCCATCTGATGCAAGTGCAGGATTCCGCAGATGCCCTGGGCAACTGCGCACAAAATATGACTTAAAATCTCACTGATGTTGGTCAGATGGTTTTCATTGATAAGATTCCATAGTTAGTTTTCAATATAGCTTGATGAAGGCATTAATCACAATTGCTCCATGTGCAGTTATTGACAAATTATCACAATATTTGCCACAGGTAATTTGTGTATATCTGTCATCTCAACTTGTGCCTATCAATGCACAGAGAGTCAGAGACGCCAAAAGCTCTGACTTGCTGCTTGAATTATTGATAAAAACCTCACCTATAAGTCATAAGCATTGACAATCTCATATTTCACCGCGGCAAGAAAATGATTTTTGTCGATTTATTGCATCAGTCGCTGACTGATTTCGGCCAAACATTTTGCACAGTCAGAAATGACCTCTGTCTTGGCACATGGCCAAGTAGTGCTAACAGACTTTGGGCAGGGATTTAAATAAACATGAAAACTGTCAGCGCAGTTGACAAGTGAAATTATGCAGCAACAATTGGATCAAACAGACACACCATACAACATACAAGTATGATCTGTGATATGATCTTCGATTTCATTCGCTTGGCGATCCACTCAAAATCTGACTGGCAAATTTTTGTAATAGACAAGACCAGACAGCAACAGAAAGCAATGAGAGCACATTTTGATTAAGAAAGTTACAATATATATATGTTCAGACTCCTGATTCTTTGAAGTACTTATTCCACCAAATGTACAAATACCTTTTCTGAAAAATCGCTCTTATATTCCACAGTGTCCCTGAATGAAGTTTAGGTACATCAATTAGAGGAATGTACCCCACTAAAATTAGAAAAACAGTGTTGATATTGTAGTCTGCCTGCCAATGTGTCTGACACATTACCTATTAACATCGGAAATGAGAATGAATCCCCTGTGGTTTCTCAATCATATATAGTCATTGCATTGCATATTCTATAGTACATTTCAGAACATATACCATATGGTAAAATTTAACATGCCTTAATGTCTTATGCACAGTAATGAATGAGTCATGTTTTGCTGTCTGACTGTAAAAGAGGGGGTGCACTGCAGTTTAATCACCAATGCTTCTAATTTATGGTGAACAATATTAATGATGCAATGCAAACTTCTAATATGCTAGCAATTTATCATGGTTTCCTAAAAGCAGGTGCCTCTTATGAAAACTGTGTTACCTCCCAGGTGCCCCCACACATCACCCCCTTGCTATACAACTGGAA